>OX401406.1:34867746-35200246 GCA_947846245.1 Cerastoderma edule | reverse complement strand
CAAACACGGAAAATTGGTAACTCTACACGCATGTTCGAGGTGTATTGCTCAGATCACGGAAAACCCGAGTAGTTACAATTGATACACAAGTATTAAACAGGCGGGCCTGTCTTATGTTTCTAGGAGTTGCTAATGTTTTCTCCACGACGTCTCAGTATCAGATCCCGCCACGACTCTTTGTTAAGTCGACGTCTCTGCTGCCTTTGATATTGGCGTATCAGGCGTCTGGCCTGCCTTGTAATCGTCTGAGGTGGTTGGGCATCCTGCATACGAAGTTCATCAGCAGCGCCATTCTCGACATTCGTTATTGCGTCTGCAACTGAAAGAAAAGAACGTTTGATATTAGCACGATGGAGATCTAAACTTTAAAACGCTCATTAAAGATTATTAATGTTATATCAAACTATACTATTTGGTAAACTTTTGGTCAGATTCAAATAGTTATCCCCAAAAAACACCATCAACACAACTTCAACGTGAAAGTCAAACAGAAATAACCCAGATTAGCCAATAATTCAGATTGTGTGATTCTTTACCTCTGACCTTGACAGTTGATACCCACAATTTTGTACTGATCAATCAGAAATCATTATTTTGAATATGTAAACAAACAGGTTGTTGATAAACATGATTGGATTGGCGATAACTATATTTCAAGTACAAAATAAAGTATGTTGAAGCTTTTTAATAGGGTATCACTGCATTCGTAAATAAATTCTCATAACTTTTATGAACATAAGAAACGAACTCCATATATTTTTACAGTAATTTATTTGTACTCATCTCCTTTAACGTGCCGTTAACTGCTGTTTCTAGTGTGCGGTTTTTTTTTTTGTTGCTAATACTAAACTACAACTACTACTTTAATTGTAAAAATGATGATGATAATGATGATGGTAAATATCATTACGGTGGTTGTTTTAATGACAGTGGTTGTTATTGTAGTGGGCAGTGTTTACCATCTAGCCCTGCCTCCTGCTGTACTGCCAGTGTGTCCAGCCATGACTTATCTCTGTGTGCATGTATGTATAAAACATGTGTGTTTTGTACCTAGGATATAGAACAAACGTGCTTCGAAACCATCCCGCTTTGGGTCTGTTTAATTCCATTCTCTTTAAGGATCTGAGAAAATTACAAATATGATAATAGTGTAAATCATGATAGTTTTGATTATGATAAACGCTTACCAGGTGATCGGAATGATAAGGAAGTTGCGCTCTCTAGAATGACGTCATGTGTAAAGGTCGCGGGCAATCTGCGGGTACACATGCACGCTATTGGCCAGTCAGTCAGCCACTTCTCACGATGATTAACTCTAACCCGAACATCTAGAATATGGACAACAACAGTTTATGGACACAAAATGGACACAGTATTCCTTGGTATTCCACTCCTTGAAAAACGAAAGCTATCGGTAAAATTTGCGGGTGACATTGGTGCAGTGGAAGAGCCTCGGTCTCTTGTACCGGGGGTTCCGTGTTCGATCCCCGTTTGGCGATGTGAAATTTGCCGGGACAAACCCAAAAATCAACGCGAGAACTGGTTTAGTACTCAGGAATCAGTCATCGAGAGTAAATTTGATAAGAGTGAAGAATCCGTCATAATCGAGGTCAAATTCATAACTTTGAACTATACTAAGGTAAAAAGAAAAAGACGAAAAACGATGTAAGGAACAAATATGTTCTTTAAACCAACAAGCCTTAAACAGATTATCTAACAGCATTAAAGCAAGGATCATGCTATTGATAAGTTCAGGGAAAATGTTACTCGGGTGATCCAAACTGTTATTGTTCTATCTATGTCTTGATCATCCGGACTAGGTTTATGAGAGGATACCAATAATCCGCTATTTTGAAACTTATTCCTTCGTCGGATTTCTTCGGTCGTTATGACTATTCTACCTTAATGATTTGTTTACCTGTGGTTATCTGATCGCACGCTGTGTGTACCTGAAGTAGTCGCTGAACGTTTGTGTCAAGGCCATCGAAGTTAAAATTACAGGTGCTCGACAGACATCTAGCGTACTTAATGATCATTGGTGTCCGGCCCGGCTCAACGTCTAGCATTTCCTTCCAGGGACACAGCGACCTGGAACACTGGCTCCCGCTGTCACACCACAACGATGGCAACGATCGTTTACTGCGGGAACCATCATATTCGGCTTGCTTTATTGTTGATGTTGGTTTGTACTTTGACAACCAATCACCAAGCGTATCTATGTCTTGTAGAACCGGGTTAAATACATGTATATCATTTACATTGATACCCAAATAATCCGCTAAGTTGTTAACAGTTTTAACATGTCCATATCCTTCTATCAATCGATATTTACCACTCGACACTTCTTTAGAGTCCTCGTTATCCTGTAAGTGCTTTAAATCGTTATCCCTTGCTTCTAGGGCCTCATGGTGGGAATAAGATTCGTAAACATGGTTAGTAACCGCCGAATCACCCAGTGCACCACACACTAATGGCAACAGTGATACAGCCAGCACTGCTACGATGTAACATGAGACGTCGACTTGAATGGTCTGCATCGTGTCCCGATACTACAGTGTCCTCCTTGTAAATTATACTAAATCTATATATACTGTATATACATAAACGGTATACGCATATTTCCGTTGTGGTGCGGTCGGCGTGGCGTCTCTTTCACTAGCTATGCTACGCGATGTGCAAAAACGGATCTTTGTAATGTTTGGGCTCACGAAACAAACTTTCACCAAGATCACAGACGGGCAGTCAGTTCAGATCAACACATTCACCTTAATGTATTAGAGCGAATTGATATCATGCAATTACAGTTAATATTGCTGTAAGTGATCGCCAGTCTATCAGAAAATGTCAGAAGAAGCTTTCGTCATGACTCGTCTCCTGTATTTAGTTAACATCAGACTAAATAAACTCTGTTAAAGGATGGGTGCTGAAAACACGATTGGATTTATGTTTTATTCCAGTATCTAGGATTCAGCACGACTATAACCGATCCTTCATAGAAGTGAATGGCTTATTAGAGTCTTGCATTAGAACCCCCGGTGTATCAACGTAGAATGTTGTTCTTGGATAGGACTGTTGTTCTTGTATTAAGAGTTAACAGAACACAGTTGATGCTTTATAATGCTTGAAGTGAAACACAATCGATGCTTCCTAATCCTTTCAGTGTACGGCGATGCTACTTTTTAATGTTTTAGTGGAACCCAACTGGTGCTTCGTAATGTTTTCAGTGGGTCCTGCGTGGCTCAGTGGTTAAGGCGGTGGACTCAGAATACGGGGGCCCCGCAGTCACACCGCCGAGGCCATTTAGTTTCGTGGGATGGCCTTTGGCAAGTCAAGTCACTTCAGAGCCCAAGCCTAGTACTGGTGTATCTAGGAAAGCCGTTTCAGAACTGAAAAATGTAGGAACAGCTTGGACGAAGAGGACCCATATGGGACCTGTGTCAGGTAATGACTCTAATTTAGAAATAATCTAAATGATTGATTCTTAATAATGCTTGCAGTGGAACGCAGTTGGTAACGCATAATGCTTCTAGTCGAACATACATGTTACTTCATAATCCTTTTTATGAAACACAATTGGTACCTCATTTTGCTTTTAGTGGAACGTACCTGTTACATCATATGCTTTCAATAAAACAATTGGTACTTCAAAACGCTTGCAGTCGTTAATAAACAATTTTAATTATTCATAGATATAGTCGATGATTTAATCGGTTTTAACGTTTTGTTCCCCGAGTTACTTCGAACAGGAAATGGAAATAGTTAAAGGTCTTCCAGAATTTACTTAACAAACAAATAGAGCCGTTTACTTATATATATGCAAACAGCCTTCGCCCTGAATGATCTCCATTGTTTAAGTCAATTACCATTTAAAGTGGGTTTTATATTTTTTCAAAGTCAAATTTCGGCAGCGAAATATTTCAATGTTAGACAATCAAAATTTCATCGTTTATTTAAGTTGAATGAAGTCCTTTGGTGTCAAGTACAGTCCACATATAGATATATCCGGGTTGAGGGTTTCCGTTCCTTTGTTATTGTTAAACCCAGCTCACCCAAATTATCATGGGATTATACAAATCGTTCAATATAAAAGTAACCAAATAAGTAAATAATCAGCTACTCCCTGCTTGCGGAGGACGAAAGTGTTGGCATCTTGTTGCTCTATACACACAAACAAACTCCTTTACCAAACTCGGAAGATCCAAGCTGCAATTGCAAAACAGAATGGAATATCCACATCTGGATCAGTTCTGAAGGGTCGTGCATGGCTGAGAAGTTAGACTGTCTTTAAACTCGGGGTCCTGGGTTAGAGCCATACCAGTACACGTACCACTGGTTTTGTGACCTTTGTCATGACACAGTTCAAAGCCCTAGCCTAGTACAGGTGCAACTAGGATAGCCGTAACAATAACTGAAACACTGTTCACACGTGTTTTTTTAACCCATACAACAAAAGGAAAAGGCAAATATCCGGACCATACAGATTATTATCGACATCGTTGTAACAAGATTATCCTCTCTGCCATGCCAAAATGTCATATCTCCCTTGTTTAGATTCACGTTTTACAGAGACAACATGCGATCTACTACAAGGGTTACAGCAGCAGGGGTCTCGATTAACAAGGTAGAGTTAATTGTTTCGGCGGGTTGGATAGCTCAGTCAGTAGACATTCATACAGACATTCGCATGGTTTGCGGAGGTGACTAAATCACGCGGACACCATGTAATAAACCAATAATAATCGCTTGTATGCACAGAGAATGTTAATTGGATGGGAAAAAATATATTTATTCATATATCCTCTTCGATATACGGAGATGGCATTACCATCGACCTTTAAACATACATTAAATCAGCTGGACTACTGTCCCACGTACAACGTTACTAAAACAATACACACATACGCTTTGAATATAATATTTGTATCAGGAAGATCATGGCGGGGATTTAGTTGATCATGCCAAAAACCTAGCACACCGCAATTGGTTCTATCTTATAAAACAATGAATACATGATCCTTATTCTTGATTCAATGATACTGTTGTTTTCTGTTTGTTTCAAAGTAAGAGCCAGTCGTAATAGTTAACATGTATGAAGAAAATTATGTAATACTGCATACGAAATATAAACAAATAAGGCGCCTGCGTGTTACCGTCCCTTGTTGTTACTCGGGCTCGAAAACTCACGTGATCGTGATCCGGGATACCATCGATTCGTCGCTCGTTTGCAGTTTATAACTTGAACTCAACACCACGTGTGCAGTTGGAAACTAAAGAGCAACCCAACACGTGTGTTTTGTAACTTGAAAGTCACACAACCCGTACAGCTTCTACCTTGAAAACAGAAAATGGATGCGGTTTGTATTTTGAAAGCAATACAGGTTGAACGCTTAAACCTATTCCCTTATAATGATTCAGTGCCTGTTCAAACTCGAAACAAAAGAAATCAGACAAAAAGTAAGATATGGACAGTGGTGTTTCCTTTGTGATATATTTCATTACGTCCCGAAAGCAAATTCCTCTCAATCAAGATATATCTCTATTAAAACTTTCTTTTATTTTATGATTGTTAAAGCTAGGATAGAATTAATGGATAAGCAAGGCCTGGTCATTTATCTCAGTCATCAACAGGATTCGGATATCCGTATCCTCTTTTGTCATTATTATCCTTGTAATCGGGCTATAAATACCATTTAATCAACATCGAAAATGTTGAAGATAAAAGTATTGTGAGTTTGTCAGCGGTATGAGAACCACATTGTATTATCTATTGGCAAACAACTATCCAAAACCCATGAATCTTCAACACCTTTTGCATATCTGTAAATGTATTGATAAAGTACTTTAAGTACGAAGTATTCACTGCTGCAGGCGCGTAGCCAGGCATACGCCAATACGCCATGGCATATACTTGGCTGGAGAAAATGAAAAAATAAAGTGGCCGAAAAATGCAATAAAAATTGAAACCTTAGGGGGGTAGGTTTCCTCACAGTGAAAAAAGCTAAATATTGTTCCCAAAAGTCCATGTATCTATCTAGTTCAGACAAGCAGATCCATGCATGATTAATGCCAGCTTCTAATCTTTACGCCGTAGAACTTTTGATGGTTAGTGTAGCTTACACTAGATAGTTCTATAGCGAGTTAGCTCTACATTGCGTTGATCAAAACATATTACTAGATTTCCTAAACAGTGTTACCCCGCAAAAGTTTAAAATGGCGGAATCGGCCACGAGCGATGTTCCACCATATCAAGAATGGATATTTCTAAAGATCTCGGTGCAACGGCAAATTCACTTCACAACAATCAGAAAGTTTCTCTTTAAAGTGCAAACTGATACTATGTACATTCATACAAGTTTTCCCCACAGGTATGTAAACATCAAATGTTGATGTACAATGAACATGTCGACAAGGAACGCAGGTGATTGTCATTAAATTTGAAGTCTATTCAACTTAATTAACTCTTAGGCAATATTCATGTCTAAGTTTTGTTACTTCAAAGAAGTATTTTGTTTTGTCCAAAATAAAAGTTATTTTTTGCAGCGCTTTATCACACACCAATAGCCTAAAGGTATTGTTCCTTTTGTACAAAATTGTGTACGTGTTTAAATCTGCTACTTGTTTATTATCTTCGAACTGTACTGTACGCCATACGTACTAGGCCTGTCGTTAGAAGCATAAACTGGAAATTGGTGTAATTAGCCAATAGATCTAACTAACTTAGTTGGACCATCTACGCTTGATCCAAACAATTAATGTAACATATTTTGTGTGACACTTTCACTCATGTTTATCATAAACAAATGTGGAAGCTGTACATAATTTCATCGTAAATTTATCAATACGTCTAGACAGAATAAGAATTTGAATAGTCGAAATAATTTCTTGATATTATATTATTTCTTGAAATAGTTAGTGAGGTCTGTGTGAATGGAAAAAAATAAAAGATATGACTTGATCAGACTGAAGTAGTTTTGTAACTGCGAAGTTTTCAATTTGACTGACCATGCCACACTGAATTCAGATCATTTTATGGGTTTACCAAACTCATGGTTATCTACGTTATTTAATTTTTCAAATACAAATCAGTGGAATCTTGCTAACAAATGTACCCATGTAACAACCGGAAATGTAATTAATCAGGAAATGTAATAATTATTATATTTCCTGTTTTATTACAATTCCGGTTGACATAGGCAACAGGAAATGTAATAAAATCTAAAATGTAATAAGTTTTAATAAAACGGTTGGATCAAGGTGACAATTGTAAAGACTCATCCTGTTATTCTATTGTTTACGCTAAACATTGAAAATCTGCTTGGCTTCTAATACGGACTGGCTCAGAGCGATTTATTTCAAAACCTGTTGGTAATCGTGCTGTGAGATATTGTAAAGCATTTTCGATAGAGGTTTACTGTATACGCAATGCACTATTGTGTATCTAATAATATTTCTATATCCAATTTACTTCATTCAAAAGGTAAACTTGAGCGGATATTTCAAAACCTGTTTTACATAAGATTCTTGCGACATAGTCAACAGGGAATGTAATAAAACGTAAAAACACAAAAACATGGATCTGAAAGAAAAGCTTCGATCCTGAAGTGTGTGTGCGTATATACTCGCCATGCCATTTCAATGTTCGGGACCGTGAAATATAAAACACATGTTCAATACCAAAATCAAACTGGTTCAGAACAATTTATTTCAAAACCTGTTTATTACATTTCCAGTTGACTTAGTCAGCAGGAAATGCAATAAAACAGGAAATTTAATAAATTACTGTTAGCAGGTTCACAATCGATATTAAGCAAGTTTACACTGTTTTTCATAAATATTTAACCTGTTGGGTCACTTAATTCACATGCTATACTGATCTGGTCATTTTATCAAAACTTATTACATTTTAGATTTTATTACATTTCCTGTTGACTATGTCAACCGGAAATGTTATAAAACAGGAAATGTAATAAAATGCACTTAGCCGGTTCATATTTGATATTAAGCAAGTTTTCACTGTTTATCATTAGTAGTTTACCTGTTGGGTGAATTAATTCACATGCTTTATCGCTTACATGCGTTACGGATTATTTTCTTGTAATTTATAACATTTTCAAATTTATTACATTCCCCGTTACCTTTGTCCCCTAGAAATATAATAATAGGTTTTGATATAATTAATCTGAACCAGTTTGGTTTTTGTATTGAATATGGGTTTGATATGTGTCACGATAATCTAAATGGCATGGCGACTCTATACACAAACACTTCATGATCGAAACTTTTACTTAAAATCTGGTTTTTGGTATTTTTACGTTTTATTACATTTCCTGTTGGTTTTGCCGCAAAAAGTTAATATAAAACAGGTTTTGAAGTGTCCGCTCCATTATACTTTTTGAATTAAGTAAGTTTTTAACACAAATATTCTTACACGAAAGATGTGCATTGAGTATCATCATTCAGTAAACATTGATAGAAAATGCTCTAAAGTATCTCACAGTACGATTACCAACATTTTTTTAAATAAAATGCTCTGAGTCAGTCTGCATAATAAATCAAGCAGATTTTCAATATTTAGCGTAAACAAAAGAGTGAAAGGATGAGTCTGTACAAAAACAACCTTAATCCAATCATTTTATCAAAACTTATTACATTTTAGATTTTATTACATTTCCTGTTGACTATGTCAACCGGAATTGTAATAAAAGAGGAAATGTAATAATTATTACATTTCCTCTTTTATTACATTCCCGGTTGTTACATACCCGAAAAGGAGTAACATAAACTGAGAACAGACATCATTAGACTGAACCAAAAAGTTACGCCCTTGCTGAAATCGACCAAGTAAAGATTTTAGGGCGGGAAATTGAAATTGAAAAGTTGTCAACAGGTCTTTTGCATGATATAGCTTGTGGAAATCGCATATGCCGCTCTAAGATATGCAGTAAAAGCACATACAGATTTCTGACGGTCTTCATTTGTCAAAATACTTTTGGAAAACTCGACAATCTAAGCAAAAATCGCACAAATGTGCCGGCAGCAACGACCTCCGACATTTGGCAGAAAAATATGTTCCTGTCCTTTCAGTGTTGATCTGAACGCCAGACTTTTACAGAGGGACGAGCGCTTCATGGCGCAATTTGTTATCACCATTAAGGTATATATATAAAAAGCTTCAAGGGAATAAATAGTATTAGAAAAGTTTGCTGATTCAAAAATAATTTTGTTGCTTTAAGTGGTTGAATACCAATGGTATTTACAATGTAGATATATGGGAGGGGGTGTCTTTTCATTAATGGTTTGAATCTGCCTCTTAATGATCCGGACAATGTCCGTGTTAAATCCTACCTCAGGAGCACCATGACAATCAAGCGACTCTCTGGCCTTGGACTCCTGAACGTATACAGAGAAAAAAAGAGATCCAAGCAGAAAGGGTCGTCGACATCTTTGCCAACCGACAAGAGCGACGACAATCCCTCTTTTTTCCGGGATCAGTTATGCGATAAACGTATTTTTTATTTGTTATTTGTGCTTAAAGTAATGTTATGCCAATCATACGACAATCTACGTGTTCACCGTTGAATATCATTTTTAGACGAATCTTTTTTATTGTGGTCGGTTGATGTGTTATTATAATTGTTGCGGATGCTTTAAAAATAGCGAATTGAGAGTAGTAAAAAAGTAACCATTAAAAAGACTACACAGTAATTTGGGCACTTACATAGACACTTGTATGATCTAATGTGCATCACTTTTGTTCAAGGAAAATTTTAAAAAAATGAAGAGGTATTTTTCAAAACAACACATTCGTTAAGAAAGAAGAGATAAGAAAAAATGTCGGTATGACTCCAAGGCAATAATAGTTACCGTTTTTAGTGAAGGGTGTATAAACGAAAAATTATGCAAAACGAGAAGTATCCATCGTAAGTCCGGTGTCTTTATCTGTTAATGTGTAATTTTGTCTGTGTTTTCGTGCATATAATTGACCACGTGATTCTCGGAAATCGACAAGAAGCGTCTCCGGTTCATTTCGACAATTAATGGAATCTTCGTTTTTCTTATTAAATGGGGCAACATTTTAATAATAAACACCTTTTTTTGAGGTTATTTCGTATTCGTGGTAGGTAGAGATTAGGATAATGGGTCATTAGACATCATTTATCACAGCATTTAGTCCAATATTTCATTTCCTGCATTATTTGTACAAAATGGACATAATATCACTTTAACCAAATTCAATTCAATCTAAGTTTAATCAGGCCTGTAGTAAGTTGTGAGTCCAATTACCAAATACTATGAACATAAGTACTTTACTTTAAACATATTTTATTGCCATAACATTTTACAAAATATACATGTACATTCAATAAAATAAACGAGTCATAAGGCAAAAGGGTTTGGCCACAAGTTCTACCAACTTAGATTCGGCCATTCCCTTGGCAGGTATTTACATATTGTAATTATCAAGAATTTTTTCATATTTACACTGTATTTCTTAAATTATTAATTAATTAATGTTCCGGTAATTTTGAAAAAACATCTCTACTATATGACAATAAGGAGATAACAATTGAAAAAAAATATGATTTGGAAAGAGAAAAAATTGAAAAAGTGAAATAAGTGATGTGAATCGTGTGCTACTGGGGCCCAGGTTCTACGACCGAAGGAATGATTGTTTTTAGTGAAATACTACAAGAACCTTTTGCTTTCCTTAATGAAGGTATGTACTGTAAGGAAGATTTTACAGTTGTCTTCATAATTAAAGTCTACAGAGCCAAACAACAATTTACTTGTATTCAATGGATGATACATGCGAAGTTCAGAAAATAATTTAAGCCTTTGAGCTGAAAATTGCTCACATTGGAAGAAATAGTGTTCGGCATCCTCGAGTAAATGACCACATAAACATAAAGTGTCTTGCGCTAAATGATTAGTAAATAAGTCTGATCGAAGATCACTACATTTATTTCGAATTCTAGTTTGTAGTACTGCTAGCTTACGTGCACCAATGAAAAAGTGTTTTGGTACTACTGCTGAGGAAAACATGTTCCTTATCTTACTTTTGAACAGGGAAAGCGAATTGATCGACCTGATCCCAAGGGGAAGCTCGTTCCATCTAGAGACAGCTGAAGGAATAAAAGAGTTTGCAAATATTTCAGTTCTCCTGCTTATAATGTCTATATCTGAAGCATTACGCAAAGGATAATCAGTTCTAGCACCAACCGTAGAAGGGAAAATGTCGCTTAGATAAGTTGGACAAAGTCCATTGACTATTTTAAATGTGAGAATCAACTTTTGATAAGCACGTCTATCAGAAAGAGATAACCATCCTATTTCCCTGTAAAGATTGTACAAAGATACAGAACGGGTAACGCCCGTTACAATACGTACAGCCTCATTTTGTACCTTTTCCAGTGATTCTTGTTCTCTTGTCGTACAGTTATCCCATACCACGGAGGCATACTCTAAGATTGGTCGTAAAAATGACACATAAATTTGATTGAGTGATTCTCTGCGAATTTTAAATTTCAGTGAACGCATTATTCCTAGAATTTTGGATGCTGAAGTTAAAGTGTTTGAAATGTGTTCATGCCATTTTCCATCATTACTAAGTGAAATTCCTAGATGCTTATGATTGTTAACAAACGTTATTGGGGTGTCATTAAAAGTTAAAGATGGAGGATTTAGTGATTGATTGGAAAAGAGAATGGCTTCAGACTTTAAAGGATTGAAAGATACCATCCATTGTTTTGCCCATTGTGATATAATAAGTAAGTCATGATTCAAAATCCCTTCAATGTCGTTAATGCTGGTTGCTGAACACGCCAATGAGGTGTCATCAGCAAAAAGTCGCGAAATGCTTACTAGGTTTTCAGATATGTCATTAACATAGACAAGAAAAAGAAGAGGACCAAGGACAGAGCCCTGGGGTACGCCTGCGTTTGTTAATGCTTTTGAAGAGATGGCAGTTCCTACCATAACAGACTGTTCACGTAGAGAAATATAGTTGTGTAACCAATTTAAGAAAGGACCGTTTATTCCTAATTGGCGAAGTTTAAAAACAAGACCAGGATGCCAGACTCTGTCAAATGCTTTTGAAATATCACAAAATACCATACATAAATTTTGCCTATAGTCGATAGCTTGTACTACGTGATGATAGATATCTAGAAGTTGGTGTACAGTTGAATGACCTTTTAAAAACCCAGATTGTTTCGAATGAATTAGGTTGTTTGACTGTAGATAATTGTACAAATGTTTGTGAACACAGCGTTCCATGAGTTTTCCTATACAGCTTAGCAAAGATATAGGACGATAGTTTCCAACATCGGAAGTATCACCTTTCTTGAAAAGGGGCATAACCATCGCATATTTCCACTTATTTGGAAATATTTGTAATTCAAGTGATCTATTGAATAGTGCTTCCAGGGGCTTGGAAATCGTGTGTTTAACAGCTTTAAGTAGTCTGTGGCTGATTTGGTCAAAACAAACCGCCTTGTTAACACTTAATGAATCAATTAAATTCTCAATGTCTGTGTAAGATATTTCAACACTTGAAATTGAACTGTTAGTATATTTGTTAAATGCTGGTAATGATATTGAAGAGTCGTTTATTGTTGAAATAGACGCAAAATACTCATTGAGGCAATTTGCTTTTTCAATGTCTGAGTAGTGAAAAATTTCATTATTGTTCTGCACAGTTTTAAGGATAGGAATGGTATGAGAAGATTTAGATTTAGTTAAACTGCGTATATATTTCCAATATTTCTTTGGATTTTCAAAGCGACTGTTTGTTAAGTCATCTTCAAGATTGTTCAAATACTTTTGTTTTGCAAATTTCTTAAGATTGTTGACTTTATTGCGACATTTTTTATATTTCGTCCAGTCACCTTTACGTCCTAGTTTGATCGCGATTGTTCTGTATCTGTCTCTTTGTCTAGTCATTTTGCGGATCTCAGTGTCGTACCATGGTTTGTCATTGGGTCGGATAATTACTTCTTTAGAAGGAATACATTGAGACATGAAGTTAAGTAGCGTAGAAGTAAACCGTTCACAGCTTTCGTTAATGTCGTTCGAATCAATGAATTGCCAATTTTCGTTTTCTAACATTCGATTTAGTTCATTAAAATTTGCACGATCATAAAACCACACCTTTCTTGTTGAACAGGTTGTAAAAAGTCTATTAAATTTGATGTAAGCCAGTGTTGCTTTATGGTCACTAATACTGTTGTCAACGTCTAAGGTATCAGAATGCAGTACCTGGACACCTTTTGAAACTATTATAGGATCCAGCAATGTCGATGAATGAAATGTGATGCGAGTTGGTTTTGAAATTACGTTAGTTAAGTCGTTTAAAGACATAAGGTTTGATAAGTGGTTCTCGTTTACATTGAGAAGATCTTGGTTAAGGTCACCAACAACATTTACATTAGGGTTTTGATCAAGGACTTTTTCAAGACAAACATTGAATCTTTCCCAGAAAATTACAGGTGTATTAGGTGGCCAATAAATTGTGCAAAGTAGAATGACAGATGACCAATAACATAAGTACCACATATACATATACGGTTATACCGTTATTTTCTTTATGAGTGGAATAGTATTTTTTTCTGTTTTATGTAAATTGATGTTTATGTCTAATCAGCCGCTTTGTGATTTTTTCTTCGTTTGCACACGTTTAAAACCATGTACTCAAACATTCTTTTTATATTATTTTTGTTCAGGTAAATAATTTTGAAAATACAGTTTTGGTGACGCCATTTAATGAAATATTTATGGTGAAACGCCATAGAAAATTCACGAGATGCAATAAAATGACATATAATTCTCAAAAATCTCCCTGGGAGAGGCCCCCAGACCCCCACCGACGGGAGGGGGGTATCCCCTCCCACATCCTTCCCAACTCGGCGCTACGCGCCTCGGATCATGCCTTTCGGCATGACTTGGCGTATGGTTCATTTTGCTCTAGCTACGCAGCTGGCACTTTAAAGGGACTAAATCATTAACTTGTATACTGGGAGTAATAAACATTAACAATTTGTTATAAAAAACTGTTGTCGCTTAACTAAAGATCATGTTCAATTCCTTTTTTGTCTAAGTCGCTGAAATCATGTGATTTCGTTTAATAACGAGCATTCGCGCATGTCAACGCTTCTATAGGAAACCCGGTTCATATATAAGCAGGAAATCCTTCTCGCGAACCTTGCTAACATCACGTGACAAGAGTGGTTAAACGTTTCAGATAACCAACGTGAGAGAGGTGTCTAAAATACAATCTCTTATTTAGTCTTTTGTTTACAAATTAAACCCGTTTAAACGGTTTGCAATGTCTGCAATGTAAATGTTCTATACTATATATTTGTGTACGGTTATAAACGGGGTTGGGAAGCTGTCAATAATCAAGGTGTGTGTCACTTGAGAAATATTTGTTGTCAATCTATAGACTGTTCATCTTAAAAAGTTCGAATCTCAATCTGTGAGATTATTCCTTCCCAAAACAGATTTTAAGGCTTCAGTGAATAATAACCCATATGTACATCTTGATTGGATTTGTTATAATAGAGAAAGGTGAGTAAGGATTTAGACACATACATTAACAGATATGCAATGATGGACTGTTTTTATATATGCGTGTTTTGTCCATAAAATGATAATTTTATGGTGTCCAAATGAATGTTTGCAACTTTGTCAGACGAACGAATCTCAATTGCATGTTTTTAAAAAAAATCAAAATACAAACGTTTGGCTTTACATTGGTTGAACCGCGAATACATAGCATGTCAGAAAGACATAAGTTAAACGCTTGATGCATGTGTAAATCGGTTTATTTCAATTCTATAAACATTAGCGTTATGAAACAAAAACCATAAACCCATTACTTCATAATAATTCAATCAATTGCATCAAAACAGAATATCAAATATACCATTGCGACAAAAAAAGAAATAGCCCATGAGGAATCAATTCTCTACTTGTCATAGTGGTTTTTGTTTTACATCACAAAGTAAATATTTGAATTCGTTCTTTATCAGTGTTGTCGTTCAATCCTTTGACTGAAACCGGGCGCATAATTCCATAAGAAGAAACGGGTAAGTCACCAAAGAATTAACACACCACCACATAACGCCACGTTTCTGCTTCTTGCAGCAGACGACTTTTTAAAAGCATTGTGGCAAAAGAAGATTCCTCTTTTTGTTACAATACAATTTCAATCTGTTCACATATCACAACAGCAGAACTGAAACATTTTTTCACGTGTTAACAAAGCCTTTATAAAGTCGTCTGCTTCAAGCAAAAATAAAAGACGTCTGCAGGTGGAAAATGATTACGCGCATCTCTGTAGGTCACCGCTGATATACGTGCTAATATCCGTTCCTGTCGATACGCATGTACCTTTGATTTGATAGCGCCAACTCCTAAACGGCTTTAGATACCGCATGGCAGCACACGAACATTCGATTTGGGTCTCCGATAGATACAGCAATCGGAACTTTGGAAGCGGCACCAAGGAACTCGGTACAGTTCGGACTTGGGTGTTCCTTAGAGAGAGTGATTCTAATCCAACGTTGTCGGCGAAGGCATCAGCGGAAACGTATGATATTGGGTTATGGTCAATATACAGTCCAGATAGCGATGTAAGTCCACTTAAATCCGCTCTCTGTAAGGAGGTTATGGCGTTGTGATGAATTTGTATGGTACTAAGCTTTTTCAGAACGTTCAGAACTCTGGGAAAGGACGTGAGGGAATTGTAACTTAGCCAAATGGTTCTGATTTGTGAGGAACTTACTGTTACATCATTAGGGATCGACGTTATACCATTGTGTTCTAGTCCAACTTGGACTAGGGAGC
This sequence comes from Cerastoderma edule, assembly GCA_947846245.1. NCBI lineage: Eukaryota > Metazoa > Mollusca > Bivalvia > Cardiida > Cardiidae > Cerastoderma > Cerastoderma edule. Next base: position 35,184,400 of record OX401406.1, on the reverse strand, counting down.
GCTTTGTGCAACTGAATATAGTCGAGGACATGTTACCGATCTTGTTGTTCGTCATCTCTAGTTTGAAAATCGCGGGAAGACTGCACACCGAGTCAGGAATATGGTCCAAAGTGGAGTCGGTGATGTAAAGATTGGTGATTCTGTGCCCAACATTATCAAAAGCATTGTCTGCTGTCGGAGATAAGTTGAAATGTTTCATTTTCAGCACAATCATTCTGCTCAGGTAAATAAGTTCTTGTGGCCATGATGTAAAGTGTGAAAAATCCATGTCAAGCTCATTCAAATGAGGTCCTATAGACTGAAGCGCCCGAACAGACGTACTCAGTGTTGTAATGGGATTGTTATACAGTGAAAGAGAACGCAAAGACGCCACCCGACCAATTTCGGCGGGAATGGATGTTAGCTGGTTGTTATCCAGCACTATCCTGGACACGTCGTATTCAACTCCTCGGAAGGCGCCAGACTCGATGGATGTGAGCGCGTTGTTGTAGAAGGAGATTGTAAGGGAGGCGTTCCCACCAAACGTTATAGACTTGAACGCATCGGCCGGTACGGATGTGAGCTGATTGTTGGATAGGTATATCGTCGCTTGTGTAACATACACGGTCACCATCTTGAACTGTGGGACAGTCGACAGATGCTGGCCACTGCAGAAAAGGGAAGTACCGGAGCAGTGACATGGACTCAAAGCGGGACAGGGAGAAAATGCTGCTGGAGGCATGTATAAAAACGAAACCACGCCTTCAAACTGAACGGCACCAATCAGCACCTGAATAGAAACACTTAGGGAATTACAAGAGAGATCAATCAACCATGCCGTCTTTCTTACACGAGAATGGTTACGCCTGTTTGTGTACCATTAAAGGGATGTTTGTGCTCTGTGAGGAACAAATACTAGCCTGGTGATTTACAGTCTATCATCAACTTAAAACAAATTGCCATTTTTCATTTCTTCCTCTAAAGTTGCTGCACACTTGTATTTTAAAATACTTTGAATGGAACGCCAATCCTTTCTGGCAATTTCGCACGGCGGAAATAAGGGGTACAAATGTACAAAAAAACTGTACGTGAAAACCGTGTAATTATGGTATCTGAAAATGCTACCATTCGCCTATGGGTAATGGAAATTTAGATCATTGTTCACGAAAAACGAATGAATAGTTTGCTAAGTTTGCAACATACATGCAATATATTTTTATCACATGTTTATAAAAGAGGTTGCGAAGAGTAAGTTTGTGGAAATAGGAAATAACTTTTCCGTAGACAATGGTGGTTTTTTTATGTTTTGTTTTTCAAAGAAAAAGGAATTAAAATCTCAATCTTTGTTTTCGATGTTTGTGAAGCAGGTATGCATGATTGACACTAGCTTCTTTCGTATACCTTGCTCATATACAATGTAGAGCCATCTTTGTGTGTTTGTGGTTTATCTTGAGTTTCAATATTTTTAGTTATATCACAGAACCCTTGAACAGCAACAGTATTTCTTAAATTGAAACTAACAGGATTTTTAAGTCGTAACGTTATCTCGATCACCATGAGAATATACATTACTACTTATAATCATACTTTAACCGTTTGAGTGCCGGGAAGTTTCCAAAAATAGATTTTTGTGTCGTCTGCTTTCCAAAACCTTAAATATCTGCTTGATTTTGTTGAGGAAAGATACCCAGAGTAGCAAACAGGTTAGATCACAGGCCGCCAATCTACTTGACGGCTGGCCTGCATTTTGCAAAGGCATGAAGTCGGTTACTGCACTATAAGGGTTAATATCGTCCGTTACAAATTACCTAGCGCATAAAAAGAACGCTGTGATATCAATACCGTAAATGGCAACATTTTTCATTTTGGTTACAGTCTATCAATTCATATGACATTAAAACATTGTTCCATAAACTGTCCCCTGTACAAACAATAACACGCGTTTAGATTGAATGATTGGTTTGATGTATAAAATAAAATTTCTCTACCTACCCATGCCATATAAATTAACACGCGGGCCATTCTGTCGTCTTTCTATTCGAGCGTTTCCCGGAACGACCGCCAGTTGAATATCTGGAACGATAGTCACTTTCAGGTAATTTAAACCTTAAAATGCTGAATAATTTCCTAAAAATAGAATTGTTCGTCTTCTGCTTTCCAAAGCCATTTAGCTTTGAGGAAAGATACTCATTGTAGCAAACAGGTAAGATCAAAAGCTAGCCGCCATTTTTTTTATTGGTGGCTGACCTGTGATCTCACCTGTTTGCTACTCCGAGTATACTTCCCCAGCAAAATTTAGTAAATATTTAAGGTTTTGGAAAGCAGACGACACAAAAATCCATTTTCAGAAAATTTCCCAGCATTCTAAGGGTTAAACTCGCTTTCTTTTGTGCTGTACAAGGGTTTTGACATCGCTAGACAACTTTATAATCGCCAACCGTAGTAAGCGACGCCCAGTTTAAAGACACATAAAAGGAGAGGAGTACAAATAAATGACTGAAAAAATATATGGCGTTCTTTTATCATGTTCATAAAATTCATTAGAATTAATTTACGAATGCATTGAGACCCGTTTACATAGCCTCCTTTAACATAAGTTATTTTGTGATTGAAATATAGTTGTCTCCAATTCAATCATGTTTATCAACAACCTGTTTGTTTACATATTCAAAATAACAAATTATGATTGGTCGGTTCAAACATTTGTGTATCAACTGTCAAGGTCAGGGGTAAAAAAATCACACAATCTGAATTATTAAACTGGTTAATCTGGGTTATTTCTTGTTGGCTGTCACGTTTAAGTTGTGCTAATGGTTTTGTTTGGTGATAACTATTTGAACCTGACCAAAAGTTTACCAAATTATTTAGTTTGATATAGCATTTATCTCCTTTTATGTGCCTTTAACATGGATGGAAGAAGACCAATTACTTAACTGCCAACAACGACTAGTCATGGCCATCAGAACCATCGGCTACATCGTTATGTAGCTGGGAGAAGAAAACGATCTGAAAAAAACATGTATAAATATAAACAAACATACCGTAAAGATGGTAAAATTCACTTATCTGTGTGCTGGACAGCCAAGATACTCTTGGTGATGGATTCCAGGACCTCTGATCGCCTCTCCCGACGTTTATATACCGGTAACGTAGAGGGCGTGACCGACATGTCATGTGTCCTGCCTTCTGACCGCCCCTCCAGAACAACAGGGGGCATTCCTTTCTCCATAAGTGATATTTTTTCCAAATTATTGGGGTTATCCCTTAGAGATATTCTGTTGTCTGTATGCCTTTTCGGTTATATTCTGTTGAGAGGATATGTTAGTCTCGAGTGATATCCAGTTTGTCAAAGAGGTGAAATGCTTATACCATCGGTTTGGGAACTCTCTTACTTTGTGTGGCATATTCTGTTACACTTGGAGGAAAGAGTGATTTTCTATAGTGAGCATTCTGTTGCTCCATGTGCTCTCTGGTAATATTTTCTTACTCTGTTGTGAATTTTTAGTTACGATTCAAAGGCTTGACATCACTTCTGAGAGTTACCGCATATAAACTATACATGTACATACTAAGTCAAATTGACGTTTCCAGAATTAATTATGCGTTCAACAGCTACTTTTAATTTCATATAAAACAACAACACAAAAACACTGTGGTTTCAACCTATTATTTTGACTTTCAAATCTTTTCTTTCAACATACACCTTTCAAATCGGAAGAGAAGTTTGCATTACAAGCATATATAAAAATGTGAGCTTTCAAAGACCATTTATTGCAAATGCGAGCTTCAGAGACCATTTGTTGCAAATGTGAGCTTTCAAAGACCATGTGTCCAGATACGATCTGAGATCACAAAAAATGTGCTTGTAAAGCACTGACGGATTACGCCATGGATCTTGGGAAGTATACGGCATGGGGCAATCTCGACGCAATGTCCCACAAGATAGTTAAGGGTTTATGTTGACCGATTCAAACACGCCAAGGTAACAAAACGTCATCGACAAAATGTCTGAGGTCAAGCTAAGTATTACAATTCGAGGACATAGAGATAACCCAAAATCTCAAATGTGATCTTTTCGATCAAATATCTCCCTGCATAAAAACGACTTTAATGTAGAATACCCATTATCGCCATTTTGAAACTCTTTCTTTCGTCGGATTTTTTCGGTCGTTCTCGGTATATATCGGTCTGGGACGGAACTATTCGCTCAACACAGAATAGTTCCGGACCCGACCAATGTATATCGAGCATGACCGAAGTAACCCGACGAAAGAATAAGTTTCAAAATGGCGGATTATTCTATCTTAACACACTTTTTGAACTTGACCACTCCAGTAACAATTGGGGCGTCAATAGAAACTGCTTGAGGCAACCAATTACCACTTTTCACAATTTAATTTCAATCCAAGATCATAAATAGCACATCATTAATTTTGTACCGAATGATTACTGATGGCTTTTAATTTGGATAGTTTTCGTGTTATCCTTTCCCTTAATTATACATGTTTAACCCTTTCCCAAACAACAAACCGACTGTCGTTAATTGGAATTGTTTGCAGACGATATTTCAAAATGTGATGAAATTGGAAAATAATCTTCTAACAGGGCAGAAAACATTGTGGGAAAAGGAAAATTTGCTCGTTACGAATAATTTGTCCTTTTCCCTCAATGTTTTCTAAAGTCGTCTGCAACAAAGTGGTCAAATGTCGTTATTGTTTGGGAAAGGTTTAATGTGTTGCAACGTACTTAGGATAAAACGTACGATAAAAGAAGAAACTTCCTGATAGAAGCCACTTCTTCCTTTGCCGCGATCTTCTATACAATGCTACAAAGACAACATTATCGTATGCCTTATTTCAACCGTCTTCAGTCGGTTCCGGTTTTTAGAGTGCTTGGTAATTTCCATAATAGATTTTTGTATCGACTGCTTTCCAATACCTTAAATATATGATTAATTTTAATGAAGAAAGATAATCAGACTAGTAAACAGGTTAGATCACAGGCCAGCCGCCAATTTACTTGGCAGCTGGCATGGATCTAACCTGTTTGCTTACGCACGAAGTCGTTTCAAGCACTATAAGGGTTAATTTTGATACATTCCTTTTTAAATTCTTATCGTGATACACCACTATCAACTAACATGTATCTGTCGGCTCTAAAAATGTGCCATAAAAGAAACTATTGTACTCAGTCTTTATCTTCATACAAAAGTAATTCAATCAAAAATCAGAAAAGAAATGTATCCCATTGGTGCCCTTTGATTATACCTTCTGATATTGCTTTTAATTGGACCAGTCCTACTCCGTATAAGGGAAACAATTGAGTATGACAACTACTATTCCCGTGAAGTATAGGCATATATGAGGAATTAGCCTGGAGTCCTGGCCCATGCTAACCCGCATTAGGTATAATGAACTAGTTCGCGGTATACGAACGGGTCAGGCTCCACCAGGCTAATGATAATCCATCAAGATTTAGCTTCCTTGGCAAAAATATATTTTTTGTAAGGTGTTTCAGGTTGTAACAACATTTTTTTCAGTAATATTACGGTTCCAGAATCCACCAGTAATAAGCTATGGTTCTAGTATCATAGCATTAGGGGCCTCCGTGGCCTAGTGGTTAGAGTACAGAACTTGAAATCACATGGCCCCTCTCCGCGTGGGTTCAAATCCTGAGAGGGATATGGATTTTCATGAGAGGCAGTCTCCCGACTGACTTACGGAATGCCTATGGTTCTACCCACCTTAACCAGCCCCTATGGGCAGTTGAGTATGGGGTCTTCCTCCATCATTAAGAGTCGGGCATCGCTACATAACTGAAATAATGTTGATGTGATGTAAAACCCATATAAAAAAAAATCATAGCATTAAAACATAAAAAAGGAAATCTGTATTGCTTTACATTTATACATCTTCAAGGGTGTCAAAATAAATTATCCTTATTGTTCTGCATTTACCGACAATCAGATTTTGCCACCATTGTCGTTAACATTGTAGAGTAACCAAGTTATGTATGGCGAAGCTTTAATCTTCATGATTTGATGCTTAAAGAGCACGTTTTAACCATTATGGTGCTAGAACTGACTTCATGCTTAGGCCTAAAAAAATAAATTGTTTGTTTAAGGTAACATCTTCAAAGTCAGTAGTATAGGTAAGGATTCTTTTTTGAGATTAACTTTAACATACATATTTCTTTTTAAAGAAAAACATTTAACAGTATAAAACTGTCTTCTGACACAGACCAGGCACTTATACACAAGGGAACAGAGAAAAGTTGCTATTTTTTGCGTCATATGAGATCATTTGTCTCTTTCAAAATGAAAGTAAAGGCTAAAACATTTTCTTTCAATAATGTATAAAATTCGACAAAATATCAATTTCTGTTACTCTTTTTGTCACAATGGTTTTGTTTTGTTTTCGGTGGTTCTATGTTATTTTAAAGAACAATTCAATGACAGCATCAAAGGATATACAATTTTACATGTATATAGTAACTGGTTGAATAGTGTTAAAATGGAAATGATGCTGGATGTTTACAAATAAACAACACATAATTCATCATATGAAATATATTTACAAGTTTATGGATTATTTACACAGTTTTTGAATATTTTTGAATAGCATTTGTATGTACAACTCACCTCATGCAATTTCAAGAACACTTAAGATGGAAATGTTGGCACTTTTAAACAAGCAACACACCTTTGAATATTTGATCCTTCCATGTTGTAAGTCTTGTAGAATTCCATTAAAAGTACATGTATGATAAGACTTTTTTTTAATAAGGCAAACTACCGGTAGTTTTAGTAAAAAGACTTGTACTATAACAGAAACAGTGATGACAACCCATTATGTTAAAACAAAAGGACATGTTCCTAAAATATTACAAAGTACATCTTTCCTCTACAATGTTAAGTGGAAAAAATGCAGAAATATTAATTGGCCTCCAAAGAGAGACAGATCCTAATTTAAATCAATTTTGTGGGTGCTCAGAAGAATATGTTAAAATGCCATTCTAATAACATTTATACATGAAAAATATTATCTTATCATTTAATTGAATAATTCATAAGGTTTCTCATTTATATAGAATACCACACCATGACTGGTAAATAGAAGTTTTTATGATTTTCACTAGGAACACTATTCTGAAAATCTATAAATGACAAATAATTTGAAACAAAAAGGATCTCCGTCCATGTGTGTGTACCAACTTAATCCGAAAACAGTACATATGGCATTGTGTCAACAGTATTTCATGGCTACCTTAGCATTTACCAGCACTATGTTGGGATCTTCTGCCATGTCTTGTTCAACAAAAATCCCTGTCATCTGCTCATGGTCCATACACTTTCAAGACATAATTTTCAAGTCCTTATTTTTATCAACACATAAGTCAGTTTTTCTTGTAAGCTACCATAGCATCCACTTTATGTATCATCGTGTTAAATGAACGTAATCTGACCTCCTCGGAATTAGTGACAAATTGTGGGCCGGTTTCGCCCCATGATTCCGGAACTTGCAGGTCTTTGTCTGTGTATACCAGCAAATCAAAACTACCTGAAAAATGACAACATTTGATTTATTAACACAGAGCGATTTTTTTTTTCCATATACAAGAGGGCAGGCATCAATAGATATGCTCATAACATTTACAGTATTCAATTACATTTTTTCAATAATATAAGATTATGCTTCTTAGAAGATATGTGAAGTTCGAATTTGATTACTGCAGTTGTTGTTGAGATGGAAACATGCATGTAATAATTTTTTCCATACACATACAGGGTAAAGATTTGTTTAAAATCAAAACCAGGGTTATGGAATTTGGCCATGAACCTAACATAATGTTGAAATAGAAACTTGAATGTAAATTTATTCATTATATGAGAAAACTTACATGGTTCTTCAAGTAGAGGTAGAAAGGTGACTGATGCTGTAATCTGTCTAATAACTGCACGGATCTCTTCATTTATCTCTTTTTCTGGCTTTGACTTAGGCACACTAGAGTTGAAAAGGAAATATAATAGTAAAATATATAAAGAAAAACCCAGAAGTCTTAGACATTCTCTACTATTAATTGCTTTGCATGTTACAATTGCAAGACTTAAATATCATTTTTCTATCAAGAATGCATCCCTTACAATAAGAATGCATCCCTTACAATAAATAGCCTTGCCCTGTCAACTTAGCTAATAAGTAAAGAAAAATACACTAGTTCTATCAGTTGATGCATTGCTTACATTTAACATACTTTCTCTCAAAACTATGCATTGTTTACCCTAAAACATCACTCTTTATAAACTATGAATTTTCCTTCTCCACATACCTTTTCTCAGACACTTACAAATTACTTACTCTACATAACATTTATAAAGATGCCAAGTCTATAAACCTGCAAATCAATAAGGAATAAATCATAATGCCACAGTCTGTAGACTGGTTCCCCACTGTCTTCTGGCTCCACAATGTTGGATATATGAGGCACCAGTTCCCAGTCTAAACCTTTGGATATGTGATCAATATTCAATGTCTTAATTTAAATATCAATTTTTGGGCTGATTTTAACAAACTAAAAAGGACACTGTTTTCCATGGTGAAATGCTTAGATATGCACTCTGTTATAATCATAAGCCTGGTCGGGCTATTACTCTGGGGGAACTCCATAGTCTAGTGTGAATTTCGCACACTGCCTAACTAGCATTGCTCTGTCAGTTATGCATGCTTTGCTTTACCTCAATATCATAGATTTGAGAACAAATGCACAGCTTACCTATCTGTAGCAGCAGCTTTGTCACACTCCACATCAAACTGCCATCTCTCCATCACTTCATTTGTATTCAAGCTTTTAATCACCACAACCAGTTTACTGACTGTCATATCCAACAGCCATACTAAAAGCACATAACAAAAATAAAATTGGCATTTGGGAATACATACAGAGGGAAGTGGATTATCTATGTTGTTCAAAAGGTTAAATCATTAGACTTATATATAAGCAGGAAGTCCGTCTAATTATCATGCGCAATCTTTCCAAATAAAAGTTTTTAGCATTCAAAATTAATTTTTAACGTAATGCATTACATAATTTGATGGCTTGGTGCAAGGCAAATCTAACTTGATCTTAATAAAGATGAATTTGATTTAGTTTTGCACTTAGCCATCTGTTAAACAATACAGTACAATGTTTTTTAAGTATAATCCATTGTCTTCTGCTTCAATAAAGTCAATAAAAATATTTGTTTATGTCTGTTACTATGATGTCACGAAAATAATAATATTGATTAAATTATCCTATCATGTTATTATTTTCTCATCTATCGTAAACTTTTGGACAAATTCTTTTTATGTTGGTATACTGTGGAGATTACTTTCACAACCTTGTCATGAATATGTTTAGAATATGATAAGAGTATTATTATACATGCAAAGAGTTATTAAATAAGATGCTACTAAACTGAAACTGACCTTTAATCTGTGAAATAACTTGTTTCAAGTAGTCTTTGATTCCTTCATCAGAACTGACAAGTAGTGTAAGTCCATACTTCTTCATAAAGGTGAACGTTTCTGGTGGATAAATACCTCTCTGGTATAGAATACTGTTTATGCCAAAATCTAAAATGAGCAAAGAAACTCCTCAATATGGGTAAATGTGATGCAGATTACAAGCAACAGTAGACCATAAAACAATATACAATATAACAATCAAAAACATTTTCTCAATGAGATTTAGAAGAAATAAGTTGACCATGCAATATGTTTTCCCAACAGTAACCTATTACTTGTATATTGAACATCCATGTAATCTTTGAGAGATGCGTTGATAATTTACAGAAAATAGATCATTCTAATTCAGAATTCCCGGATATTTGCCCTCATGGACATTTCCCCCCTTTATAGTATATGGCATTTCGTTGCCCCTGGTCAAAATGTGAAGGGAGGATCCCAAAATTTAGAATGATCCTAAATTTACCCTTTTCTTACTTATTAAAAGAGAAACTTTACACCAAAAAAGATTCCTAGAAAAAACAACATTGACAAATAATATGAGAGGGTTGAAGAGAACCCAATGAATATATGATAGAGGCTGTGATGCTCAAATTCAAATATGAGGATGACTGACTTGGTCAAAGAAAATTCGCTTAAAAAATGAGACCATGCTTAAATACAGATCATGAAGATTTTGAGGCAAGGGGACAAAAGTCTGTCATATATTGAAAAGGTGGCAAATGTTCAGGTGAGGAAATGTTCATATATACAGAGACATAGATAACAGAGATTGGCAACTCCTTCTTTACCTATAGCCGGTTTCTGCGATATCTCGCATGACGCGTTATTTAGCGAGACCTTTCGAGATCTGTCTATCGACGCAATTTTCAACTAAACGCGAAATAGGCAACACACATTTAAGCGTGTTTTAAGTCATAATTAAATTATTTTCTTACCTAATTTACTATATTGTTATTGTTAGAAAGTTTCCCCATCCAACAAGACCGATCAGCAAGCGATTATCAAAGAAATAAACATGGCAAACTGCGACAAACTTGATTGAATTGTTCGCAATTTTGTGGTTGGGTGCGATAAACGTGATAATTGAGTAGTTTAAGTTTCAAACTGTTCTAAAGGAGGGTTTTTCAAACATTTCCAATTCAAGTCCATTTTAAAGAAAGGGTTTGTTTTTCTACATTTCCAAATTTTCAGTTTGGTATTCCTTGTCATTCAGAAGTTATTCCGTACTGAATATGTCCCTTTTACGACCCTAATGAGTTTAACCATCTTGATTTACAAGCAAAAATTAACAAAGTTGTGCACAGTAAAACTAGAAAACTAAGCATTGGATCATATCATACTTGACATTTTCCTGAAGTGTTATTTTTGTTTTATGGTTGCCCGCATTTTTATAGTAATTTTCGCTTCCATAACGAAGTTATGCCAGGTTTACTTAACCACACAAGCATGATCATGATTTCGGCCATTTTATTTTCAACCAAAATATTTCATACTTGTACAGAGTAAAATGTTTTAATGGAGGTTTATTCAAACATTTCTAATTTATGTCCATTTTAATGGGTTAATATGATTTTGTCGATTTCCAAATTTTCAGTCTGATATTCTTTGTCATTTAGAAGTTATTGCGTACTAAATATATCCCATTTACTACCTTAATGAGATCAGCCATCTTGATTTCCAACAAAAAATTAACAAAGTTGTGCACAGTAAAACTAAAAAACTATGCACTGGATCATATCATACTTGACATTTTCCTGAAGTGTTATTTTTGTTTTATGGTTGCCCGCATTTTTAAAGTAATCTTCGCTTCCATAACGAAGTTATACCAGGTTTACTTAACCACACAAGCATGATCGTGATTTCGGCCATTTTATTTTCAACCAAAATATTTCATACTTGTACAAAGTAAAATGTTTTAATGGAGGTTTTATTCAAACATTTCTAATTTATGTCCATTTTATTGGGATAATATGATTTTGTTTATTTCCAAATTTTCAGTCTGATATTCTTTGTCATTTAGAAGTTATTGCGTACTAAATATGTCCCATTAACTACCTTAATGAGTTCAGCCATCTTGATTTCCAACCAGAATATAACAAAGTTGTAGCAAGTAAAACTAAAAAACTATGCACTGGATCATATCATACTTGACATTTTCCTGAAGTGTTATTTTTGTTTTATGGTTACCCGCTTTTTTATGGTGATTGTCAAGTTTATAATGAAGTTATACCAGGTTTACTTTACCACACAAGCATAATCATGATTTCAGGCATTTTATTTTCAATCAAAATCTTTCATTTTTGCATCAATTAAAACTTAAATTGTGTGACTTGGATTTTATCAAACGTGTTATTACTGAAAACGTCTCAATGAGTTTGAATTGATCCCGTAGTAAATGCTGACTAAGTTCTATAGTTTCCCGTGTTTTCAAAGTGATATTCCTTTATAAGAAGAAGAAAATCCATTCAATTAATGGACAAAAGGAATGGATAGATCTTCTTAATCAGAAACACCACGATATTTCCTTTTTCATCATACTTCTTCTTAATTCCAATCCCTTGCAAATATGTCAAGTGAAATGTGTCATTTGAAGAACGAAGGGTGATAGAGTCAATCACGGTAGTGGACAATACAGGCTATGATTGTAAATTGCCACCCCATAAAATATGTAGTTTGATGTCATAAAACCTTTTGATGCTAGGGCGATTACACAAGAAGCGTATGGCAACTCTCTGACACCTCATTCAAATTTAATGACCTAAAGATCCCGAAAACAAAATAGGGAGGATTTGTTCTGTTTAAAGCGTCTGTCTGGTTTTAAAAGTAGTGTGCTTTGACTTAATTTCTCGATGAGAAATGATAATAAAAACGAAGGTGCAAGACACACTATTTGCTTTAGCTTAACATTAAAAAAGCTCACATTTCTTTTTTCTAAAAGCATTTCGGTCAGCATCATGATAAGACCAGACCCTTACGTGTTTTAGAATAATTATGTACTAATTGATTTGCAATCAATATTAGAGGAATCTGCGGTAAAAGGTGTATTGAAAAACTGAGCAAGTCAGTTTTTTCTTATGTGTCCTTTCGTTTACTAAAACCACTTTTACAAAAATTCTCATCACATGCATTTTAACATCATAAAATACTTTTAATTTTCTTAAATTGAAACATTTGGCTTGAAATAATGTCATGATGTATGTGTTTTGTTTTGACAAAATTAGCACTGTAAACAGTTTTGCGTCACAGAATAAATGAAATGAAGTGAGAAAGCAATCTTTTAATATTGACAAAAACTATCATGTCTTAGTGGAAGGTTCATGCTTTGGTTATTAACTGCAACTAAATAGAGTCACTTGATTTATTACAAAATATTATTCAAACCTTTGCTTGAAAGACATTGTCGTTATGAGTACTATTCTGAATTGCATGGTAATAATCAAGCCTGTCATTGAAAAAGAAGGCCTACCGGAACTTTTTGTTTTGTTTTTAACATAAAATCAATTTAACAAAATGAAAATAAAACAAAATGTCCAGAAGTTGTTTCAGATAACCAAAACATAGCTATTTTACTGGAATATAGATGTATCAATTTCGCTTGACATCTCCCGTGGCAACGGATAAACAGGTACGCACTTTCCTTATCTCGCAGAACCTCGCGGCACGCGAGAGTTTGGCGATAATTCCGGAGTTGCCAATCTCTGTTATCTATGTCTCTGATATATACCAAAATTCAAAGGGTCATGTTTATTTTATCTACCAATTGTTTAGTTTAACTGATATTTTTGCATGACTGATGCTAGTCTGTTATTCTTATAACATTGTATAATTAAGTGCAGAGATAATCAGGATCAAACCAGTACACTGTCCCAGTTGGAGACTCTTCTGCAGCCAATAAAAAATAAAGTGGCTATCATATATTGAGAATGTACATTCGCAATTAAGTTCCAAAAATCCGCGTAGAAATATACCAGAAGTGGTTCTTCTACATATTGGAAAAGATAGTGAGATACGGAAACTAAAATTGAGCGACAATAATTTTGATGATTGAAATGTTGTAAGGGACTTTAAATCAAAAGAGTATGATTTGCAAACATGCATTCAATTAGCATCTAATCATTGATTAAAACAACAGTATAATAAGCATTTGAACTTTTTAGTTATCAAACGACTGTTAGACGAATCGACTTTCGAATCTCTCAGCCACTTTGTAGACAAATTGCTGGAATTCAAATGGGTAAATATTTATGAATTAAAATTAAAATACAACATGTCTTTCATAAGTGGCGTTCGATTCTTGTCGAATGAGACCTGCCTTTACCGTGTAGAAAAGATGACCGATACAACTTTGATAGCAGGTACATTTAGAATATTTAAAAATTAGACAACTTGGCAAGTTTTGAGATCCAAACATAAACTACTAACCAACATAATCACCGTCAGTAAGATTTCAGCGTATAACAACATATGCATCAAACAAAGACACGCCAAAATTTACTTAATACATTTATGCCCTTTAAGAATAACGATTTTGTTTACCAAAAAACTCCGCAACTATTTCAGTTGAGCCTTTTAAAGTGATAGCATTGTGTGTCGTTGTCGCCGCCATGTTTTCGTTTTTTTTAAATTCCCGCAAAATATACGGTGCAGTAATAAACGACTTTTCGTGAGATTCGATTTGTGAATGTATTTTGTCGCGTCAGAGCACGGGAGTGAAGGATTCTGCAGCTCTAATTCACCTATTCGTCGGGAAAGATGTGGGAACATGCGCACTAAATCTGACACAATATTCGGCAGGACGAATGTGGCCAGTAAATGGAAGAAGTAGACCTCGAAACGACGACAACAATTAACACAAGAAGCTTTCCCACTTGACCATAAAAACACATCGTCACTCCAATCTAAGTAGGCTAATCAAAGTCCTGATAAACATTTAAGCTCAAATGATTTAGAAATACCAGGATTTGAAGTCCTAAGGTTAAGCCAGCTTACCGAAACAAGAGAAATACAACGAAGCGAACTTCCATGGACTCTAAAATGTTTGTGTTAATTCAAAGAGAATTAGTTTTAGGGTTGCAAGGTATAACACCCTTCTGCAATAACGGATGAAGATGCTGTAGGTTGTATTTGGTATGACTGTGTAAACTATATCATCTAGAAGCGCATGTTCATCTATGTCCCGAAAGCAACAGTCCGTAAAACCAGATCACTTCGACATCTGCAATGTCCTGCTTAAAATGGTAGAAATCTTTTCAATAACAAAACGCAGGAAGTCATTGTATACTGCGTAACACAATTTGCTCCAGTCACGTCTTGCGTCCCACAAAGCTCTATCCTTGAGTCTTGACCTTTGCTGATATGATATATCTCATGTATTCCAACGCCATGCCAGCATCAATAACAACGCACCTCTAAGCTGAAGACAGTATACTCCATTGTAATATACGATTTGTCCAGATTTCTTGTCTCGAAGGATATTTCTATTTTGACTGACGCCTTCGATGCACGATTAATGTCCAAATGTTGAAAAGAGGTTCGTTTATGGATCATTATTGAGACTTATATACGATATACATGTACAATGTAAACTGACACCCTGTGAGATGGCATGATAAGGCTAGATGGCAATTCCTCCCATTCGAAAGTGAGACTATCCAAAAACAATCGAAAAACAGTTATAATCAGACATCAGCATTGAGCACAGGCTACAGTTCCAACAAGCAGGAATGCTGCATGACAAACTATCTAGGAATAAATATGACCGTGATGTTTACATGGAATCAATCAAATAGCCTTCTAGAGGAGAACCGTTGCTAGCTGGCCTATAGGCCTGATTTAAGGCACACTGCATAATGGTTCTGGTACGTCAAAGTTTGGAAGGTACATCACTGGGGTAATGTTTTCCAAAGGTTTATTCAAATTTGATAGCCTAACGCATTGTAAAGGGGAACTAAGGGATGTGTCCAAAGACAGCTCATCCGATCAGTGGCTGACAGTGGTTTGTTCACTGATAGGATATAATTGTGTCTTTAAAAGTGTCTTTGCTTTGTTCGTGACATTGGTGGCAGCGGATAATGACATCTCAATCTGCCACGTACTTCCTACATGCCAAGACACGACACGAGTCTTACCAGTGGTGGTAATTAGGTAACGTTCGTGGAACGTTTATGCAAATTGGACAGCATAACTCATTATTATAGATAAAATGTGGGTGTATATACAGGCACAAGTAATCGAACACTGACTGAAGTCTCTTTGCCATGTACGTTCAGGCGCGTAGCTGGGCCTACGCACGTGCGTAACATTATTTTGCAAATCCTTTTTCGTGAAACCCTCGATATGTATGTATACATGTAGGTATAATAACTTGTGTCACGTTTTGTTTTTCATGAAATCGCGTCTAATCTGATGACGAGAATACTGTGATCCTTGAAATATATTCATATATTAGCAATTTATTTTATAGATTTTGATTTCGTGAAATAGTCACAAAAGATCACAAAATATCGACTTCATAACACAAAATTCAAGGCAGTGTACGTGATCTTCAGTTAGTCTCAGCTACGGTTATCTACGTTACACCACTAACACCAGCATGGGAACCGTACCCAGTAGTCAATTTCGCCAAACCTGAAGGAGTGCAACAAAGAATAGCCAGATTCGTGAAAGGTAGTTTCTTGCCACACTCAGAACATTCAAAATTACCACTTATCAAAGATGAAACGCGCTCCAAGAATAACGTTATGACACCCGGCTTTTTATGTTCTGTAAGTCTGCCCATTGCTAGGCTCGTTGCTGAGACTATTTGAAGATCACGCAGTATAAAACGAAAACTAGGTGTGCGGGCACAGCAATCCCTACCCAGAAGACCATGTTCCCTTCATACTCATTGACCATGTGGATGGTAAGAGCAAGGCACTCTGGGTAGAGATTTTGGACATGCTACCCATGATATTTCTATTTTAAAGCAGTAGATTCGAACTTTTGCTATAATATTACAATTTCATTCTAAAATAGCTATGAAATACATTGCTTATCATAATATGAGGATCATACTATATTCCATCAGTTAAGACCCGATTTGGCATGATAAAATAGAATATGAGACAAGTTATAAGGACTGGAATCCATTTAACTAGATACTTTTCAATTATATATAGGTTGTCGTATTTAAAGTGTTTTAAGGGGAAAATAAACTTAACTGAATGACACACATTAAGTGTGCGATTTTTGTTGCATTTTTAAAATCCTATTTAGTAGAGTCGCCATGCGTTGATCCTCCGAGGGGGCGGGGGGGGGGGGGCTTAATTAAACGAAAGTACAATAATGCAATATAACACTTCATTAAAAGTGTCTCGGAGGGTCTATTCAAATGATGTGTAGCCTTGCAATGTTGCTTAGGCAAATATTGAGAGAAAAAAGCACACACACAAAAACATGGAATGTCGTTTTGAGCTTACGCACATTTCTAGCACAAAGAATAATGTTTTTTAAAACAGTACCCCATGTGCATTGCGTGCAGGGTATCTTTGAGGTCCTGTGTGGCTCAGTGGTTAAGGTGGTGGACTCAGATCTCGGGGATTCCAGGTTCAAGCCCCACCGAGTCAACTGGTAAGTGGAAGTGGCCGTTTGCAAATCAATTCAGAGCCCTAGCTTAGTACTGGTGTATCCAGGAGAGCTGTTACATAACTGAAAATTTATTGGTACGGCACTAACGAAGGGGGCCATATGGGATATGTGTCAGTAATTTAGTTATTATTATAACTATGTACTCGTTGATAAGGTTTTTGGGATGCACTTCGGAGATCTTTGCAAAAATGATGAGCAAATGTAAGTTCGCTAACTTGCGCAACCTCATAAACTGGTAGTTTCTTAACACATTTTCTCATATTGAATTTGTAAACCATGATAGACTAACAGACGAATCGTAGGAAGTGAATGAAACGAAAAACGTATCTATTCAAATGTATTCATAATGTTTGAAAAGACGAAATTGTGTATGTTGATGGACCAAAGCTCTGCTATTAACGGAGGAGTTGCTTGGGACGAATGACTTAGCTCTTTTTCATAAAAGGTCTTGTATTTTCTGCTTTGTTTGTCTAAAATGAATGTGTGGTACTAGTCTAGTTCAAAGATCAGAAAAGAACAAGCATGCACTTGGTATTTCTTTACTTTTGTGTTTAACCCATTACCAAACAATGACGACATTTGACCAGTTTGTTGCAGACGATTCTCGAAAACATGTTAACGAGCAACTTCGCCTTTTCCCACAATGTTTTCTTCCCTCTGAGAAAGTTACTTATAAATTTCATCACATGTTGAAATTTGTGTCGCCTGCAAATTCTTTCAAATCGGATCAGTAGAAAATTTTGGTAAAGGGAAAATTAACATCGATTGCGTAAACGTTCAAATAACTTATATTCAAAGCTCTCAAATTAGACCCCGCTCCAAACGGGGTTCGATTCCACGGGTGCCCGTATCCAAACCAACGGCTACCCCATTGGTCACTTGTTTCATCAAGTCGCCCCTCAAATTCTATCGAAGTTTAGTGACTTTGTTGTCTTGACCCACGCATTCCACAAGCATTGATTGGAATTTCTAGGTAGGAAGCACCGTCAGATTGTTTTCTGAACTTCCAAACAAAAGACCGGACCTACTACTTTCTTTGTGACATTGTAAATAACCAGTGTGGTTACTTGTGTAATTGCTCATCATTCGTTTCCGAAGTCTTCTGTTGCAGAATCCGTTACGAATAAAACGATTTTATATAAGCGGACACACCTAAGACAAAGACCTACATTATAAGACCTACATTGGCTTAGGCCGAATGGATAAGTTCATTATTTAAAGAAGGGTTTGCTTTGCTCTGTGTGTATTAATTATGATATGTGTGAGTCGTATTGTTATCTGTTCTTGTTTTTAACTCGTTCCAGAAACGACCGTGAAAAGAAATGACTCTTTCTGTAGAATAACTCGAGGCCTTTGAATCAATCATGTTCTGTAAAACAGACTTTTTCGTAAGTACTGATTTTCTTACTATCTGTATCATGCAATTCATCAGGTTTACCTAAGAACCTGTTATCAACAATTTTGTACGTGTGAAAATGACGGCCGTTATTTCTCGATTCCAGCATCACGTTTAGCCATTTGAGAGATTGTGCATTAAGCATCACTTAAGATAGTCTCTATGCATAATCGTTTGGGCTAATTAGTGCCTAAATACATAGTTCCAATTACTTTAAGTTGTTATAGTCTGCGAAAAGATTTTAGATTTCATTAAAGGGTTATGTTATGTAACGTTTTAATGAGTGCGTGCGTACTCAAGGATGTTCGTACTTTTTGGTTGATTATTGTTTATCTACTACTCTGCATAATTATGTTCTCTTTGTTTGAATCAAATCATCACAATGGAACATTATCATGCTTAGTACACAATTTGGAGGTCATCCTTCAAGTTGTTTTACGCAAGCTGGTCTGGCCTTTAGTCAATTAATTTGATGCGATTGGACAATATATATGTCAAACTTTCGAAGGGCTCATTTAATAGTGGACATTGTGACAAATAATTCTATTTTAATTGTGAATTAAAAATATATTTTTCTCACAGTTGTTAATCCTTCCTTTATCAAACCTTATACATAAGGTTACTGGTCAACTCGTACCCTTGTTAACTCGTACCCTTTTTGGTTAAATTGTACCCAAATCTTTGCTTAACTCGTATTTTCTAGGTCAACTCGTACCTACCTTATATTTACATATGTCATTCAATACACAGTACACAAGTACAAAGGAAGAAAGTTTCATAGATGCGTTATAATTTTCTCAAATGGTATGTAAATGGCATAGCATTAAACAATAATAGATTGCTTTGCATTATTGTCGATTTTCAATCCAATTTGTCAACTGTTTGTGAGGAAAGATAAAAAAATAATGTAAGCATGAAAACTTCAATGAAAGTGATCGCCCTTTATGAGTATAATCATCCAAGATTAAAGGCACGTAATTAAAGAAAGTCGGCAATTAACGATATCACATTGATCAATGTCATTAAGGTAATACCATAATCTTAATGGCAGTTCTTTTTTTGTGCGATTAATTGATTACTTAGTCGATTTTTATTAATTAAAACATCAAAAAGTATATCAGGCTGTTTGGCGACCGGTCCAGGTATGTAACTATATGATAAAAAATAACATATCTATTATTACAATTACCTAATGTTCACTTTTACATCAAAGATATTTTCTTGGCATTTGATGAGGTGATCACAGCTAATGGGATTAACATATCTCGAGTACACCTTTCCGCATCAGTCCTTTGTTTAATTTGGTTCCATATAATCTGACGGATTGATAGAAGTATGATAAATTATAT
The DNA here is from genome assembly GCA_947846245.1 of Cerastoderma edule. Taxonomy (NCBI): domain Eukaryota; kingdom Metazoa; phylum Mollusca; class Bivalvia; order Cardiida; family Cardiidae; genus Cerastoderma; species Cerastoderma edule. The sequence continues at coordinate 35,164,541 of OX401406.1, read as the reverse complement.
ATGAGATATGAGTTGACTTCATTACGAGTTGACCAGGGGTACAAGTTGACCAAATAGGGTACAAGTTAACAAGGGTACAAGTTGACTAGAAACCTCACATAACATGTCGGTAATCCGCATGTTACTTTGTAAGAATGGTTTAATAAACACTAGGTTACAATTTTGTGCTCCTCCTTAACCTCCTTTGCGCATGTGCACTAAGTGGCACTTGAATGTGAAAAACTAATTTAGCAGTTTTTTAATAATATAACAGCAATTTATGCATTCAGGGCTTTTATTCCTTCATTTTGGAAGAGGCCCAAGACTGTTAAATTTGGGAAATTTGATCGCTGAAATTGCTGAATTGGGAAGCCTAAAAGCTGTTATGACTTTGAAGGACCAAATTGGTGGTGGATTTTAACATATTCACCTTTTGGGCTTTAAAGCACAAAAATTCATTTGATAAGACAAGAAATATAAAGAAAAGTTATATTCCACTAAATAATGGCATCAATTGCGGTTAAACAATTAGAAATGCTAAATAGTTTCAAATATTTTTGGTTTTACTTCATCAACTGATGTTATTTATCAGGAAGGGAGGCAAGCAGGAAATAATAACATAGCGTTATTCAAACAGTTCTTATAAACTAAGTATGCGAAATACCTAGGGATGGGAACGAATATTCGAATATTCGAATATTCGAATAGCGGGTCAAATATTCGAATAGCAAAATAGTATTCGAATATTTGATTTTAATGAACCCATATTACTGTATGTTTACCATAAATTTTGTTCAAAAATAATGTTGTTTTATTTTCATTTTCTTCCTCTAAACCGATCCCAAACATCGAAGAACGTGCCTAGCTCCCAGGTGCAGTTACGATGTTTTTACAACGTATGTCACACAGTAAAGCGCCTGTGACAAATTACCACATCTTTTGACAGTTTGCAAAACGATTAATTCCTAAGTGTGAAAATAGTCGATTTTAAGCCGCTAAATCTAACACCTTAATGATCTGCACTTGCTCCTTATTATCCAAAACAAGTCAATCACACTAATTGACAATTGTCAGGGTCAACCAATCACGTAACTTGTTTGTCGTGAAATTAAACAATTACTCTTTCAATAACATATCGTAATCATGATTGCATATGCACGAAGACCAATCAAATAATGTGTTAGAAAGTATATTTTTCTTCAGAATAATTTGTCAAACTTATCTTCATTCTAATTTCTACATCTATTCGATAAACATCACAATGTCTCCATCACATGTCTGGAATTACTTTACTCGTTCTGCCGACAAGTCGAAGGCGACATGTAACCTGTGTAACCCGGACTTTGTATTCAAGAATACAACATCCAACCTACTGAATCACTTGAATGGCAAGCATCCATCGGCTTTACACAAAAGGTTTGAACAGAGGACTAGTGTACTAGTATTCGGACATGCAGACATTCGGACATCAAAACGAATTCTAAAATCGAATATTCGAATATATTCGAATAGTTCTAGTCGAATATTCAAATAGTGATTTCACTATTCGTTCCCATCCCTAGAAATACCCACATGTTATGTTTATGGATTGATTAATAAGGATTAATTGACAACTGTGAGTAATGATCAGTCAATATTTTTCTGTTATAATGGAAATATGTGTGTTAGTATATCAAATGATCGTTCCTCACAATTGTAAAAGAACCCCTTTCAATTAATCCATTACACGTAACATGACGGTATTTGGCATATTACCTTTGTGAGAACGGTTTTATTAACACAAGGTGACCATTTTCTGCTTGCCTCGCTTACAGATGTATCTTTAAATAGAAAAGGTAATGGGGTCAGCAACGATAACACTCTCTTGAACTATGTACCCTGTAAATCAGGCGAATGGAGCGGATAGTTATTACTAAATTATTAATGATTATAACATCTTTAATTTGTCTTTTATCACAATAATGACAGTTTCCATTTAAAAAGCTCCGCTTCTGTTAAAGTGACTGAATTTTACTCAACGGATTGTGAAAATATTTGTCACAAATGAGAAACAGGTGAAAGGAAATGAAAGCATATGAAAATAAAGATTATGAAAGTGGAAATAAGGAAGATATTAATAATTTCAAAATATGTTGTGATCATCATGTTTTGACGGACATTGTGCCAGACAATGCTGATGTTTACACTTTTGTTTAAAACAGTTTTTAACAATTTCAGATATTTTCAGAGTGTATAAGCGATTTTATACATTGGTATAGGAAGCAAAGGTCCAAAATATTTACTCTTTTTAAACATCTTTGATAAAGAACAATTGAATATCCAATTATCAACTTCTATAATGTGTCTGTCAAACATTTGGAACATTGCATCTGATTGCCATCAAAATTATAACGATCGCAACACTATCCCCGCTAGGCAAAGTAAAATTTGCTAGGCTACCACGTAAATGGGCATAAGTACTGGTTTATTATCCAGGAAGCGGTCATGGAGAGTGTATTCAATAAGCTTCAAGCTTCCATCACAATCAATGTAAAATAGATAAGTTTAAACTAAGGATGCTCTCCATGACCATGCAAGGAAAAAAATATAAATCAGACTAAAACCAGAGATTCATAATGACAGACTTGTGGCGGGTTCAGTTCAGATTGAAAAGACATTTTGCAACTAAACAAAACTAATGCGAAATTGCATGTTTCAAACAATTTTTCTGTTGTCAAAGTTGTCTCTGTAATTTTCCACAGCAGGTTACCATTTTTCTAAACATTTTAAGCTAAGAATTTTGTTTAAGTTCATCACAACATACGCTTTTATATCAATATTGGGAAAAGTAATATTGCAAAGTAACACATTGGAATCGTCTCTACTGCAAGACGCTTCAAGACACTTCCAATGATGTGTCACATTGCAATATTGTACTTTCATTTAAGATACTATCCATGTTTATCAGTGTTGACTTGGGCAAATGTTTTCCGCAAGACTTTTAGTAAAACAGTACCAAGGGACAGGGCTTGCATGAAGGAAAAAGTCTTTTGATGATTTTTGTGTGAAGAAAACTGATCTAGATGGGGCTTGTATGCAGAAAAAGATTCCTCAAATAAACTCAATCATCATGGCAGAAGAAAAATTAGGTAAAAATTAAGTATCAATAGGTATTGCTTGGTTAAGTTGATACAATGAATTTGCCTTTTTTTTTTAGATTTTGAAAAAAAAACACACTAAAAAAGCTTCAATTAGTGTTTTAATCCAAGCATCTGAAGGTACATGTTGTGTCGAAGGGGAACCTTTTAGCTATTCTCTCAACTTGAATTGTCCTTAATTAATCAGTCATAGGTAGTCATCAAAATAGGTACTGCTGAAGAATTGAACTGATATATACATATTGTGACCTTTGCTATAGATCACAATGCAATCAAAGAGTTCCTACATATCAGTAAAAGGTAAAGATGGCTTTGATGTATTAGAGTCATACCTATGTTTAAAGCAAAAGAATACTTCTAGGTATATTTGGCCTCAAAATTCTCTATTTTTTTTTCTTTTGATAAAGTTAATTAAAGTAATCAGTAAATGGGTTTCTGTCCACATACTATTTACTGAAGTCAGACTTGCTGCTCAAGAGTGGAGAAAAGGTTGGAGGGTTGACCTTTGTGGAGAAGGGTGTTTATTTTTGTACAGTTAAATCAATGATGTTATGACATCTCATATTGAAACTGGTATTCATAACAAGGGATCAAAGCACTTCCATGTGGCTTTGTTTAGTTTTAACCCATTGCTTCTTTAACCCATTACCAAACAATAATGACATTTGACCAGTTTGCCAGTATGCTGCAATCGACTCTGAAAAACATGGATCTCCTTTTCCCACAATGTTTTCTGCCCTATCAGAAGACTATTTTTCAATTTCATCACATTTTGAAATGTTGTCTGCAAACTCTTTCAAATTGGGACATTTGAAAATTAGGCAATTGGTAAAGGGTTAATGTACATACACTGATGCTGACAAGTTAGCCCTGTATATCAATAGAAAAACAGATGAGGGGATGTGTAAGGGTCCATTCCAAATATATTTTAAAACTACTTAGAATATCTTCTTAAGGGACATTTTAAATGAATACCACTTACCTAGGACTTTCAAAACCAATTAAAAGGAAAAATCAAAGGGACAGGATGTACATTTTCTAAGATAATGTTATAAAGCTAGAAAAAATGAACTTAAACCCTTTCCCAAACAATACCGACATTTGACCACATTGTTGCAGACAACTTAAGAAAAAATTGTGGGATAAGGAGAAATTGCTCCTAACAAGCAATTTTTCCTTTTCCCATAATATTTTCTGCCCTATCAGAAGATTATGTTCCAATTTCATTACATTTTGAAATGTCGTCTGCAAACTCTTTCAATTAGGAACAGTAAAAAATTTGTTGTTTGGGAAAGGGTTAAAATGATGAGCAGCTGTTGGGTTAATCGATATATATTTTTTTCACTTCAAGAAGATGAATAGCATATGTCATACTTTCAAATCATCTTATTCCTTTGTATTCAATAAAATAATACAATACAACAATTTTATTTGCAATATGATAAAGTCATGTGTGTATTATAAAATAACAAAATGGATTTCAAATAGTTGAGGTCTTAAGATAGGCCAGGATATTGGTGATGAGAACTATATCATAGTATTCATTCTTGACCAAACATGGAATTCCAAAGGTGTATTTGGTTAAAGGATAGTGATAAAGAAGCAAACAATGCCCAGGGGGTGGGATTGGAAGGCATTAGTCAAGAGGGTCAGATAAGATAAAGGGTAGTTAATTTCTATGACATTTTACCAAGCCTTGATCAGATCTGCGTTACATGTACTTTTCCCAGGATTCGTAAACTGTGTTCATGAATGAACATGAACAAAAATGGCAGTTGATGAATGCATAGTTGGTCTCCAACATGTTCATGAATTTCAAGAACATGTTCATGAACATAACCATATCTATAAATATGTTCATGAACATGTTCTTGGTGTTCATGAACATATTCTTAAAGCACAATCATTTTTTGTTCATGAAGAGTCATCTTCCCTTCATGACTGTTCACGATGTTCATGTTCACAGTTATTGAATCCTTGGAAGGGGTCAGATTTGGTGGATAATTCATTTTAACTGATTTTGGGAGTTATAGTTATAACTCTCATCTATTAGAAACATCAGATCATTGTTTCTCCAAACAATAAAAGGTATTTGTTGTTGTGAGCAAATTTTCTAGGTCACTCTTGCTCCAGATGATGTTGTCACATGAAAACATGTACCTTCTCTATAGTATAATCCACCACATCTGTTACAGAATACTGAAAAAAAAAAGTATGTGACAAAATGATTAATTGCTACTGACAGGGCCTTTTTTTCGTTAATTTGGGAAGATACCTATGCATGTTGGTATTGGGAAATTGTATCAATGAAATTGCTAAATTGGGAGTCCAAAAAGCTAGTGTGACTTTGAATATTTAGGACAACTGCATGACTTTGGCCCCTTTTATATAAGGAAAAAAACCTGCTATTGATAAACTGTTAAACTCTTGGTCACAAATGTTTTACCCAATATCACAAAGAATATTTAACTTGTTTTGCTGGTATTTCTCATCTGCTTTTGCTTACAATTTGGACCAGTAGTTGAATCCAAATGAGTTGAGTTTGTTTATATCAACCCATTATCAAACAATGAAGACATTTGACCACTTTGTTGCAGATGACTCTTAAAAACATTGTGGGAAAAAGGAGAAATTTCTCTCAACGATCAATTTCTCCTTTTCCCAAAAACGTTTTCTGCCCTATCTGAAGATTATTTTCCAATGTCATCACATTTTGAAATGTTGTCTGCAAACTCTTTTAATTTGGAATAGTCGAAAGCTTGGTGTTTGGGGAAGAGTTAAGAAAAGGCTAAAACAAGGAAGGTTCCTCTCAATCTGCTTTTTTCTATTAGGTTTAGAAATGCTTGTTGCTGAAGAGAAAATTTGAAAATCAAAATGAAATTTAGTTGAAACAGTACAGTTTTTGTATTGATGTTTGATGTACATCCAAAAGTATAGCTATTGAAAGCATAATTATTTCAGGTACTGGTAACTTTAATTCATCTAAGTATGTACAGTTTATATTCAGTTGATCTCAAAAGCTTTATCATGCTTTTGGATTTTTATTTACTGTATACACACTTTAAAGAATTAAAAAGGATATAATTTTGTTTCAGATGACTATCCTTTAGCGTGAACCATATATCAGTGCAATCATTGTGAAGTTTAAAAGATTTTGATTTTTAACTTCCAATTTTGTCACATCTGTGAACAAGGAACTTTAAGTCTTCTGATCAAATGGTGTTTGCACAAAACTAATGAATGCCTCAAAAATCATTGTGACTTAGATTATAACAAAGTTTTTATAAGGGATTACCTTCTTCTTCATTATACCTCATTTTAACATGGCTACTTCAGAAGTATTAAAGAACCCATTCTTTACTTTAAGGTTAAATTTGCCTTAATTAACACTTTGTTGGTTTGGCATAATGATTTTAGCCAAATAGCTGATATGAAATGTTTAAGTTTTCATTTTGTATTTATCCTATACTTTTCTTTGAATTTGGACCAGTTTCATATTCCCATATTGGAGAACATGTTTAACCCATTACCAAACAATAACGGTTTTTGACCTGTTTGTTGCAAACGACTATGGAAAACGTTGGAAATCATTGTGGGAAAAGGATCTGCCGTATCAGAAGATTATCTTTCAATTCCATCACATTTTGAAATTTTGTCTGCAAACTCTTTCAATTTGGAACAGCCGAAAATTGGATGTTTGACATTTGGTAAAGGGTTAACCCTTATAGTGATGGAACCGACTTCATGCTTACCCGGTATGCTAACAGGTTAGATCACAGGCCAGCTGCCGAGTTAATTGTTAGCTTCCTTGAGTATCTTTCCTTGTCGAAAGTAAGCAGATATTTAAGGTTTTTGGAAAGCGGATGACACAAAAATCCTTTTTTAGAAAATAACCCAGCATTCTAAGGGTTAACAGATATTGGTTATTACAGCTTTGTATTTGCACAGCACACAGGTAGCAGATATTGTTATCGGTTGACAAAGTTTTCACTTCTGCTGCAGTAAACTAACACAGATTTTGTTGCATAAGGAGAAACTATCCAACCGTATTCTATATCCTTACAAATGAATGTTTGCTATCTTAACACTTGTATCAGCTTAAATAGTTGTCCACAAGCTTTTGACGAATAGGTCTTGCGGTGTACATTTCTACTGCAGTTTACAACAGAAGATTTTGATGAAAAAGGATAAAATTATTCAATCATATTTTATACACTTACCAAGGAATGATTGTGCTCACAATATCAGCTACAGCTTAAATAGCTGTTCACAAGCTTTTCCAATTCAGTTAAACAGAAAATGATCTGTTTGGTTTGAGAGTTAAAAAAGAAAACATCCATAATTTAATTACCATGTCATTGAGCACCGCAAAATCAGTACACAAAGTATACAGTAAGAATTGTTTCAAATCCATAGTTTTTTACCAGGAGCATTGATAGGTGTACCGACTGCTGCATGATGACAGAAATAATATTCAGAATGGTGTGAAATTCCTTTGATATGGTCAAAATGTGCTACCAGGGGTGGCAAAATCAATTGTCTGTATTGCCCAGCCTGTCTAAAAGCCTGAACAACCAGTTAAATGTTAACTTAAATTGACTACATAATAAAATACTTGAAAGTATCACTGTAATTTACTGCGCCAGGACCAGGGATCAAACCTGGGAACCCTGGAACCCTTGACTATGAAGAGCGCTTGATCACTTTGTCACATCTGCCACAATAACCATTATACTTATGCATACAAATGCAGAAAAGGATTTGCTTTAATGGACAAGTAAATCAAAATCAGATTTTGCCACCCTCGGCTTCGATTTGTCTAGTCAAGCTGTCTGTATACTATCATTTTAAAACATGACATAATACTTAAATAGGAGATTGGAAGCTACCTAACAAGTCTATCTTGATATGCAGATGCTTCAGTCTATTTTTAATGCACAAAATGTATGTACTTGGAGATTAAAGGTTAAACTACATGAGTAATTGTTACATAAAACACTTGCAATTGACTTACCCTTATCACTTTTGTGATCTAAATTGCCATATACAAACTTGCTTAAACCCTTTACCTAACACCAAATTTTTGACTGTCCCAAATTGAAAGAGTTTGCAGATGACATTTTAAAATTGGAAAAATGAAATTGGATATCTATCTTCTGATAGGGTAGAAAATATTGAAGGAAAAGGAGAAAATGCTCATTACGAGCAATTTCTCCTTTTCCCACAATGCTTTCCAGAGTTGTATTCAACAAAATGGTTAAATGATGTGATTGTTTGGTAATGGGTTGAGACACCTTCAGAGGACTGTTCAAGAAAGAAACGTTACTAATTAGAAACAAAAATTAATGATGAATTTCCACTATTCTTTTCTTATTTAAGTTTTATCTACTAACACATTTGAAACGCCAGTTTTTCATGAATAAGCATCAGCAGTTAGCTGATGCTTTGAATTTAGAAAATGCGAAAATTTTAATGACTCACAATTGATGGTATTAATGGCGTCCCCTAAAAGAACTCGGATGATCCAAGCTGTAAATGTGATACAGCTTGGCGGCACAGTGCAATAAAAACGTGACCCAGTGTTTCTACCAGTCCTGCTGTTTCTATTTGTTTTTTCTGCACTTCAGAATGATGCATGTTCAGAAGATTGTCTGTATGGATTGATAATATGAGCACAGTTAATAGATCTAGTTACAAAACAAAAGGTGTATTGTACAATATATATACATGCATATCATATAGAGAATAATAGGTTAGTGACATTAATGGGTTAAGTTTTTCGGGCAAGGCGTAGGAATTTATTGGGTGAGCCGAAGGCGAACCCAATAAATACCGAAGCCGAGCCCGAAAAACTTAACCTATTAACATCACTAACCTATTTTTCTGTTTATCTCGTTACATACATTTCGAACACCTAATTCCAACGGAACAACAGAGAAAACAGTTTTATAAAGCGCAAATGAGTATGCGTGAATAGACATGAATAGTAGTCACGAGACAAATCGTGATGTCATTGTGTGACATCACACGATGAAAAATGACGTCACACGGTATTCTCTGTCTATGGTAGAGTGGATAAATCTTGCTTCAAGGCATATAGATAGAGTGATCGAAAAAGGTATGGTGGTATATATAATATATGAACTGAGAGTGTTAATTGTGGAGGATATGACATGTGTTTATTTTGTGTAAAAAAGTAATGAAACGGAGTTCTGTCTCTGACGTATATTTCCCTAACTAATCTAAATATAGAATTGTTCTTTTGTGCAAAGAGGCAGCAAATAGTTCCGAGAAATGCCTTCGATTTCTTCAAATTTAGTGATCGTCCAATGATGATTTGTAGCAATCTCTACCAGAGTAAATTGGTTCCCGCTACGCTCCCACATTTATCTCTGTGACGGGCTCAGAAAATAGTACCACTTTTCCGGCGTGGTCACGTGACCGAAACTGACGGGTAGTAGAATACTGCATCTAACGGCTTGCAAAAAGCGAGCTCCAAACTAACGCTCAGATCAAATTAAGAAGTCTCTTAAGTCGTATCACAATATAAAGATAGGACAGTTGAAATAGAATAAAGACATTTATTTACATACAAAGCAGTTTACATTCGAAGTGTTTTGAACAACAGCTTATTGAGTAGAATTGAGGCGACGCTCCATACGACTCGAAACCCGCCCCCTCGATCAAAACAAAGTGAATGACAGCTAGAAAATACATTCTCCAAGACAAATCAAACCTCCACGTAGTTTAACAAATGAGTCGTCAGTCAGAATGAAACGTTCTCAAGAAAATCCAATGATTCGAGAATATTGGTGACCTCAACAACAAATAGCACCAAATGTTACTCTTCATTTCAAGTTTAGTCTTCCTTCAGTCAGTTCAGACATTGATTAAGTGGACATTGATCATAATTTTAGGCCTCAATAGACTTATTTGAAAGGACTATCTCACATGTGATTTTAACAATTTAAAATAAGAAGTTTTCTTTCCATAAAATGAAAATACAAATTTCTAAAGTGACAGAAGACTAGATTATTGACAGCTTTCCAATAGCATTCTTAACTGTGAAGAAAAGTTTATAAAGAACATTTACAGTGTAAAATTATTGTTGATAATGCAAACCGTTTAACCCTTTCCAAAACAACAAATTTTTGACTGTTTCAAATCGAAAGAGTTTGCAGACGACATTTCAAAATGTAATGAAATTAAAAAATATTCTTCAGATAGGGCAGAAAACATTGTGGGAAAAGGAAAATTGCTTGTTACGAGCAATTTATCCTTTGCCCACAATGTTTTCTAAAGTCGTCCGCAACAAAGTGGTCAAATGTCATTATTCTTTGGGAAAGGATTAACCCTTTACCAAACACTAAATTTTCGACTGTCCCAAATTGAAAGAGTTTGCAGGTGACATTTCAAAATGTGATGATATTGAAAATAATCTTCTGATAAGGCAGAAAACATTGCTTGAAAAGTAGACATTGCTCGATAAGAACAATTTCCACATTTCCCACAATGCTTCCAGAGTAGTCTGCAACAAAATGGTTAAATGTCTCTTATGTTTAGATTGTTGTTTAGAGAAACGCCAGTTTAAATGGTTTGGAATATCTGCAAAATAAATGATTTTTATCTTTTCTAAATAATTATGATTGGGTTAGAAAGCTGTCAATAATCTAGTCTTATATTACTTTAGAAAATATGTTGTCATTTCAATTGTAAAAGACAATCTTTTCTTAAAAGTTAAAGATCCCAATCTGTGAGATTGTCCTTTTCATATCAAATTATTAATGTTTATTTCACCCAATACACAACTATCTGAGTTAGTTGCTTTAAAACCATTTTCTAACATCTGCTTTTGCTTTCAAATTAATCAAGTCACACATTTTACATGGAGGAATGGGTGAAGCAGATGTCCAGATAAAAGGCATATTAAGCAATTATTGATTCTTTAAATCCTATGTTGTGGGTACTCATTTGAGACATTAGAACGAACAAATGAATCATTAACCAGATCTAACACATCAAACAGATCCAAGCGTTATTTTATTCAGATCAAACTCCTCTTTTCATTACCTAGTTTTACTGATAAGAAAGTTCCTATCTTATCTCTCACCTACACCATATTCTTCAATCATGCTTTGATAATGCACATGGTGGACACTGTTTCTGTTTATTTGGTGATCCTCAGGTGAAACTGTATTTGGTTGAGTAATTTTGCTTTAGTTACTTTTCCATTTTATACAGCAAATGATATTTATGGTTGAAAGGCTTTCAACTTTTATGAACACTGTTCTGACATCATCTTTCTTGAAATATAATGAATGAAAACCATTATGTATCAACTAGACAATGTTTTATCAAACAACAGTTCAGCTTATTTGTTAATTCAATATTTCATCATCATATCATTAAACAGTAATATTCTCATGGTGAGAACTTGTCTTTTAAAGATTTTGATTGTTGTATGCTGTAATGATAATAACACATGTATATTTTTGTCTTAAAAGATTATTCATAGAAAACATTTGAATTATAAAAGAATTAAACTCTTACAATCAGTCCTTTAAGTTCCTATTAACAAGCAACTGTTTGAATACTAAGTAGCAATTATAACCATATCTGGGGATGCTCCCTGCTTTCATCATTTAGTCACTTATTGTGAATTTGTTATAAGCATTTATGAAAGAAACTTAAGAAATAAACTGTTGTCATAATTGTTTTGGCATTGCTTAGCAGTTATAAAAACTATGATTAATTTTGATGCAAAGCATGAGTATTGTTCATTCAACTATAGCTGATATATGTATGTAAAATTCAAAACATGTGAAGAAGTAGAGTGAAAATCTGAAACAAAAACTTAATTGTTAATCGTTAATTGTTTTCTTCATTTAACAAATATCTACAGAATATGTACCTTAGACCATCCTATACACTAAAAGAATCATATTACTGGCCACCTTTAACCCTATCAATTATCAATTCTTTCCATCATTTTTTTCATTAGAGAGGTTAATAATAACTAATTAAACTTGCTCATTATACAGTTCATCCAAATATTCTGAAATTACATATGGTATAATTCATGATTTATTAAGTTATATAACAATGCTTCAAAAATGTGACCCATTTTCATGCTTGTGAAAGCATTTCGATTAAAGAAAAACCTGGTTATCATTAACAACTTACTGTTTCGTCCAAAAGATTTATGCAAAAGGCCCACTTTCTAATTGAGTCCCTCTTCTTATTACAAATTTATATCATGGTAATCAATGAAATTCTTTTTCTGCATTGAATGAATCAAATGTGGAATGTTTTGTTAGTCTCTTGTCCCTTATTTAAGATTGTTGACATGGTAAAGTATGTGCATTCATTGGTTCAGAAAGAGGATTGTGAGAAAATATAAGGACATCTGAATTGATAGACTAAATGCTACGTTATGTTCAAATTACAATTAACAGAAGCATCGATCGACCAATTCTCTCAGATATGAATAGTAAAAATTATCCAAATAGTAAGCAACTAAAGATAACATTCGTAACATTGAAAAGTGTAGAAATCAGTTTGATAAAGGGATTTGATATAACATGACAATCTGTCATTCATTTTTTAGTTTTATTCCAATGCTTTTCTCACTATTGTTGGAGGTTTTACCAAAATGCCCCAAAGTGCACTAAATCAAGCATAAATTTGCCTTGATCCATCGACTAGTTTTAAGATAACCGCGTCCTTACTCCCCCTCATCCTAGCCACCCCCCAGCCCTACCCCCCACGAAGAATAACAGCTGTGGCAGTTTTATAGAGGGGAGAACCAAGGATGAACAGCTTTCTTATTTCTTAAGAATCATTAATGGTTTGTCTATTCTTTTGCGCAAAGTTTGAGCATACATACATCATAAAGTTAGCGGTAAACCATGTATTATATACAATAAAACACAAGCATAGTTAGAAAAAGGTACTTGCAGTTAATTCAACATAGGTCTTTCCTCTCATCTTTGTCTCTATGCTCATGCCTTTCCTGTGGCCCCACAAACCATGAACACATCATCCAAATATCCATTTTGTTTCAAACTCTGGCAGCCTATAACTTGTATCTTCTCTGCAACTCTTTTTTATCTCATTCAGCTCTCATTTCATAGCATGTGAAGCTTATTTGTGGGTTATTTGGAAGTACCTTTTTAAAACCACCATCTCATCGATATCTTACATTCGTGGAAGTTTTCAGAACATCGATTTGGAGAGATCTGCGCCCGTTCAGATGATTAGAATGTGCCATTTAAGAAGCTTTTGTCTTATTCCAAAGACAATCCTATCACGTATTTTGATATTAATCTTTGCAAGTGGCAAACTCTTTAAAAACACAGTTTTAAAGTGAAGACATCGTTCCCAAATCCTATATCTTTTTTGTTTACATCACTGGTATCCAAACTGTGCGATAACCAACATTTATTATACATCAAGCGGGAGACCAAAGATGTAAACATTCCGCGGATTGATTTTCAATAGCGTAAAAAGGCTTTAAAATAGTTCTGGGAAAAATCAGTGAAATACATATTCAATTTCTACTGTATGGATAAACTAAAGGTAATTTTGACTTATTCAAATAGTGTTTTACTTAATTGTATGCATATAACAGTTTGGATCGCAATATTACAGAGTTTGCCACGATTCGTGGCAAAGATGGCGTGAGCCCGTTGCAGAGGTAGTATCCGGGGGACGATAACTCTGCATGGGAGATTGGATTTGTAGCTTGAAACATTAGATGGATCAAGCAGTATCGTTTCACTTCATAGATTTTAACTCCGATGGGCATAGGTTTTGCATTGCTTGACCATATGCAAATGAAGGTGGTCACATGTCACCTAACTGTGAATCACTTAGTTTTCACGGCATCCCTTTTCACGTCACCTTTTGCACCATGTAAGGGGATAAAATAAGATATATGAATGGTACCACTCAATACACATTTTTTGTTTTTATGTTATTGGTACTTATGGAGAGAAGATATCATCTATAATGAAGGGTTCAGTTCGATACTTAAGTGATTGTTTCATGTATGTGAAGGACTGACTGTAGTCTTCCACTGAACCCTCATTATATTCTAGGGTTTTGCATAGCCCAGTGGGATTATCCTTAATTGTTAGACATGTTATAGATGTAGCATAGTATTTAATCCAGAAAAGCTGTGATATAATCAGAAAGTTGAAGACACTGTATTCGGCATGAAGCCTTTTTACCATAATAAATTATCAATCTATATCCTTTTATCTATGTATTTGAATAAGCTCTTTAACATCATGAGCTCTTCTGCTGATCCATGTATTTTTGTCATGTACAATTTTGTATTGCTATATAACATGTTATGTTTATTATGCAATAAAATATAGTTATAGTTATAGTATTAAACACCATATCAATGAACAAACAATTGTTATACTCACTTGCTTCCATTATTTTCAGAGTTTCAATCAGGTGTGGAACACCACTGATCCAGACTTTTCACCATGTTTCCACAAGACTGTTCTACTCTGGATACCGCTTGGCTACCTGATCCTGCTCACACCTTTAAGGATCCTGCTGCTACATAAGAGTAGTAGTCACTTCATCATACCGTGGTCATGGAAGACCAGGATACGACTGGTATGTACCACTCAACACTTAGAATGATTAGTTATTTTCTTAAAATAGATTTTGGTGTAACCTACTTTCTACAGCCTTAGGTATCAGCTTAGTTTTGATGAGGAAAGATTCTCGGAGTAGCAAACAGGTTAGATCACAGGCCAGCCCCTAATTTGCTTGGCTTCTGGCCTTGATCTAACCTGTTTGCATAAGAACTATAAGGGTTAAATGTGATACAAAACACATTCTGTGAGATGGTAGCTTTAATGAAAGAGGTGGAGTAATTGTTCATCTGTATCCATAACATGTTTACATCGTTATACTATAGTTTACTACCAGAAGTCAGTAGAATGGCACGGATTTTATTGCCACAATTTTATAGTTATTATTCATGAAATGTATATAAACTAACTCTTTACATTTTATTCATCTTCCTAGATTGAAATAGTTTTTCGACAACACTTGAAGCCAAAATTGATAAGCGAATACTGTGCCATCACACATTAACCCTTAGAATGCTGGTTAATTTTCTCAAAATAGATTTTTGTGTCAGCTGCTTTCCAAAACCTTAGTTTTCTGCTAAATTTTGATGAGGAAAGATACTCAGAGTAGCAAACAGGTTAGATCACAGGCCAGCCGCCAATTAACTGGGTAGCTGACATGGATATAACCTGTTTGTGTAAGCATTTAGTCGGTTCAAGCACTATAAGGGTTTATTTTTGAAAAAGTAATAGTATGATGTTATGAGTAATTTTTCTACTTCCCACAATTATCCCATTCAGAAGCTACTTATTATTATCCTTGAATATTCTTTCAGGCTTTGGCATTTGTACTAGGATTGCTTGCTTCTATAGACATTGGAAGGAGTATATACGAACATCTAAATGGTGGAGGAGTACCAACAGTTGATTTTCTCTCACCATTATCTATAGTGTTGGCAATGGTAAGTATGAAAAATATAACCCTTATCAGTAGATCAGCCTATGAGAATGGTTGACAAAGGGATATTTTTTTTGATTTTGAGATTGTTCTTATTTTCCTGTTTTTTATAATGGGTATTGATGCTGATTTTGATAACATGTTTTATGTAGCTCATGGTTAAGTCGGGGGACTTTTACACAGGGTTTTGATCAAATTCCAAATGACACTGCTGGTTTTGGTGCTTGTGAATCCAAGAATTGTGGTTATTTACTGAAAAAATTATTGACAGCTTTAACCCATTACCAAAACAATAACAACATTTCACCAGTTTGTTGCAGACCACTCTGGGAAACATTGTTGGAAAAAGAGAAATTGCTCATAACAAGCTATTTCTCTTTTTCCCACAATGTTTTCTGCCCTTTCAAGTTAGTCAATTTCATCACACGTTGTCGTCTGCAAACTCTTTCAATTTGGGACAGTAAAGAATTTGGTGTTTGGTAAAGGGTTAAACACAATTAAAAAGAAAAATATATAGCCAGGACTTTATTACATTATATGTGTTTTATTGCCACATGCTTCATAGAACATTGGAAGAAGTAAAACACTCAGTCTTATGACTATATTAGTGGCTCCGTTTTTATCATGAATTATTTAGATCAATATATTGTAAACTTGCATCTAGAGTTTGATGCTATACTATTGTAAGTGGTGGCGTTTGTGAAGGACTTTTTAAAGTCTTCCATTGAACTTCAGACTTTTTTATGTTAATTTCTCCATGTGGTATACCTCACTGAGTTCTATCCAACCATCAATAACACTTTTTTGAATAGGTGCACATTGATTATTTACAAATAACTACTGATCAGTTCAAATGAAAACATTTTGACATTTTGCTGTTGTTTGTTTTCCAAGTTCATGCGAGAAAGTGCCTTGACCCACATGATGACTGTCATTTAAAACCCATGTACATATTGTTTTCCAGGTGGCGTTTTGTGTGGTAGTTTTCTATGAGAGAAAGAACAGTGTCCAGTCATCAGGATTCCTGTTTATATTCTGGGCATTGCTACTGCTAGTTTCCATATTCAATCTGCGCTCCCAAATACGAGTGGCCAGTTTAGAGGTAATATTTGATACTTGGACAACATTTCCTCTTCAAACCTTAGCATCAAAGCTCCAGCTAAAATATCAGTGAGGGCATTTGGATTTTCATGAGAGACAAACTCCTGACTGACTTACTGAATGATATTGGTCCTACCAAACCAGACAGGCCCTAGCTGAGTACTGCAGTGATAATTTTTGGCCCAAAAAATCTCATAAAATTTCCATAAAACTCATTACTTTCATTCATTTTAATCATTTTTCTATAGAAAAACCCATTGGTTTTTAAGGTTTGGTCAAAAAAGCCCATTGCTTTGATTTAGAAAAAAGTCACTGGTATTGGGAGGGTTTTTCTCCATTATGAGGTGGGCATCCAAACATAACTGAAATAATGTTGATGTGATGTTAGACCTAAATCAACATATAAACAAACAAGGCTCCAAAAGGGGGGGAGCATCACATATTTTGTTATATTTATAATTATAACTTATTGTCTGAGGCGTTTTCACCTACCAAACTATTTTATTGCTTCTCTCAAGACTATTGTATGAGTATTCATTAGAACCATCTCTTTGTTCATAACAATGTTCTT
Source organism: Cerastoderma edule (assembly GCA_947846245.1). Classification (NCBI taxonomy): domain Eukaryota; kingdom Metazoa; phylum Mollusca; class Bivalvia; order Cardiida; family Cardiidae; genus Cerastoderma; species Cerastoderma edule. The sequence continues at coordinate 35,147,201 of OX401406.1, read as the reverse complement.
TTACTATATGCATAGCTAAATGTGTTAGAATAGAAAAATGGTCATTTTCAAGAAAAGATAATCCCTGATATTGATATTATAATGTTCTACACAAAAGCATGATGTAGCCTTTTATTATCATTTTACCCCATTTCTTATATATGAATTCAAATTTGAATAGCATGTGTAATTACACTCCCTTGATGATATTAAGTGGAAACCATTATGACAAAAAGGACAAATTGCTTATTCTTTTGTTGCAGTGGTTACTTAACGTTATACACAGAAGATTTGTCAAAGTTTTGAATTGTCAGGAAAAAGTGCTGAAGATCTTAGTACTTACAGGGTATTCCCCCAGGTCTTTTATGGGCTGTGGGGTCCCAGTGCCTGAATTTCAATGTTTAAAAACAGTATTGTTTGGCTTTTAATTCCAAAAGAGTCCTAAAGTTTCACCATTTAAGGATGCATCTGTAATTACCCCAGCGCCTGAAAAAAGTCCTGGTGAAGACCCTGACATATGATTTTTCACTCACACATATTTTTATCTATAGTACCGGTAGTTCTTCATGTACCATTTGCTTGCTTTCTCAAATACAACACATAAAGGCTACTTTTTATTATTCACTCAATATTTCCACTCTGTTTCAGGGAAAGGTAGAAGACATGTTTAGTCTGGTGACTTTCTCCTTGTTCTTTGCTGTAGTGGTTATCCAGTTTATTCTAGCCTGTGTTGTTGTTGACAGTACACCTGTTGGCGCAATACCTATAGATGACACAGTAAGTGGTTACTTCCCTATGTCTCTGCTGAGCCATAGAGAGAGTCTTCACTGTTTGAAAATCTAATCTTTTAAGCATCTTCAATTGAAAGAGTAATGTTTTAATTATAAGTATCAGTTTCTTTCCTGATATGATGTGAAAACCTTAACCGTTATAGTGCTGGAACCGAAAGTAAATTGGCAGCTGGCTTGTAATCTTTCCTCAACAAACTCAAGCTGATATTTAAGGTTTTAGAAAGCAGACCATACACACATCTAATTTTAGAGAATTAGATCTACCCAGCATTCTGAGGAACTATCATGAAGAAACTATTTTGAGAGAGGAAAGAATTCGCTTCGGGTAAATGCTTGTTTCACATGCTTTCTTAAGTCTCTATTTTTAAGGGTGATTAGAAATATGCATATGGGCTAATAATGGTTGAGTGGTTAGATATAGACGGCACAAGATGTTTGATGTACATTTTTTTGTTTTTGTTTCAGAATCCATGCCCAGAACACCATGTATCGTTTATATCGCAGATTACATTTTGGTGGTTTTCAAGGTAAGTTTATATATTAAAGATCTAGTTGTTTTTATGATGAAACCTCTTTTTTTTTTTTTAATAAATTTCATTAGGGTTGTCAATTTGAGATGTTTCTAAAGTTTATTCACAGCACAGTAAATTAGTTAAGAATAAGATACCAAGAACTGTATTACCCCTTCATTAAGACTTTTATTCTACCATAGCCAATAAATACTTTAGGTCTGTAATAAATAATAATTGACATTTAACAAGTAGATTTTCTTTCCTGCTTTATGGTCCCAGTGGGAGTCATAAATATCGGCTCAATCATCTGATTCTTGAGAGTAACCATAAAGCAGGATTTATGAGATAGGTTTTGAAAGCTGCTCAAAAGACCTTAGATATCCCCTTAAACCCCGTTTCTGTTAATAAGACCTCTTGTTTTGTAAAGGCCAATAAACGCATACTGTAATACATTGCATAAACATCAATGCTCAGGGTAATGTTTTTTTTTTTTCTTCTTTCTAATATTCAATCACCTTTAAAAGTCTGTATTATTGGTGTATTAGTATTGTACATGCTCACAATGAGCTTATTCTTTTTTGGCGCAGTGTTTTGAATTTTTTTTACACATAGGCTTTTTAATCAGCATTCTGAAAAAGCCAAGGTGCTGAAAAAGCTATCAGTTGAAATAGCATACTCCAAGTGTGAATGTCAGATTTCTTTATGTTCTCTCTTTGTTGTCCATTCTCTTTGTTTCTCTATTAATTACAGGATAGTGGTTCAGGGCTACAAACGGGCATTGGTTCTAAAGGACCTTTGGAGTTTAAACCCAGAGGATAAATGTAGAAATGTATACCCTCAATTTGAGAGGTACTGGAATGCCGAGCTTGCCCGCTGCAAAAGGTATGTTTAAGCAGTGTTTGACTCTTAAAGTGCATGAACAGACTTCATGCTTATGCAAACAGGTTAGATCACAGGCCAGCTGCCAAGTAAAATGGCGGCTTGCCTGTGATCTAACCTGTTTGCTACTCTGAGTATCTTGCTTAATCAAATTTAATCAGATATTTACGATTTTTGAAAGCAGACACCACACAAATCTATTGCTAGAAAACTATTCAGCATTCTAAGGGTTAACCCTATACTGGGGCTTCAGATGATATTTAAATGCATTTTCCTCTTCATTTATTGGGATGAGCTGTAGTGTAGTTCTATACATCTAAGATTTGGGAATTGAGAAACGGTGACCCATCACTTTATTCAAGAAAGCAGACAATTATATTGTGCAGTACTCATAGAATACCCAGGAAGTATAAATAAGTTATCTTTCACCTTGATATAGTCTAAAGATGGTGAGACAGTTGCAATATACCCCATGAAAAAGTACCATCAAGTTTTTCTTGCTTGAATATTGTCATCTAATATTCATGTGTGCTAGCATGATCTTTGAGATAACTAAAATATTGAAATACTTTGAAAAACTATTTGTAAACAAAGTAGTCAAGAATTGATATGAAAATATTATATCTAATGCTTTCCCACAGGTTGCACTTGACAGGGAAAGAAGAACCTAGAGAAATAGAATTGAAGGAAATGGGCGCCAAAAGACAAGAAAGGATACCAGAAGTGGCTGTTGCTGAAGCTGAGTGTAAAAAGTCTTCACCTCGATTGTTTTGGGCTATTGTAAAGACATTTGGACCCAAATCCTTTGTTGCAGCTGCTTTCAAAGTGGTTTTTGATATGATGCAGTTTACAAGTCCTATCATTCTGAAGTAAGTATATGGACATGAATGATTTATTCAACTGTTTATTCAGACCAGTGTAATGCTAGATCTTGAACCCTTTGGCTGTTTTACAAAATTAACCAAGGTGAGTTCAATAAAGTTTTGTCAACCCTTATAGGTCTTTATGCTTATGCAAACAGATTGGATTCAGGGCAGCCGCCAAGTAAGTTGGTGGATGGCCTATGAGCTTATCTGTTTGCTACTCTGAATATCTTCTATCATCAAAATAAAGCAGATTTTTAAAAGCATACTAGCATTTAGAAAAAGTGCAAAACTTGGAAATATGTGTTATAAATTATGATAGAATATGTTGAAACATAGCAAAAAACCACAGGGCCATGACAATATAACGCCTGCACCATTTGTTATCTATTTTTCAAAGTACCATTGTCACAAATTGGGTGCCCACCAATTTAACTTCATCGTTTACATTCCAGTTACATCTAAAATAGCAAGGAGCGGTCGGATTAATGAGTGAAGATCAAGATCACCTGCTTAGGAAAATCTTGTGAAACACAAAGAAATCCTGGCATTTTTCTAATATTAAAAAGGTGTACATTCATAATTGAGAATTTCTTGGGTTCGATTGGTTTCCAACGTTTCTCAGCTGACCTTATTTTATCGCTAATTGTAAACAAACCTTATAATATTCACTCTTTCAAAAGAAGCATGTGAACGTGTTACAGTCTCAGTTCCTCTGTAAAAGGGAATTTAGTACTTTTAAATTAATATTTGATTATTCTTTAACTTTCACAATTTAAGTGTAAATGAGTGCAAGTATTGCTTTAAGGTTTTTGAAAACAGAGGAAATTATCAAGCATTCTTAGGGTTAAGAAGAAAGGTTTGAAATAAGCATGCTTTTAACAAATGTATTCATGGATGGGTGCCAAATTTATTTGGAAAGACGTTTAGCTTTTTATATTATTACTAGCTTAACATTATTAAAGCTGATTAAGTTTGGTTTCAAGAAATTGACTAGCTAGATATGTTAACTTTCTGAACTAAAATGACATTTTCTTTGAACTGGTTAATACATTTATGTTTCATTTACTTATCTAGGTACCTGATTGAATACACTGCGAACAAAGACGTCCAGAATTGGAAGGGTTATTTCTATGCTACGCTGATGTTGGTACTTGCCCTTATCCAGTCGGTTGTGCTTCACCAGTACTTCTATCATTGTACAGTGATTGGTATGAGGATGAGAACGGCAATGATTGCTGCCGTCTATCAGAAGGTACTTCTTTTACAAACATGTCATGGAATTTATGACTGGTGCAAATAAAACAGCAGATACTCAGAGAAGCAAACAGCTTAAATCACAGGCCGACCCCCAATATACTTGGCCTGGACCTAACCTGTTTGCATAAGCATGAAATTGGTTCCTGCCCTATTAGGGTTAAAGTACTTTATAACAAAGGATACATTTCTCATTATGCAGGAGATTGTTTTTCTGTTATTTTTTTAAAATGAGATTTTGATGAACAGGATTCAAACTCTTTTAGTTTGTTTCCAACTGATATGTTTTGATTTTTTTCAAAATTTTACCGAAACTCATTCCCCTCCAAGGTTTTCACATAAGAACCCTGCATGTTATGGTAATAACATTTTGGGTTTTGCCAAAATTAATCAATCTTTCTTGGAAAATGCATTTGAGCCCTGTTGGTACTTCTCTGTATTCAAAACTAATTTAACAGTTGAATTAATTTTTTCAATGGTCATTTCAGTTATTGTTTCATGTTGACTAGTTATTGAAGTTTGAAGATGGAAAGACAATTTATTTCAAAGGAGAAAAGATAATTCAGTATGTATTCTATTGATCTCTTTTTTCTAGATGTTGAAGCTTTCAAATGCTGCGAGGAAGACATCGACTGTTGGAGAGATTGTCAATCTGATGTCTGTTGATGCCCAGCGCCTCATGGATATGATGACCTATGTTAACATGATCTGGTCTGGTCCCCTGCAGATTACCATCAGTATCTACTTACTCTGGGTCACGCTGGGCCCATCCATTCTTGCGGGGGTCGCCTTCATGATTATTATGATCCCTCTAAACGGAGTCATAGCCAACAAGTTTAAGGAGTTCCAAGTCAAACAGATGAGCCTCAAGGATAAACGAATCAAAATGATGAATGAAATTCTGAATGGGATAAAGGTGAGTATAAATTTGTGTGGTAAAACACTTGAGGACAGTGGTCCAGGAATAGAACGTTTACTAAACCCTTTCCTAAACTATAACAACATTTGAGCACTTTGTTGTAGACGTTTTTAGAAAACATTGTGGGAAAAGGAGAAATTGCTCGTAACAAGCAATTTTTCCTTTTCCAACAATGTTTTCTGCCCTATTGGAAGATTATTTTCCAATTTCATCACATTTTGAAATATCGTCCGCAAACTATTTCAATTTGGGACAGTCGAAAAATTGTTGTTTAGGAAAGGGTTAAAAGCATGAGAGGGGGTTCAAATTCTGTGTGTTTCCTTGAAACTTTAGCAATTCCTATTTAGACATGTTCAGGTTATGTATCCAGGAAGCAGGATTGTGGATGACCAAATAAGTACAACTTGGTAGAAATTATAACACAAATCCTGTAGAATCAATAAGTTTAGTGTACAGGGGCTTTAGAAGGGGCTAAAGATTTATACTGTTGTGATGGTGATGATTTGTGTCATTTGTCATTTTTCTATTCAAAATAATTTGCGGTAGTTAAAACTTATTCTTTTTGCTAATTATCAAATGAGAAAATATGTCGGTGACAAACTGGATAATTAAAGAACAAGATTTTTAAAGCAAACTTCCTATGTCGCAATGTCTTGTTTGCATTTTCTCATATTCATGTTTTTTAAATTTTCTGTGAATAGAAAATTTAAAGAAACCAAAATTTTCATAAATCCTCGTACTCATGAAACTGAAAAATTATGGTTGTTACAGAAATGTAAGTGTAATCTAGCAAACAATATTGATCATAATATAGTGTATTACCTGAAATATATCATCTTTATTTAAAGTTTGGTTATCATCTTAAATTGGAGTGTGTTATAAATTGAAAATTTTGTATTTCGATTTAGTTGCATCTTACAATATATCGCTATGATGCTTAACTTTGATAGGTATTAAAACTGTATGCCTGGGAACCCTCCTTCGAGAAAAAAGTGTTGGACATTCGAAACAAGGAGTTGGATATCCTCAAGAAAATGTCATATCTAAATGCTGTGACTACCTTCACATGGACAGTTGTACCATTCTTGGTAAGTTTAAAGGATTAATTTAAAGAGGATAATTTTTCATTATCACTCAGAGTATTGGTCAAAAGCCAAGAGGTTATACACTTATAAATTGTACTAAATTGACCATGATGTATATCAGTTTTCATAACTCTAAAGTTGTTAAATATCTGTGCTTTGGTTTTAAAAAAATGAAACAAGCTTCAATACCTTTCAATGCTTTGATGACAAAGTTTTGCCCTTTTTGATGATTTTGCACGCCGGAAAAATGTTTACACAAACACAGTCAAATGCTTGTGATTCCCACATGATGATGGTATCTTAAGGAACCGCCAATTACATATGGCTAATTCAAATTGAGATTATTGTTAACAAAATAGAGCGTTTAAATAGTTAACTATATCTGCAACATAAGCGTGCTATAATTCCAACACATAATTACGAAGGGGCCAAGATGTGCATCAATAATCTAGTTTTATGTAACTCTAAAAAGATTAAATGAGCGGTCAGTACCTTTAGGGCTTTGCTCCTGTATTTAATATTTAGGTCTGTTTACTCATGTAGGTCAACTTAAATGTATTCTATCAAAGCTATTGATTTTAATCTTCATTACTTTCACCAAGTAAAATAAGTGTAGTATGTAGGGCAAGTTAAACAACACTGCTTCTTTACAGAATCATGGCCTAACCTTTTTTTATTTGAAAGGGATAAAGAATAGATGATGGGTTTTCTACCTTTATGGTGGTAGCTCTTGTTTTCCCCTTTTCCTTTCAATTTGAAAAATTAAATTGTAAACAAAAGTAACAAAAGTTTTGACGTTAATTAGTTAACTTTGAGCATGTTTTCACACCAGGTGTCCCTGATTACGTTTGCTGTCTATGTTATGGTGGACAAAAACAACATTCTGGATGCTGACAAAGCCTTTGTGTCTCTCTCCCTCTTCAACATCCTGAGGTTCCCACTGTCTATGGTACCACAAGTGGTCTCAAGTCTTGTGCAGGTACGGTGCTTCCTTGTTTAAACTTTTGCTTCATATATGATGAAAATAACATAAACAATGTCTTGCACAGTTATGTTTATGTATTAGGTTATCCTTAATTCCATATAAACTCATTGAAACCTACCAAAAGTTTTTCACAGGAATGATGTTACTTAGCTTTGCTCATTAACCAATACCTAATGGTCTCATTTTTTTTTTTCGATAGAAGATCTGTGGCCTAGTGGTTAGAGTGAGGAACTAGAAATTGGATGGCCCCTCTGTGTGGCTTCAAATCCCAATAAGGGATTTAGATTTTCATGAGAAATAGTCACCCTACCCTAACGGAATGCTGATGGTTCTACCCAGCTTGATTATCCCTTATTCGAAATGGAATATGGGGTTTTCCTCCATCATAAAGCATCAGGCATTGAAGCATTACTGAAATAATGTTGATGCATTGTAAAACCCATTAATAAATAAATAGAGAAGATGCAAAAATGCTGACAAAATTAGAATTTACTCATGATGAGGAAGTTCTCTCTTTTGTCACAATGGTTTCTACACAATATCTGTTAGATTGTTACTTTCATACTTAATAAATGTCATCTGCTGTTGCTTTTATTTGAACCTATCATGAAATAAGCTTTGATGAATCAAGATAACACAGATAAAGAATTACTGGTTTTGCAATATTGTTATGAATATTTCTAACATGTCAGAAAATATATGCAAATAAAACCATTGTGAATTGTAAAATTGGTTATTGTTGGCTATGCTTCCTTTGAAAGAGACATTGGATGCTCATACTGTTTGTCAAAATAAAGCTGTTTAAGAATAAGGAGGTCTTTGTGGCTCAGTATAGGATTTAAAATTGCCCATTTTTGTGTGAGTTTATGTGTGTTTGATAGTATATGAATTTTCATGAGGAGCAGTCTCCAGGTTGTTTAGTGATTTTCGTCAGAATGACCAGCCCTTACAGGCCGTTTGGCTTTATGGTCTTCTTCCATCCAACAAAAGGTCCTGTGTGGCCCAGTGGATACATTGGGGGGCTTAGAATTTAGTTGTCCTGGGTTTCAGTCCCAACAACACCTTTTCTTTCATGGGAGTGACCATTGGCAAGTCACTTAAGAGCCTTAGCCTAGTACTGATGGATCCAAAGAAGCTGTAACATACCAGAAAAATTGTTTATACGGCGTTAAATACCTTACAAACAAATAAACAATTACATCCAACAACTAAAGAGCTGAGCATAGCAATATTACTGAAAAAGTGTTGATATAAAACCAAATGTATCTTAAAAGAATGGAACATTCTTGCTGTAGAATACTTACTATACAGGCATCAATGTATATTCTTACGCCAGGTCAATGTGTCTGTGAAGAGATTGCGTGATTTCCTGGGAGCTGATGAGCTGGATTTGGAGGCTGTGCAATATGACGATGAAGCTAGTAAGTTTGTTATTATGAATTATATATTATACCTATAATACATATATAACAGTTGTATTATTTGTTAATTTGGTGTTTTACTTCTGCCAAACTTCATCTGGGGTTTGCCCAAAGTACCTGCATCAACAACATAACAGATGGTCTTGCATGACCCAGTGGTTAAATTGGCACTTAGAGCTTGGGGTCCTGGTCACGAATAACACACAATGATAAAGTATAACAACAGAATTTCTTTTTGATTACTGACGGTGTAGGCTTTGATGTGTCAAGTTTTTTATTTCTGTCGTTTCTGAGCATTTTGAACTTAACTCTTATGGTACTGGAACTGACTTCATGCTCATGCAAACTGGTTAGATCCAGGCCAGCACCCAAGTAAATTGGCGACTAGCCTGTGATCTAATCTGTTTGCTACTCTGAGTATCTTTCCTCATAAGAATTAAGCAGATATTTAAGATATTGGAAAGCAGATGACACAACAATCTTTCCTTAGAAAATTACCCAGCATTCTAAGGGTTAAAATTGGTAATTTAAACAACAGTATTTCAATTATCTTGCCACTATTTCTACCTTTACAGAGTCAGCTGTGAAACTGGAAAATGCGTCATTTGTATGGGATAAGGAGCTGATGGAGAAAGACAAAACTGGTCCAACACTTACTGGGTAATTATAACCAAGAACTTCAGATTGATGACTTACAATCTTTCACAAATTAAGAGCAGGTTTCATCACAAATTTCCCAATGCATATAAGTGCCTCTGTGAAGGTCAACTGCTTACCATTTTATAAATGGATTCATGTTGGAGACATTTAATGAAGAAAAATGAAATTTGTTTATCAATAGGCATGTTTTTGTTACATATTTTTGTTGTCTCATAGATATGGTTCTCATAATTACCAAGCAAGCAAAAGAAATGTCCACATATGTGAGGAATTCTGCTTTACTTTTGATATCTTTGATTAGGCTTCATCTTTGAAAAATCTTACAATCTTTTTTTAATTAGAATTCACCTGGATAATTAAACATTGTTTCTTGATTAACCTTTGTAGTGCTTGAACTGACTTCATGCTTATGCAAACCGGTTAGATCCAGGCCAGCAGCCAAGTAATTTCAAACGCTGGCCTGTGATCGTTTCAACATCAAAATTAAGGATATATCGTTTTGGAAAGCAGACGACACAAAAATATATTTTTAGAAAATTACCCAGCATTGTAAGGGTTAACATGGGTATGTTTGTATTGAGTTAAATGTTATACCTCTACATTATTGCAGGATTAACCTTGATGTGTCTGAGGGTCAGCTGATCGCAGTTGTTGGTACAGTGGGCTCGGGTAAATCTTCTCTACTCTCAGCTATACTTGGGGAGATGGACAGACTCTCAGGAAGTGTGACTGTCAAGGTAAGAGGAAAACTAAAGTGATGGCTTGGTATGTTCCCTTTAACCCATTACCAAACAACAAATGTTTGACTGTCCCAAATTTAAAGAGTTTGCAGACGACATTTCAAAATATGATGAAAACAGAAAATAATCTGCTCATAGAGCAGTCTTTCAGAGCAATTTCTCCTTTACCCACAATTTTTTCCAGAGTTGTCTTCAACAAACTGGTCAAATGTTGTTATTGTATGGTTAAACAACAGTACATTGCTCTTACTAAAGGCAATTTAAAATATGATGTATAAAGGAGATTGTGCTCATAAGCAAATTTACCTTTTTTCGACTATGACTTTAGTGTTGATGATTAGTTATGCTTTTTGTAATGCATTTTCGTCACTGATATATGGATTGAATAATTAATTTCTGCAATGAATGAATTGGTCACTGAATGGTACAGGTTCTATAAAGCCATAAGTCAATACAGATTTGTTTTAAGACAACTGCTGCAGATGGAAATGCAAGTGTTCAGGAGCAAGTGCTTGAAAGCAGCAATTTCTCCTCATCTGATGATTTTTACTTATTGGTTATTAAGCTAATATCAAACACTGTTGATTTCATAAAGAGTTAAAAGAGGGTATATGAGATACCCCTCCCTCATTTCCAACAGAACATTATTATTAATAATTTGTATGTATATGTTTGTTTATTGATTGTATGTATATGTTTGTTTATTATTTGTATGTATATGTTTGTTTATTGATTGTATGTATATGTTTGTTTATTATTTGTATGTATATGTTTGTTTATTGATTGTATGTATATGTTTGTTTATTATTCATATGTATATGTTTGTTTATGATTTGTATGTATATGTTTGTTTATTATTTGTATGTATATGTTTGTTTATTATTTGTATGTATATGTTTGTTTATTGATTGTATGTATATGTTTGTTTATTATTCATATGTATATGTTTGTTTATGATTTGTATGTATATGTTTCAGGGTTCGACAGCCTATGTGGCCCAGCAGGCTTGGATACAAAACGCCACTCTGATGGACAATGTCCTGTTTGGTAAACCGTTTGAACTGTCCTCATACAGAAAAGTTATAGATGCTTGCGCCCTGCAATCAGATCTGGAAATAATGCCAGCCGGAGATCAAACAGAAATAGGAGAAAAGGTGTGACTTACATTTCATTGTATATCCAAGTTCTATTATATAATATAGAACAGAGTTTTTTTATCTTATTATGCATTTAATTAAAATCCACATGACTTGTTTTGTATATAGTAAATAGCCTAAGGTATTAAACATAGAATTTATTTGGCAAAAATATTGACGAAAAGTGCATGATTGAATATTTTAATAACAGAGAGATTCTTTTGAATGAGTTGGTATACAAGAGATGTTAATGTAAAGTATACATGTGATGTCTATATAAAGTATGCATGGGATGTTTATGTTAAATTTTATTTTCTAGGGTATCAATCTGTCTGGGGGTCAGAAGCAGCGTGTCAGTCTGGCGAGGGCTGTGTTCCAGGACGCAGACATGTATCTTATGGACGATCCCCTCAGTGCTGTTGATTCACATGTTGGAAAACATATCTTTGATAATGTTTTAGGACCTAATGGACTTCTGAAAGGAAAGGTACATAAATGCCTTGTTTAATGCTTTAATTAATTAGTTCCTTTAAAGGTGTTTGTTCACAGATTTGAGAAAATGAAAATTAAATTCTTTAAAACTACACAAAAGTTGTACAGTTATATGATCTGCACTGAGGAATAGTCATTGGAAGCCAAATTAGATCTTTTTTTATTCTTTAAAGTGTGTATAAAGTGAAATAACATGAATTTTTATCCAAAAGAATGACATCTATTTTGAGATTTACCACATATAAACTGTACAAACTTAGACAAATTGACGCTTCCTGAATTGATTATGTTTTCAGTACCTACAATGAATTGTAAATTGAGCAAAATAACAAAAACTGTATTGTTTCAACCACATTTTATTTTGACTTCCAAATTTTCTCTTCTATGAAGTAGCACCTTTAAAGTAGATGCTTCGACTTGTCAACACTGTTACCACCAGTAAGTAAGAAAATAAGAAATGAATGAAAACTTTTTACTTAATGTTATGTGGTAGGAAACATTGTGCAAGTATTTTCTCATTTTTGATTGAAAACTTATGACTACTACTTCAGGTACCTTTGACCCTTACCAAATAGGTTATAGTGAAATACCCATAATCCGCCATTTTAAAACTCATTCTTTCATCGGATTACTTCGGTCACTCTCAGTATACATTGGGCAGGGCCTGAACCTTTCGCATAAAGCATCTGTCTTGGTTGGAACTTTTTCCATCAAACTGAATAGTTCCTATTCCGACAATGTTGACTGAGAACAAGCAAAGTAATGCAATGAAAGAAAGAGTTTCAAAATGGCAAAGTATGGGTATTCTACATTAATCAATATTTTCTGACTACAGAAAGTGGCATAATCTGCTTTGTATTGATAGCACAGTTACTTCACCTATTAACTAACCTTATACTTACGGAAATAAACTTTAGTCCCTGTGTAAAGTTTCCATCCATTCATTATAGAAGTATGAGAAACAAACTTGCATATATTTTCTATGTGCAAAAAAATGCCATGATTTACTTTCAATGAAAGCCAGAGTTATGGAATTGGTTAGTGACCCTAGATTATGATCCAAAACACATACAGTGTATGTGAAGTATCATGTGTTTGGAGTCATTAACCTTTTCTTGAAATTTTAAAACTGAGTGTATGTGTATCAAAATGTTGTGTATTGCGATCATTTTCAGACGCGTGTTTTAGTGACCCATGGAGTTGGGTTTCTCTCCCAAGTTGACACTATTGTTGTGCTGGTGAATGGAAAGATCTCGGAGATTGGTTCTTACAAACAGCTACTTGACCATGATGGAGCTTTCTCACAGTTCCTGAAGAACTATCTCACAGAAGAGATGAGTAAAGAGGATGCTGGTAAGGCTCTCAACCACACAGCTTATAACACTGATATAGACAAGTCAAATGATTTGATAATACAGTCAGATATGCTTGACTGGTACAAAATTCCAATGTGAAGAGACATATTGCGAGTAATACAGCAATATAAGCTTAGAATTATTGAGGATTGGGAATAATTGAGAATAATTTTGTTAAAGATTTCATTCAAAAGCTGTTCAGGTTAAATTCCACAGTAAAATTTGAATGTATTGGTGTTTTCAAAGTAAATTTAAGGGCATTATGGCTACATAAGCTTTATCTTGATCTATTTTTTATTTCAGATATAGAGCTGGATCCTGAGATCATGTCACAGATAGAATCAACAGTAGAAGGGCAAACTGATGCCAAACTCCAAAAGTAAGGTTCTTAATTAAGCTAATAAGAAAATGGTTACAAACTCGATAACTGGTTCCCTTATAAGCTTATGAAAGCATAATTATGAACTGGAGTAGCATCTGTCTAGATAAATCTCTAATAAAGACCTTTTGGCACCAGACAAAATCATCATTACACCATTACCTTATATTGACACTCATGTTGATGCACCTGTTGCCAAATATTTAGGAAATTACTACAAAAAATGGAGAGATTGTATGTGACAGAACTTTTAATTTCAAGGATATTAGTGAATTATTTAATGCCATATAAAGCTTATTGGTTGTTATATTTGTTCTAGTTATCCATTTGTTGTCAATTCTTTGAACCCTATTTGATACCATAAGAAAACTTATTTTTAAGAAACTGGTAGGGTTAGATTTATATTTTGCTTGGTCCTGCATGGCCCAGTGGTTAAGTTGGCGGATGTAGAAGTTTGGGGTTCCAAGTTTGAGCCCCAAGAACACCTCTCGTTTCTAGGGAGTGACATTTGGCAAGTCACTTTAGAGCCCTAGCCTAGTATTGATGGTCCAAGAAAGCCGTTACATAAATGGAAAATTGTTGCTATGGCGTTAAACACCACACAATTATTTTGATTTTAATTCCCTTGTTGACTTCCAGAATGGGGATGGTTCTACCAGGCTTGAGCAGTACCTCTGGTTTCATGGGAGTGTCTTTGTCAAGACACTTTAGAGCCCTAAACCTAATACTGGTGAATCCAGGAAAGCTGTAATGTAACTGAAATTTGTTGAAATGGCATTTAACCCCATATCATCATCATCATTATTGATTTAACTGATGAATTTCCCAGCCTTAACAATATAACAAACATATAAAGATAAGGATGTATATATACATAGAACAAACTTCATTTCAGACAACTTTCCATGTTATCGGAGAGAATGCGCACCATGTCCGACACAAACACTGCCACGCCTCCTGGTACCCCAGGCGCTGTGAGGAGAATAAAGTCCAAGGAATCTCTGATGGCAAGCAGGACAAGCCTCCATAAGGCACCTAATGGGGTGGAGAAAGACTTGAAAGGAGCCAGAGAGGAGGAAAAGAAACTCATTGAAGCTGAGAAAATGGAAACTCAAAGGGTAAGAATCCTTATTTAGCGCTAACCTCTGAAATTGTGTAAAATATTTATGAATTGAATGATAATTTCTCAGATCTACAAAATAAGGTCATTTGAAAATGTTATAGATATGTGGAAATTGTCATAGAAATATTGTTCCGATATTCTAGGCTAAGCACTGTACATAAGTGGAAAAAAACATGGTTTAGGATTCATAAGTGAGATAGAAAATGTCCATCTTGGTTATATCTAAGTTTACCAATGAATTATTTTGTCTTGTCTTGCTCATAGAAAGTATATTGAAAGTACATAGAACTGATAAAAATGGTCATTCATGGCCCAAGGTGATGGACTCTTAGCTTGGGGGTTTTGGGTTTGAGCCCTGCAGACACCTCTGGTTTCTTGGGAGTGACCTTTGGCACGTCACTTCAGAGCCCTAGCCAAGTACTGATGGGTCCAGGAAAGCTGTAACATAACGGAAAAATTGTTGATACGGCTGTAATCACCATACAAACAAACAAATAAATGGTTGATGTATTTCCATTCAGGTGAAGTTGAGTGTGTTTCTAGTCTACCTGAAGTCTGTTGGGGTTCTGCTAGGCGTGTCCACAATCCTGTTCTACATACTTACCAACGCTGCCAACATATACTCCAACATCTGGCTCAGTGAATGGAGTAATGATGCCAACAATAGAACTGTGATTAACGGAACAGTGATTGTGGATACAGCACAACGTGATATGAGGCTCGGGGTCTATGGTCTTTTAGGGGTCGTCCAAGGTAAGAATTCCCATTTATTTCATAGGACTGCGTTAAGGCCCTCTGTGGCCTTGTGGTAACAATACAAAACTTGAAATTCATGGCCCTTCTATAGTTTTGATCAATTCCCAACGAGAGATATGGATTTTCATGAGCGGTGTTCTCCCAACTCAGTTGAGGAATGCGGATGGTTCAACCTGACTCAACCAGCTCTAATGGTTTGTTAGATGTCAGGATCCCACTTAGTATCTCAGTGCTAAATGATAGATCTCTTGACCCCTATCAAAAATATTCCTGTTGCTTCTTATGGATGACTAGAGATTATTTTGAACAATTTATCGTTATACAACAATAATTGTTATTTAAAAAATGAGATATTCTCCCATAGTTTAAAGCTTTAACATTAAGTTTATTTATTCTTTGCATTTTTACTGAAAATTCCTTGAATATGAGAGAAACTTGATAATTATTGATATAATTGAATTGATAAATGTATTTATGATTCAACATTTTCATCTTTTTATGCAAAAGTGATAATTATCTGTCTGTAAAGATAAAACAATCCAAGTTATTTGCATCGGAGTAGACTACAAACTCAGATTTTATGAAAAAACCCATTCAGCTATTTTTCAAGCAAATACCTTTTTCTTTTTCTTTTTCACAATTGAGCTTTTGTGATAAAAATCAAAACATGAAATTATGTATGCTTCAATTTTGATTGATAAACATGCATGGAAAGAACAGTTTTAAATATTGGAATTAGTGCTTTAGATTGTAGCCTCAAACTTGATGCACTTAACTTCGTGTTTTATCTTTGTTTAGGCAATATCAATTTTTATATCATTATAATACATGCTCATTCTTTTTCACTGCATGATATGTATCACTCTACTGCTTTGCATATTATTTAATGGGTTTTGCTGTATGGTCAATCTAGTATTGAACAACCTCTCTTAATCAAAGTATGAGACACCTTGTTTGAAATCACTTATTAACCCTTTCCCAAACAATAACGACATTTGACCACTTTTTTGCAGACGACTTTAGAAAACATTGAGGGAAAAGGAAAAATTGCTGGTGACAAGCAATTTCTCTTTTTCCCACAATGTTTTCTGCCCTGTCAGAAGATTATTCTCCAGTTTCATCACATTTTTAAATATCGTCTGCAAACTCTTTCTATTTGGGACAGTCAAAAATCTGTTGTTTGGGAAAGGGTTTATACAAGATACAAGCCCTATAAAGAGCTCCTTTTGAAGGTCATTGCATGACTTATATCCTATATTTGTATCAACACATTACCACCTAACGCCAAATTTTTGCATCTTGCAGCAGACAACATTCAAAAAGCGTTGTGGCAAAAGGGGAAATTGCTTGTCCCAAGCAATTTCTTCTTTTACCACAATGCTTTTTCTATCTATTTACATAATATTACAACAGCAGAACTAAAAGGTTTTTCACATGTTTAAAAAGCTTTTCTAAAGTCATCTGTTTCAAGTAAGAAAAAATGTCTCCTGCAGGTTATAAAGAGTTTAGTCCTTTTAAGGTGTCTTTTAAATCTTGAAGTTGGTTGCTCAAGACAAGATTAACTGTTATATACACATGGCTTTGCTTTTGACTGCATGCTGCTTGTTCATTTACATTTCATTTTTCTGTTTCCTCCCATGTACCCATATTTAACATGACCAATGCTAGCATTCCTTTCTTTGTTTAGTGTTTCAATTGTTTAATTCTTTTTAAGTAGTCTGTTTAAAAAGACAATGGTAAAACTTAAAGGGATATTTTCGGTCAAAATTGTAAGGGGTTGAGGGTGCAACCGTTTTTGTTTAATGAAAAGAAAACTGATTTTTAATTTTTTGTATGTTTTGAAAAAGTAAGACGATATAGAACTTAATTTGATATCTTTTTCTTTCACTTTCTTTTTTTCCCTATACTTAAAGTATTGTTTTGATTATCTGCTAATTTGCTACTTTTGACAAAGATAAGTAAATTGTTTTAAGTTTATATTGAAGTACCATATGGATTGGTCTAATACTGTAACTAACAATAAGTTTGGCTCATATACACTGTACTGTAATGTTGGCATAATTTCTTTTCCTTAATTCTGAGAGTCAAAAATCTATCAAGGTGATCAAAGTCTCATAAATGTATAGGTCTTTTCATCTTAGTCATGAGATAGAACCTGTTGTAACATTTTTGTTAAGACAAACTTCTCCTTTCGTTGCAAGGGTATTTAATGTAGGTATTGAAACATTAATACATACATGGTAATATGAAGTATTTCATTTTCCTAGCCATGTTAACATGTTTGATGGATTCAGATTTTTTTTAGAGTTGTAATTATCAAGTCTCAGAAACAATAGATATGACAAAAAGTGAACCAGTGTAAGCAAATTCTCCTTTTGTCATAATGTCTTTTTATGATGGATTTGAGTATGAGTTTTTGAAGATGTCTATTCCCCTTTAAAAAGTGTTTTAAACGGGCTTGGTTAGACCATGTAACACCCTGTTGTAGTTTAAACTAACCCTTTAGTGCTTGCTTTAAATGTCCTCTTCCTAACTTTTTTACAAGCTCTGCTTCTATTTTCTCAACTTTGGAGTACTTTTTTTTTAAAATAGGAAAACCCTGCTGTGTCTGATTTGATTGAAGTTTAAATAATAGGGCTTGACATATTCTTATAAAGTTGAAACAAAGATGTTGATTTCTTGGATTCCTGTTGGAATTTTCCTTTATTGCAAACTAGTTTCCCAATAAATGTAATTCTTCTTAAAAAAAATTGTAGATAAAAGTTCTGTGAAACGATCAACTGTGTAAGTGCACAATATGAAATACCGGTAATCATGTTTAGCCAATCAAAACACCTCTGATATAATAAAGAAACTGCCTCTTGCTTGTTTCTAGACTACTTTCGTTGTATTATCTGTTTCAAATGAAGGTGTTAAGTGCACCACCAATAAAGTTATTTAATTTCATTAAAGAAACAACTCTAAAATAATAATATGAAATGATAATCTGACATAAACACTTCTATATACATAGAACCACTAAACTTGGATGCTCACATGAAACAGGTTAAAAGCTTGGACTTAGCTTCCAATTTGTAACCCTACACTTATATTTAAAGCATATTTTTCAATTTATGGAATACCCCAGTAGTTACAGTTGTAAAAGTAGAAGTCTGAAAATCTTGAGAAGTATAGTCTTTTGTTCTGAAGTTTGATAAGGGAGCTTTCCTTTACAAAAACGGAGTTCATTCAGTCAAAACTTACAAGCTTTTCTTTGGTTGAATTGGATTCTTAAATGATTTATACAAGATGTGAGTATAGGCTTTATTTTTCTACCTTTAATTAATCCAGCTTTTGCCTGATTATTGGTTATATTTCCAGGAAGCAAAATGCAGAGTGATTAATATAAGTTGTAAGAACTTGCTTTACAATCAATGGAAAATAAATAAGCTTAAACTTAAATTAAGGATAGTTGAGATTGAGCTCCATGCATTGGCTTTGCCACAAATTTACTATTGAATTTCTAAAGCACAATTTCATGAAAATTCATGGAAATCTATAGATGGTATTTATTACTTTTGATGCTTTCCTCTGATTTTTCTAGTTGTGACTTGATGAAGATAAAAACAATTGAGGTTGACGTAGTGATTAGAGTAAAAACAATTAAGGTTGGCCTAGTGATTAGAGTTAAAACAATTAAGGTTGGCCTAGTGATTAGAGTAAAAACAATTAAGGTTGGCCTAGTGATAAGAGTAAAACCAATTGAGGTTGGCCTAGTGATTAGAGTAAAAACAATTGAGGTTGGCCTAGTGATTAGAGTAAAAACAATTAAGGTTGGCCTAGTGATTAGAGTAAAAACAATTGAGGTTGGCCTAGTGATTAGAGTAAAAACAATTAAAGTTGGCCTAGTGATAAGAGTAAAAACAATTAAGGTTGGCCTAGTGATTAGAGTAAAAACAATTGAGGTTGGCCTAGTGATTAGAGTAAAAACAATTAAGGTTGGCCTAGTGATTAGAGAAAAAACAATTGAGGTTGGCCTAGTGATTAGAGTAAAAACAATTAAGGTTGGCCTAGTGATTATAGTAAAAACAATTGAGGTTGGCCTAGTGATTAGAGTAAAAACAATTAAGGTTGGCCTAGTGATTAGAGTAAAAACAATTAAGGTTGGCCTAGTGATAAGAGTTAAAACAATTAAGGTTGGCCTAGTGATTAGAGTAAAAACAATTGAGGTTGGCCTAGTGATTAGAGTAAAAACAATTAAGATTGGCCTAGTGGTTAGAGTAAAAACAATTGAGGTTGGCCTAGTGATTAGAGTAAAAACAATTAAGGTTGGCCTAGTGATTATAGTAAAAACAATTGAGGTTGGCCTAGTGATTAGAGTAAAAACAATTAAGGTTGGCCTAGTGATTAGAGTAAAAACAATTAAGGTTGGCCTAGTGATAAGAGTAAAAACAATTGAGGTTGGCCTAGTGATAAGAGTAAAAACAATTAACCTTGGCCTAGCGATAAGAGTAAAAACAATTAAGGTTGGCCTAGTGATTAGAGTAAAAACAATTGAGGTTGGCCTAGTGATTAGAGTAAAAACAATTAAGGTTGGCCTAGTGATAAGAGTAAAAACAATATTAAGGTTGGCCTAGTGATTAGAGTAAAAACAATTGAGGTTGGCCTAGTGATTAGAGTAAAAACAATTAAGGTTGGCCAAGTGATAAGAGTAAAGACAATTAAGGTTGGCCTAGTGATTAGAGTAAAAGCAATTGAGGTTGGCCTAGTGGTTAGAGTAAAAACAATTGAGGTTGGCCTAGTGATAAGAGTAAAAACAATTGAGGTTGGCCTAGTGGTTAGAGTAAAAACAATTGAGGTTGGCCTAGTGATAAGAGTAAAAACAATTGAGGTTGGCCTAGTGGTTAGAGTAAGAACAATTGAGGTTGGCCTAGTGATAAGAGTAAAAACAATTGAGGTTGGCCTAGTGGTTAGAGAAAAACAATTAAGGTTGGCCTAGTGGTAAGAGTAAAAGCAATTGAGGTTGGCCTAGTGATTAGAGTAAAAACAATTGAGGTTGGCCTAGTGGTTAGAGTAAAAACAATTGAGGTTGGCCTAGTGATAAGAGTAAAAACAATTGAGGTTGGCCTAGTGGTTAGAGTAAAAACAATTAAGGTTGGCCTAGTGATAAGAGTAAAAACAATTAAGGTTGGCCTAGTGATTAGAGTAAAAACAATTAAGGTTGGCCTAGTGATTAGAGTAAAAACAATTAAGGTTGGCCTAGCGATAAGAGTAAAAACAATTAAGGTTGGCCTAGTGATGAGAGTAAAAGCAATTGAGGTTGGCCTAGTGGTTAGAGTAAAAACAATTAAGGTTGGCCTAGTGATTAGAGTAAAAACAATTAAGGTTGGCCTAGTGTTTAGAGTACAGAACTTAGAAATACATGGCCCCCTCTCTGCTTGGGTTCAAATGCTGATGAGGGCATTTCAATTTTCATGAGACGTAGTCTCTTGACTGTTATACGTAATTCCCATTATTCTACTCGGCTTACCCAGCTCTTGTGGGCAGTTGAGTATGGAGTCTTCCTCCATCATTTAGGATTGGGAATCGTAACATAACTGAAATAATGATGATGCAATGTAAAACCCAATATGATTAAATAAATAAAAGCAACTACATATTAAGACAATATTATCCTTTATGAACAAGCATAAGATTTATTTCTGGTATAAGGTAAAACATTTGTTACGAAATCCGAAATTGCTTCAACTAAGCATTGTTCTTTTTATCTCATTTCTTTTATTTAAGTAACTGATACTTGTATGTATGTATGGATGTATATATGAAGTAAGGGTCTAGGGCAAATGTGAAAGAATGGCTTACAGTGAAATAGATTCAACTACCATGCACATAGCATTTTCTCATGCTGGCATTCTCATAGAATTGTACCGAGTGCTGTAGAGCAATTAATTAAGGATCTTTTTCAAATGATGATCTTTTCGTTGTCCCAAATGAAAGAGTTTACAGATGACATTTGATGATTGTCATGATTTTACAAAAGTCTTAATCGGCTAATGTTTTTGATTTAATCATTTATGAATAATGATTTGTGAGGGAAATATTTTGTAAAAGTATTCTTTTGTGTTTTCCGCATCATCTATAGACTATAAGTGATAACAAGAGTGTTTTTTTAATAGACATTTGTTTGGCATCTGACAATTCACGGTTGCTTGGCTTTATTATCATTTAGTGTTTAACCTACATTTTTTTTCATCCAATGAGAATGCGTCAATTTGAATTTTTTTGTTGGTTTATTTTCCATAAAATACTATTTGAGTGTTCTATCTGGGCTCTATGAGACTATTACTCTGGTATCACGCATGCGCATAAATGTGTAGTTTTAGGCTCCACCTCCAAATCAATGACACATGTAAGCCTACCCTACGGTAGCGATGGAAAGATCGCTGTGACGTCGCGGGGGAGAAATAAACACAGAAATAAATAAAAAGGAATTACAATTAACTGGGTTATAGGGTTAATTCCTTTATCCTAACATCGTTGAGAAAAAAAGAAACTGAACTATATTAACCTTTTACCCCATTAGGAATAATGTGACGGCTACAAATTGAAAGCATCAACAGACAACACATATATACATTATGAAAAAACACAGTTTCTTTTTGAAATTGAAAAGATATTGTGACAAAAGGAGAAATTCCTCGTTACAAGAAATTTCTTCTTTTGTCACAAGGGCTTCTCAAGTTTTCTGCTGTAGGTGAGAAACAAATTATGGAGTAACGGGTTAAACTCAAAACTAGTCTAAATCACTGATAAACAAAACTCAAACATAAACTGAATGCTATCATGTTGATAATATGTGACGTAAAAAAATTACATTGCAATCTACATCACTGGGTAGTGCAGTTTTCTTCTTCCAAATATGGTATGGCAGATTCTTGGCATGCAATTGACAGCCGCGTAAGGCGTGGTTTATGTCGAATTTCAAAATACTGAGCAGCAGTTTTATGCCATTCGCCGATCATACCCGTAGAGCGCTCTATGGAAATGTAGGTTATACACTTAATTATTTAGAGGCTAGATAGTGAAATTTAAACGATATAGAAACCGCGTCAGTCGCTATCGCTCCTTCCTTGGGGTTTCTATATCGTTTAAATTTCACTATCTAGCCTCTAACTTATATATAGCAATTGTCAGAGGAAAAGCTGTTTCTTGCACCTTTTGTTATTCCATAAACACACAGTGTTGTGCGAAATTATTGTTTAACATGTATCTTGATAACATGTTGCAAAGTAATTGTGTTTTGAAAGTGTTGCAGACTTTTTTGGTTGTTGATCATCAACTGGATGATATACTATACATAATATGTGTTTTGTGGGATTGTCTGGTCTGTTACATACTGTGTATATCGTAAATGTCCATACACTTGTCTATGAAATTGTGCACAGGTTTAATGGGTAAAATATTTTGTACTGTTGCACAGTGTTACTTAAAGTCTTTGTCAACAATGTAAGTGTGCTGCTCTATCTTTCTTGGCTTGGTTGAGAATAGAAATGAGATTTTTATTTCAAGGCTGATCTTTTAATTGATAAGATAAATGAACTTATCATCTAATGTACAATCTGTTTACTATGGTCTTCTTAAAATGTATTTCAAAGACTTTTCGGTGCATTATGTGTGCAGTTAAGTATTCTTAGATAATATACATGTATGAAGATTCAAGATACTGTGTTCAAAGAGCATCTCAAAAAGTAAAAGCATTTTGTATTGAAGGTTTTCAGCATTGCTTTGAAAAATTCCATCATTCTTAAGTCTATCTCCTGTTTTCTCATAGAAAAAGACTTTTTTTTAGTAAGAAAGTAATTTTCACCTGTTTCTATCTTGCATGTACAAGCAAATAGATGGGGGCTTCAAAGCTGCTATCAACAGATTATACTTTGCTCAGTTTGATGTTTACTATATGCTTGAAATAATGTGGAACAAGGAATCGATAAAGTTATTAATTTGTGCATCACTTTACATACTAAGTAATGCAATTAAAAGTTTTAAATAAAGTGTCTATGAGGAGGCATGTAATGGAGATTTTATATGTAGGTGCAGGCATCTCTATCTATGGCTTTAGGCTGCTTAGAACTACTATACATTACCTGAAGAGTAGTAAGACTTTCAGTTAGCTGCTTCTATAGCTTTTACTTTTATACTTATAGGCTATTGATGGCTTCAAAAATAGCATACATACAAATCAGTTTCCTTTTGTAATTATCAGTCTTTATCAATTTATTTTTTACATTAGCAGAACTTTTTTTAAGTATTTGATGTACAAAAAAAAATGAAAAGTTGCGCACAGTTTTGGAAATAGATTGGTGTCATTAGTATCAAAACATCTGCGGTATTTACAGGCGTGTTCATACTGTTAGGAAGCACAGCATTATTTCTGGGCAATGTCCTAGCAGGACGAAGGCTTCATCACAGGGTCCTTAGGAACATCATTGCTTCCCCCATGTCCTTCTTTGACACCACACCAACAGGCCGAGTGCTGAACCGATTCTCGAAGGATATAGATGTCATTGACACACTCATCTCCGTCAACCTCCAAGCTTGGCTTTATTGCTTTCTGCGTGTCGTTGCCGTCCCTATGATTATAGGATACAGTACCCCTATGTTCCTTACTGTTGTTGCTCCTATGGTGGTTATCTACACACTAGTGCAGGTTAGTTAGTGGGAGAACAACACATTGATTATCTCATAATGACCTGTAGAAGGGTCTTCATACTTTGTGAAATGTTAATTAAATCCATAGATGGCCCACATGCTGCAACAGCTTTCCATGGTTACAGGGCTTTGTGCATGAGCTGGTCATGACCCAAGCTTATTCCATCATGCTTATTAAATGAGTCAAATGTAAGGTTTGATTTGATCAAGTCTAGAGCTATATGACAAGTTGAAATAATTTAACCTGTCAGCTAACTCAGCTACATATCTTATGCTGGAAGGTGGGGGAAGATGGAAAAGATAGAATACTTACATGATTGAATATAAGACATTAAAATGGATTGAAGGGGTCTTATGCCTCTACATCTCTTGAATACATACAGTTTTGTATATGATAATAAGCAATTGCTTATGGATGTAAATCTGCTGTAGAATAAATGTTTTATTTTTACAATTAGTTGAGTATCAGATGAAAAATTTCCTGACTCCATAATACATGTACATAGTATCTCTTTTCTACATCTGCTGCAGAAGACTATCAACTGCTGTGGAGAAACATTTCTGTTTATTGTAATGGTTTCTACCGAATTTCTTAAGTTATTTTTTATCAATGTTTGTTGTCTGATATTGTTTTCAATTTGCACCGGTCTTTTTTTCCAAAAAAAAGGAATGAGGGAATTCTGCATTATTAGCTTAAAAAGATCAGATTAGGAGTTATACTAGAACCTTACTTATTCAGTATTTTTTCTATTGCTTTTGTTTCCTGTGATATATCATCTGTGGTTGTGCTAGATTGTGAGCTTCATTGGAGTTTTGGACAAATACATTAAGGGAATAGTCTTCAAGAAAATATCTTTGAATTCAGGCATAGAAATACATTGTAATCAGATATAAAATGAACAGGCTGAGGGTTTGCTGCAATACTGTAATACACGCTGAATCTAAGTGGAAGACATACTATACTCTCTCTGTCTTTTCTCTCTCTGTCTTTTCTCTCTCTGTCTTTTCTCTCTCTCTCTCTCTCTCTCTCTCTCTCTCTCTCCCTCCCTCCCTCCCTCCTTCCCTCCCTCTTCCTCCTCCTCCCTCCCTCCCTCTCCCTCCCTCCCTCCCTCCCTCTCCTCCCTCCCTCCCTCCCTCCCTCCTCCCTCCCTCCCTCCCTCCTCCTCCCTCCCTCCCCTCCCTCCTCCTCTCCCTCCCTCCCTCCCTCCCTCCCTCTCCCTCCCTCTCTCTCTCTCTCTCTCTCTCTCTCTCTCTCTCTCTCTCTCTCTCTCTCTCTCTCTCTCTCTCTCTCTCTCTCCCATCCTCCCTTCTTCTCCCTCTTTCTATCTCTCCTCTCCTCTCCAGCCTCCTCTCCTCTGTGTTAACAAGGTTAAGAGTTATCAAAAAAAGAGTCATTGCTGATTTTTACCTCACGATAGTTTCTAGTGTTCACACAAGTCTTGTGATTAGTGGAAATGCAATATATTGGTGTCTTAGCTTACATCTCCAATATAAGATACTCACCATGACAGGGCAGCAAGCTTGACCCTGTAGTGCATGTAGTATTTGATGTGTATTTAAAGTCATGTGATGGCATTATGCAATATATTATAGCTCTTTTTGTTACTTATCAACCAATTATTCCAAGCTGGAAATTCTTATGAAACTCAGGAAACTTCTCTGGTAGGGAAGAGATAGAAAAACGCAATTGCAGATAAAGAGTTTTTTCATTCAAATGTAAAGAAATAGAAAATAGAAATGGGAAAGGAGTTCTTCTTAAACGTAATTCTCTTTTTTCAACTTATGTTTAACCAATTTCCTGTAGGCTCATTAGCTCTTATGTTAAGTTGGTTTAGGTGTGGCACATGGAAATTATGCATTTGGTGCTTTTATGTTGCTTGCTATTGCAAAACCTTTTTTTTGTTAGAGAAGAGTAGAAAAATAGTGTGTGATAAATGAAGATGTTGTTGCAGCCTTTGATTATGTTTTTGAGTTGTGCTTTTGCCACTTATTGTTTGATTTAAAAAATATATCATAATTTTGTTATCTAATTGGAGTGGACAGTAGAATTAACCTGTATAGTGCTGGAGACGACTTTGTGCTTTTGCAAACAGTTAAAATCCAGGTCAGCCGCCAAGTAAATTGGTGGCCAGCCTGTGATCTAATCTGTTTGCTTTTCTGAGTATCTTTCGTCATCAAAATTAAGCAGATATTTATGTTTCTGAAAGGCAGATGACACAAAAGTCCATTCTTAGTTATCCAGTTTTCTAAGGGTTAATTTCAGTATGTTGTTCATTATTACTGGGGATATCTCAACCGTATTTGATACTTTTTCTATTTTGCTTTAACTTGATATTATGCCAGATCTATGCCTACAAAAACTGGGTGTTTTGGTTCCTGTCTACATTATTGTTGCAGACATGTATTAGGTTAGGATCATGTCAAATTTAAAGATTACTTAGACTAATCTTATCTTAGCACTTAGAATGCTGGGTAATTTTCTAAAAATAGATTTTTGTGTTGTCTGCTTTCCAAAACCTTGAATATCTGTTCGATATTTGATGAGGAAAGATTCTCAGATTAGCAAACAGGTAACATCACAGGCGAGCCGCCAGTTTACTTGGTGGCTGGTCTGGATCAAACTTGTTTGCATAAGCATGGAGTTGGTTTCAGCACTATAAGGGTTAGATATCAGTAGATGGTATACTAATACATCTTAAATAACAGATAGTCATTATAAAAAGTATTCTCTTCTTCTTTCCAAACCTTTTGAAAGAAACAAAGAAATAAAATGGATATAAAAAACCAACCTCCGAGTCTACATGAAGAAAATATTGTTAATTACATCCATCTTTTGAATTGGTAGAATGGAATGTTTTAATGCTGAAAGCAGTTAAAGATTTGATTCAAAGACAATATTTTAGATTTCATAGTTCTTTTTGTAATGATTCAGTTGACCATTATTTCTTGGTTTTGGAAACTTCTGTTGTATGTCTTAATGAATATACAAACTGTTTCAGGTGATTTCTTAACCTTCAAAAAGTTGAAAGAATCTCTTAGATATAACAAACACATTTATTGAATGCTTATTCATCACTCTGAAAAATCGCTCTGTATTAATCGCTTTTATTAAAATTGCACCTATTATATATACTATTACTTCATAATTGAATGACTTCAATAATGTTAATGCTCTATTTAATAACTAAGAATAGTACCTACCAATTCAAATGCACATGTAATAGAAACTTTTAAAACAACTTTGACAACTGAATGAATTGCTCAAAATTACTCTGTTGCAATGTTTTCATACTTTATGAATGTCTGCTATTGATTTCAATTTAGATAAGTCACATTTTCTCATAATTATATGGGATATAGGATGACTCTTCGTATCACTGCTATTAAGATTTTATTTAAGATTTCATGATTGCTTAATTAAATTAGGTAACATTTAGATGGTAGTAGAAAGTGCTTGTTAACCCTTTACCAAACACCAAATTCTCGACTGTCCCAAATTGAAAGAGTTTGCAGATGGCATTTCAAAATGTGATGAAATTGTAAAACAATCTTCTGATAGGACAGAAAACATTGTAGGAAAAGGAAAAAATGCGCATTACAAGCAATTTCTCCTTTTCCCACAATGTTTTCTAAAGTTGTCTGCAACAACCCTGTTTGGGAAAGGGTTAAATTAAAGGAGAATGCTGGAAGGTATTCTCATATAACTAAGTTTTGTGACAGTTACCAAACCCAAACAGTTTCTGATGATGTCAATACATGGAAAATAATTTGTCCTCTACAAAGTGGTTTTAGGTCATTTCTTTTTCTGGTGTTGGCATTTGGATTTTCATGAGAGGCAATTTCATTCCGGACTTACTGAATGCCAATGGTTCTACCTGTCTTGACCAGCCAATATGGGCAGGCGAGAATGTATGAAGGCTTCCTCCATTATTAAGACATTGCAACATAACTGAAATAATGTAGTCACATTGAATACTCATATAAACTAATTTAAAAGAAAAATAAAACAGCGTATGAGCAAATGAAATATACCTGTTCAACTTTTGCAGGACTGACTATAATTGTTGGAGCTTTGTCTCTAAACCTTGGAAATCTGAAGGCAGGAAAGAATCTACATGCTGCAATGTTAGAAAATATCATAGCATCCCCAATGAGTTTTTATGACACTACGCCACTGGGTCGTATATTGAACCGTTTTGCTAGTGATATAGACACGCTGGACAGGAGGATACCTGAAATCCTGACTTCCTGGATACAAGTAGTATTAAAGGTGCTGTCCGTACCAATTGTTGTTGGCTCGATTACGCCGCTCTTCTTAGCTGCAGCCATGCCACTTGGCCTAAGCTATTTCATAGCACAGGTTAGTAAAATCAACATGGTATTTTATAGTTTCAGTGCCTTATTTCATTTAAAACTGAACTACTTTTAATCAAGAAGCATGTATGAATAAGCTCTTGATTTCTAAGTTGGTGTCCCTGAAAGCTGCTCCTTGCTTTTAGATACAATTTCGTCAAAATCTTTTATTCAGAGTCCTGCATGGCTAAATATGTTGGCTTAAGGTGTTTGACTTATAACTTTTAGGTCGAGGGTTCAATACCAACCAGGGCCAATGGTTTCATGTGTGTGTCCTGTTATAGGATATTTCAGAGACCTAATCACATACTAGTAAACGGGAGGGTAGCATTTTACTTAACATCTTACCCTCAAAATGTGCAAATGTTCAAAACATCAAAACAACATTCCCCATTATTTCAATATTGAGACAAACATTATGGCAGAGTAACACATCATTGGAATCGTCTCTCTCAAATGCTACCAATGGCATGTCACATTACAATATTGTACTTTCATTTGTGATGCTTTTCATGTTTATCAGTCTCGACTTACACAAATATTTTCCGTAAAACAGTACCCAGGTAAGCTGTAGACACAGCATTTTTACCCCGCCAAAGGTATGTCCTGACTCAATTGTTTGTTTAATCAAGATAAATCTTTAGACCTTGTATTTATGTTTGTAGAGAAAACTTGATTTACCTTTCCTTGATGAATTAAACAACAGAATGATGATGAGGAGATGAAATGAGAATTGATTTAAAGCCAATTTTCTCATATGGGAAAATGTTATCGGTTGAAATTGAAAACAACAGACAATCAGGAGGTGAAATGAAAATTAGTATAAAGCCAATTTTTTTGGTATGGGAATATGTTATCAGGTGAAAAAGAAGACAACAGACAATTTGATGAAATGAGAATTAGTTTTAAGCCATTATTTTTGGTATGGGAATATGTTATCAGGTGAAATAGAAGACAACAGACAATTTGATGAAATGAGAATTAGTTTAAAGCCAATTCCCCTATATTAGTCTATATCGGAAAATGTTATCAGTTGAAATTGAAAACAACAGACAATCTTGAGATGAAATAAGAATTAGTTTTTAAGCCAATATTTCTGTATGGGAATATGTTGTCAGTTGAAATTAAAGATACATTGCTTCCTTGAAAGTATTGTGGGAAAATGAGAAATTGCTCAGGACAAGCAGTTTTTCCTTTTCCCACATTGTTTTCTGTCCTATTAGAAAATTGTTTCCCAATTTCATCCCATTTTGAAATGTGGTCTGCAAACTCTTTCAATTTGGGACAGTCGAATATTTGGCGTTTGGTAAAGGGTTAATTGGTAATCAAACTTCAAGCGTGCAAGACTCCAGAACAAACTCTGCTGCTAATTGTTATTCCTGAGTGCTTCAAATGGCCTGATTCAGTGAGCAATTAGAGTTCAGGTATAAAGATAATACCATTTGCTTAACCCTTATAGTGCTGGAACAGACTTCATGCTTATTGTAAATTGGCGGCTGGCCTGTGATCTGACCTGTTTGTTGCTCAGAGTATCTTTCTTCATCAAAATAAAGCAGATATTTAAAGATTTTGAAAACGGACGACACAAAAATATACTTTTAGAAAACTACTAAGCACTCTATAAGGATTAAAAGACTGAGCATTTTATTCAATTCCCAATTCACACTGACCAGCAGTTGATGGTCAATGGAAATTTTCTGCCAATTTTGGAGGGAAATGGATATTAAACAATGGTGATTATTGAACAAAGAATGATAAATGATAAACTTCAAAACAAAATTATATGACATTTTAACATTTCAACAATTAGATTTCAGTATGCATTGAAAGATGGTGTATTCCGGGTTAAATGCAGGACTATAGTAAGGCCTTAAGACATGTGAAACTCTTACTGTTGTCTTGAACCTTCAATGGAAAAAGAAAGTAGCAGTATCTGTATATTAGATTGGAGTAGTTTTGCATTGTTGTATAACAAAGCTTTGGTAGATTTGCATGTGTGTTCGCAAGGTTTGATGTGAGAAACTGGTAAAATGTTTGTTGCTTGATGTTAAAGATTGTTGTGTGGTTGACGTGACTATGTTTTGTTTGATTTTCCTAGATTCATACATGGATTTATATTTTATATGGATTTTCCTAGATTTGTTAATTATGATAAAGTGTTTGTAGAAATATCATTTAGCTAAAGTAAGTCATAATCATCAGTGTATTAACAAAAAATTCCTGCAAAATTCACTTCAATGAAAAGAAAACACAATTCCAATTGAAAAAGTTATGCTTACTTGAAACAGTCAACAAATAAGCAAAATTCTGCTCTGGGTTCTACAGCAAGTTATTTAGTCTTTTTTTTTTTCCACACAAGTAAATTCGTCGAAATATTTGGTTGAATTCTATGTGAATTTTGTTCACGTAGAACTCAAACAATCATCCTTACGCACCTTTATAAACATAGCTGATGCTAGAGAAAGTGGCTTGTATACTTGCAGGTACACTCATGTTGGTGGGTGCTCTTTGTCTGCGTATTGGCGGAGTAAGAGCTGCTAGAACAATCCATCATCAGCTTCTTGATATCGTTGTGAGATTACCAATGGCGTTTTATGATGCTACCCCGGTAGGCAGGATACTGAATCGATTTGGCAAAGACATAGATGTGCTGGATCGTGACATTTCCATGCATTATGATTGGTTTCTGCAGTGCTCTGTGGGGGTGGTAGCCATTGTAGTAGTGATTGGTTATAGTACTCCCATGTTTCTGATTGCTCTGGTACCTATTGCGGTTTTCTACCTGTTTGTTCAGGTGAGTTGTGGGGAGGTTGAAACTATTTCTTCTTTTTTAACATTAACATGTTGTGTTGTGAAGTGTTTCTTGTAATAGGGATGCCCCACTTTTGTTAGGTTAATATTTTTGCCTCTACAATAGTGAATGCGAATTTTGAGAAGGCTACACTTTGAAGTTGTAACAGAAATTACAAGTTGTTCACTGTGGCTCAGTGATTAATGTGTCTGTCACTGGACAGGGAGGTCGAAGGTCCAAACCCCACAGGAGGTGTTTGTCCAGAAAATGTTTCTTGTGGGACTTGTTTTGAAAGTGCTGAACTCTGAGCTACGTGCTAGTTAAATTTAATGGTGACCGACTTATTTTCACTTAGCGCCTGGCAAAGTGAAAGAAGCAGGGAGGTACTTGGTATAATCAGTGAAAGATGTCTCATTAGCCCAACTGGCTGGTCCTTTCACTAGGGGTTACACTATGATAAACAAAACTTTTACCTCATGGCAATCAAATCCTTCTATTGCCACCATGTATCACATCCTTCTATTGCCACCATGTATCACATCCTTCTATTGCCACCATGTATCAAATGTTTTCTGTGATACACAATTCCACAATGAAGAACAAGTTTTGCCATGAACTTATCAGTGATTTGTGCCCAAGCCTGCAATTAACCACACTGAACAACAGCATGGATTTCTATGATTAATTTTCAAGGGACAAGAACATCATCAAGCATGATAGCTTTAAACCCTTTCCCAAACTACATGTACTACGACATGTGACCACTTTGTTGCAGACGACTTAAGAAAGCATTGTGGGAAAAAGAGAAATTGCTTGTGACAAGCAATTTTTCCTTTTCCCACAATGTTTTCATCCCTATCAGAAGATTATTTTCCAATTTCATAACATTTTGGAATGTCGCCTGCAAACTCTTTCAAATTGGGACAGTCAAATTTGTTGTTTGGGAAAGGGTTAATATAAGTCCTTACTCAATGATACCTCATTTGGCCACACCTTCTGTAGAGATTTTGAAACTGCTGTGGCAAATACATTAATAGCTTTTTAATGGGTTCTTCCTCTCTCTCATTAAGATGTTTGTTGCTTTTAATTTGGACTAGTCATAATTCCAATAATTGCTTTTAATTTGGACTAGTCATAATTCCAATAATTGGAAGTGGGTTGTAAGAACATAGCTTTCTATAGGCACAGCGTTAGCAGTTTGTTCATCTAGATTGAAACTGGTTTGTTTTGTGGCAGAATTCGTTGAGATAATGTGTTGGAGCTTTTGTTAAAAAGTGAAGACATGGTCAAAACTTTGGTTTGGCCACGGAGTTGGGGGTGGGGGGTATGTTATAATAATAAATGAGCCATGTCTTGGTTATGACGGGTTTTACCTTTGCTTTTCCTTTAAATGATAAACACTGTATAACTTACTCTTTCTCTGTTCTGGACTCTTTCAGGCAACATCATAAGTTGTAGTTATTCAAATACCATTAAAAGACAAATCACTACCACAATTTTGATAGGCACATATTGAAATCATTCTATCCAAAATGATTGTTTAATTGGTTGGACTTTTGTCCTCTACAATATTGTTTTCAATGTTATTTCAGTTGGATTCATTAGAGGCAGTCTCCCTTACAGAATGCTGATGGGTCTTCCCGCCTTGACCAGCCCTTATGGGCAGTTGAATATGGGGTCTTCTTCCATCATTAAGAGTCAGGCATCGCTACATAACTGAAATAATGTTGATGTGATGTAAAACCCATATAAAAAAAAATATTTCAGTCTCTGTAACAAATGCGTTGAAAGGCTGATATGACTTGGGGAAACAGACTTTGAAGCTTTAAATACTTTGCTTAAATGTAATCCTAATATACATTAATTAACATCTAGCTATACTTGAATGAATCTGTTTTATTTTCCTCTTTTATATGCACGTAGAATAATCAGCTTAGTCCCTAGTTTAACCCTTTACCAGGCGCCAAATTTTCTGCTGTCCCCAATTGAAGGAGTTTGCAGACGGCATTTTAAAGTGTGATGAAATTGAAAACTAATCATCTGATAGGGCAGAACACATTGTGGGAAAAGGAGATTGTTGCTCGATAAGAGCAATTTCTCCTTTTTTTCATATTGCTTTCCATAGTCGTCTGGAACAAAGTGGTCAAATGTCGATATTGTTTGGTAATGGGTTAAATCATTTCTCTTCACTATAAATAGTCATAGCTGAAAACAGGACAGCCATTTTACCCAACTCAAGAGTCAGATTATCAGTTGGTGTAGTTTTCTTTATTTTCAACAATTTTTGATAAGGTGATAAAAAACACTAACTTTCCTCATCAGACAATCATAAGGTGTGTGCTTTGTCAGGCTTACCTGCAATAGAAATCGGATTTGCAACCTAGGGCTATGATCCAATTTAGAATTTTTGTGGTTGGCTGTATATTTAATCATACTGTGATAGAAATGGATCACTTTTGTCAATCAGCTCTTTCTGCTATTCCATGTTGATTGTGTGCACTATTTTGTTGGTCATGAAATGAAACTTCGAATTCTTATTACATGTACTAATGCTGGGTAATTTTCTATAAATTGATTTTTGTGTTGTCTGCTTTCTGAAATGGTAGATATCTGCTTAATTTTGATGAGGAAAGATACTCAGAGTAGCAAACAGGTAAGATCACAGACAAGCTGCCAATTTACTTGGCGGCTGGCCTGGATCAAATCTGCTTGCATAAACATGAAGTTGGTTCCAACATCATAAGACTTAAATTTGGTGCTTCAGATGCACACAGGGGATTATGTGGAGTGTCATTTAACGTCTGCTATATATGCACTCATTTAATATGTTTAGGAAAGGCTTGAATTTACAAAACAATGCAAAATCTAAAATACTTGAAATACTGATGACATGGTGCTAAACCTTATTCACAAACAAACAATGCAATGCTGTCTAAAGTGAGTTTTTAAAGTGGATAAATTGCTTGGTCACAATGTTGCCTAATGTTACCTGCTGAATAAAAGTATTTGAAACAGAGATATTTGGGATAAAACTACATGCAAGTCTAAACAGATATTAACATCTCACCAGGGTCTTTGCAGTACATGAACATTAATAAAACAATTTTAAACAGAGACAAAATAAGAATGCAGAGTACCTAAAACATGCCCTATGATACCTGCCTTAACTCTCCATGAAAATTATTTGTAGATCATGGTGCCGGAAAACTATTTGTTATGTAGCAACCTTCCTAATAGCTAGAATTCTATTGCTAGATAAGATTCCAATATGCCTGTTTTATAAACATTTGGTTAAAAAGAGTGATGCCAATGTGAACCATATATGTAGAATGATGATACTAACCTAATTTAAAAACATTTGCTTGTCATCTGTGATTTGTTTCAAGGCAATTTACTGGAAATTTGCACCAACATGGCTTGCTTACAATAGCTATTTGAAATGCAGAAATGAAATAAAATGCAATTTTTATCTTCATCTTAATCTTGAATTGTGTTGCTGTCTTAAAGTCAGGTAACTAATACACTTGCCCAATATATCATCTTTATTGAATTTTATTCCATTCTCTGTAATTTAAGTGAGGTTTGATTCTTGTCCAAACTCTTGAAACCCTTATAGTGCTGGTACCGACTTCATGCTTATGCAAACAGGTTAGATACAGGCCAGCCGCCAAGTTAATTGGCGACTGGTATGTAATCTAACCTGTTTGCTGCTCTGAGTATCTTTCCTCAACAAAATTAAGCAGATATCTAAGGTTTTGGAAACCAGACGATGCAAAAGGGATTAAAACATTATCAATAACAAGTATGATAACGTATGAAAAGTAACATTCTTTTTGTGATATTGGTTATTTCCTTTCTCAAAATGGTTTCTTTTGTTAATGCTGTATAGAGAATGGGGGAAAGGGGTCTAATCTGTTGCCTTGTGGTTAGAGAACTGAACTTCAAATCCCAAATTCCCTATCAACATTTGGTCAATTTTTTAATGTAGATTTGAATATTCATTTAAGGCAGCGGCTTGATGGACTGATTGCATTGACTTGCTGTAATCGACAATTAAGGTTGGGGTCCTCTGTCATGTATGATGTGTTGGCCATTGAAATATAACTGAAATATTTTTGATGTAATTTAAAAAACCTTTTAGTGGAAGTGTGCTTTGTCAAGTCACTTCAGAGCACTAGTACTGGTGGATCCAGGAAAGCCGTAACATAACTAAATAATTGTTGACACAGCATAAAATACCATATAAATAAATGTAAAAATCCATTAAAACTTACAAACAAACCTGCTACAGATGCGTCAAAGTGAGTGTACATGGAGTAAATGGTCTACCCCACACAATCACATGTGCACACTGAAATTGATGCACATGCTTATCCAAAGCCAAAGTTAGTCATGCATGAGACTATTGCTATATTACAGGTGTTCTATCGTTTGGAGGAGCTATTTGCCTTAACCTTGGAGGTATAAAGGCTACACATATCATTCACAATGAATTTCTTGACAATACACTGAGATTACCGATCGGATTCTTTGACATAACACCTGTTGGACGTATATTGAATCGATTTGGCCGTGATGTGGATGTGCTGGACAAGGACATAAGCATCCACTATGAATGGTGCCTGCGTACCACAATGATGGTTCTGTCTATAGTTGTTGTGATAGCATACAGCACGCCAACATTCCTCCTTGGACTGGTTCCCATTGCAGTACTGTATTTTTTCATACAGGTGAGTTCAGGTGTCTGGG
Source organism: Cerastoderma edule (assembly GCA_947846245.1). NCBI lineage: Eukaryota > Metazoa > Mollusca > Bivalvia > Cardiida > Cardiidae > Cerastoderma > Cerastoderma edule. The sequence continues at coordinate 35,111,288 of OX401406.1, read as the reverse complement.
GTCTGTGATTGGTTTTACTATACATACATCCGAGGGGTTCTACAGTTATCCTGGGGTCAATACTATGTAATATGGAGGGTTAAGTGCAAGACTATAGTAAGTGCTTCATAAACATGAAGCATTTACTATAGTTTTGCACTGAACCCTAGTATACATATAGTTTATTACATTGTATTGACTCAGGATAACTATAGACCACTTTGCATAGCACAAGCACAGGGCATGTCAATTAAATAGTGATGCCAGCTACTTCACTAGATAATAAGCAAAAGAAGGGATTGCTGTGAACAATAAAAATTATTTCCTCACATGAGGATATGTGGCTTATGCATATTTAAATCGGTCAGCAATAGTAAATTATGAAAAGAACAATTCAATTGTGATACTGTATAAAAAAAAAAAAATTAATAATGGAGATTTTGTTTTATATTTTTTTCACAACCCTTTCAGATGTTAGTATAGTTCATCAGAGCATATAGCTATAAAGAAAGGGGTTAATTATTGTTTTGACAACTTATATGGTAAGCAGAAAATAAAAGCAAATATTATCAACCAGTATTGTAAATTTTATTATGAATTGAGTAGTTGTAATTACGTTTAATTACCCAACTTTATCTATGAGGAATTACCAATGAGTGATAACATTTAAAATCTTTGTAACAACAGGATACATTTATGAGTGGTATTGTTCCTTTATCACAATGATTTCAAGTGTTATCGAGTGCAAAGGTATGAAAAGCTGTTGGTTTCGGTTAAGGATTAAATGACTTAAAACTTTTTTCCAAAATATTTCTTCTTCCTGCTTGTAGGATTGTTTGAAATTAACTTTGTGATGGTTTATATTAGGGATGGGAGCGAATAGTGAAATCACTATTCGAATATTTGACTAGAACTATTCGAATATATTCGAATATTCGATTTTAGAATTCGTTTTGATGTCCGAATGTCTGCATGTCCGAATACTAGTACACTAGTCCTCTGTTCAAACCTTTTGTGTATAGCCGATATCTGTATACAGAACGAGTAAAGTAATTCCAGACACGTGATGGAGACATCGTGATGTTTATCGAATAGATGTAGAAATTAGAATGAAGATAAGTTTGAAAAATTATTCTGAAGAAAAATATACTTTCTAACACATTATTTGATTGGTCTTCGTGCATATGCAATCATGATTACGATTGGTTATTGAAAGAGTAATTGTTTAATCTCACGACAAACAAGTTACGTGATTGGTTGAAACTGACAATTGTCAATTAGCGTGATTGACTTGTTTTGGATAGTAAGGAGCAAGTGCAGATCATTAAGGAGTTAGATTTAGCGGCTTAAAATCGACTATTTTCACACTTAGGAATTATTCGTTTTGCAAACTGTCAAAAGATGTGGTAATTTGTCACAGGTGTTTTAGTGTGTGACATACGTTGTAAAAACATCGTAACTGCACCTGGGAGCTAGGCACGTTCTTCAATTTTTGGGATCGGTTTAGAGGAAGAAAATGAAAATAAAACAACATTATTCTTGAATAAAATTTATGGTAAACATACAGTAATATGGGTTCATTAAAATCAAATATTCGAATACTATTTTGCTATTCGAATATTCGACCCGCTATTCGAATATTCGTTCCCATCCCTAGTTTATATAGAAAGAAATTGCTATTGATCTGTATACAAAAATGTTGGGAAGTGAGAAAAGTTTGATGAAGATATTGAGGGGAAAATAGATTATCATCAACTAAGACTTAGACATTGTTGTTATAGAAAGAGATTACTTTTGATTTATGGCGAGAATTAATGGGTAGTGGGAAAAATTTGATGAAGATATTGAGGGTAAAATGGATTATCATCAACTAAGTGATTGTTGATATATAAAGAGATTGCTTTTGATTTATATATGAGAAATGATGGGTATTGAGAGAAGTATGATGGAGATATTGATGGAAAAATAGTATCATTTGCTTGAAGACTGCAGATTATCGAGAAAACATGAGATTGCTGCGTACACATTGTTGTGTGATTAATAGAGAGATAGTGAGATAAAGGTGATATGACTGGAAGGAAAGTCTGAATCATGTTGAAGTTTGTCAGATTGAAGGTGAGATGTTGAGATAATGATAAATTGCCACATGTAAGTGAGATAATAAAAGTCTTCTAACTGAAACTTGATTGATTTATAGACCACAAAACTTATTTGATTTATTTTCAATTCTTTTTATTTGACCTACAAGACCTTAAAAGAAATTTGCGCCATGATCTTTACTGAAAGTATTCATTTCCTTGTGTACAGACAGAAAGAGATTGCCGACTGAACACTTTTGAATCATGTGGGAAAATGTTTGCTGTAGGTGGGTCTGAGCAAAGTTACAACAGAGCCCTGCTTTATTTGTTTTGCCTCCCTTTGGGTTCATAGGATGTTTGGTACCCCATGTTTATCAAGTAACTTAGAATACCAGTAATATAGTGAAGCATCAAACATTTAATCCTATGGAGACTTATTTCACCTTGATACCCCTTGCAAGAAAAAGTAAGGGCTCTTACAATATTTTTAGCTCACCTGAGCACGTAGTGCTCAAGGTGAGCTTTTGTGATACCAAGATGTCCGGCGTCCGTGCGTGTGTCAACAATTGCTTGTGAACACTCTAGAGGCTACATTTATGATCCAATTTTTATCAAAATTGGTCAGAATGATTGTCTCAATAAAATCTTGGCCAAGTTCGAAACTGGGTCATGTGGGGTCAAAAACTAGGTCACTAGGTCAAATAATTTAAAAAGTTTGTGAACACTCTAGAGGCCACATTTTTGGTCCAATTTTGATGAAAGTTGGTCAGAATGATTGTCTCAATAAAATCTTGGCCAAGTTCGAAACTGGGTCATTTGGGGTCAAAAACTAGGTCACTAGGTCAAATAATTTAAGAAGTTTGTGAACACTCTAGAGGCCACATTTATGGTCCAATTTTGATGAAAGTTGGTCAGAATGATTGTCTCAATAAAATCTTGGCCAAGTTCGAAACTGGGTCATGTGGGGTCAATAACTAGGTCACTAGGTCAAATAATTTAAAAAGCTTGTGAACACTCTAGAGACCACAATTATGGTCCAATTTTTATCAAAATTGGTCAGAATGATTGTCTCAATAAAATCTTGGCCAAGTTCGAAACTGGGTCATGTGGGGTCAAAAACTAGGTCACTAGGTCAAATAATTTAAAAAGTTTGTGAACACTCTAGAGGCCACATTTTTGTTCCAATTTTGATGAAAGTTCATCAGAATGATGGTCTTAATGAAATCTTGGCCAAGTTTGAAACTGGTTCACGTGGGGTCAAAAACTAGGTCACTAGGTCAAATTATTTAAAAAGCTTGTGAACACTCTAGAGGCCACATTTATGGTCCAAGTTTGATGAAAGTTGGTCAGAATGATTGTCTCAATAAAAATGTTGGCCAAGTTTGAAACTGGGTCATGTGGGGTCAATAACTAGGTCACTAGGTCATATAATTTAAAAAGCTTGTGAACACTCTAGAGACCACAATTATGGTCCAATTTTTATCAAAGTTGGTCAGAATGATTGTCTCAATGAAATCTTGGCCAAGTTCAAGACTCGGTCATGTGGGGTAAAAAACTAGGTCACTAGGTCAAATAATTTATAAAGCTTGTGAACACTCTAGAGGCCACATTTATGGTCCAAATTTGATGAAAGTTGGTCAGAATGATTGTCTCAATTGAAATCTTGGCCAAGTTTGAAACCGGGTCATGTGAGGTCAAAAACTAGGTCACTAGGTCAAATATTTGAAAAACCTTGTGAACACTCTAGCAGCTATATTTATGGTCCAATTTTGATGAAAGTTGGTCAGAAGGATTGCCAAAATGAAATCTTGGCCATGTTTGAAAGTGGGTCATGTGGGGTCAAAAACTAGGTCACTAGGTCAAATAATTTAAAAAGCTTGTGAACACTCTAGAGGCCACATTTATGGTCCAATTTTGATGAAAGTTGGCCAGAATGATTGGATTATTTACCATAAGCTTGACTGTCTTAAAATTTTCCAAATTTATTTACTGTTGAAAACCAATAAACGACTTTGAGATACATTTTCCAATTGTTATTATTTTAATTTGCCCAACCAATTGTTACTGTCCCTGCTTTCACAAACCTAAATTTCCTTCATCTTAATTCTCTTTGTCTTGGTGAACATTAACTCAAGAAGACAAATACAATACACATAAAAAAATGTTAACAAGCAAGAGCATTGGCTTAGAGTATTCAATGCAATTAGCACTTAGAAGAGTTTGAAACATACCAACCACTCTGTCTTAAATATACCTCTTTTTCAAACAGAACTCAGGTGAGCGATAAAGGGCCATTATGGCCCTCTTGTCTATTTTTTGGTTGTAGGTTGGCCTTTGCATGGTTAAAACAGATCCGCTTTAACCCTTTCCCAAACAATGACAACATTTGACTACTTTGTTGCAGACAACTTTAGAAAACATTTTGGGAAAAGGAGAAATTGCTCATAACATAACAATTTTTCCTTTTCCCACAATGTTTTCTGCTCTATCCGAAGAATATTTTTCAATTTCATCACATTTTGAATTGCCGTCTGCAAACTCTTTCAATTTTGGACAGTCCAAAATTTGTTGTTTGGGAAAGGGTTAAGTGTTATGTGTCCTTTTCGGTTACATATGATTCCTGGTATCTCTTGCATGCACTATCTCTTATAATGTAACAATAAGTAAGGTCAATCCTTTTCCTAAACAGACTGCTGCACATTAACCTTTTACCAAACGCCAATTTTTCGTCTGTCCCAAATTGAAACAGATTGCAGATGACATTTAAAAATGTAGTGACATTTCAAAATGTGATGAAATTGGAAAACGATCATCTGATAGGGCAGAAAACATTGTGGGAAAAAGGGAAATTGCTTGTTAAGAACAATTTCTCCTTTGCCCATGATGTTTTCCATAGTTGTTTGCAACAAACTGGTCAAAAGTTGTTATTGTTTGGTAATGGCTTAAACCTTAGAACAGATAAAAACATTGTGACATTAGAAGAGTTTGGTCTAGAAGAACAATCATTTCCTGTATCACATTGTTTACAATTCTCATTTTTCATAGTAGATGGGTATCCTTGGAGGATTTATGTCTGTTTTTCCAATTTTTATGATGCATGTTTAGTTATAGGAAAAGGATTGTAAGTTTTGCTTTTTTCCATAGTTTATATATAGTCACTTGGTGTTGTGCATGCTTTGATTACTTGTTGTTTTCTGGTTAACTTAACATTCTTCACTAAAACTTGTCTACTATGGAAATCCTTGAAATGATTAGCCTTCATTGACTATAACTGAGCCTCCATTAACTAAATGAACTGCTTTCATCCTCTTTTGGAAATAATATGCTTTGGCTAAAGAATCAGATGTCTTCAAAGAGTCTGTCACAATAGGAAAGTTTGCTTATGATGAGCAAACTTTCCATTAAACAAACATATTTTCATTGCCTCAAGCCTTTGTCATACTGAAAATGGAATGAATCTTGATAAAACTTTGAGCAATTTATTTGTCTTATTTTGAATTAGGTTTATGTTTTGTTGATTTTTAAAATGCAACACGATTAATTCCCCTTTCAGCAATGAAAATGAACGTTTACGTTGTATAGAGTAATCAGTGATTTGGAAATAATATCATGCAGATTTTGAGAGGAATTGCTTAAAAGCATTGATAGGTGCATGTATGCCTGTGATATAAATGAAGCTGTCTGAAAGGAAAGAATAACTTTAATCCAATGTCCTGTCATTTTGTTTGACTTAATAGTGCAAAAGAAAATCTGAAATGTATCTATGTACTATGAAATTATTACGAGTTCAGGCATTTGGTCTTGCTACATCTTTCAGGGTTAAATGGTAAAAACAAGTTTTAGTATTATCTTTTTGGCTAACTTTGAGAGATTTTAGTTGTGAGCAATGTGACCTTGTTGACATTTCAGGGTTCACTGTGGTTGGAGGTGCTCTTACTTTGTATCTAGGTAATGTGAGAGCAGGACGAAACATTCATTATGGCATTCTGGATAATGTCTTGAAATCACCCATGTCCTTCTTTGATTCAACACCCATCGGGAGAATTCTCAATCGATTCGGCAAGGATATCGATACATTGGATACAGTTTTAGCTCAGAATTTTAGGGTGTGGATTACATGTGTTTTGAAGGTGGTTTCTGTGCCAATCATTGTTGGGTATAGCACTCCGCTTTTCCTAGTTACTATTATACCAATGGGTATTATATATATAGTTGCACAGGTGAGTTTAGACCCTTTTAATCTGTTTATTCTTAACTTGATGTTGTTGATGGTTTAATATGTCTAAAGCCTATGAAGTGGAATTACAGCTTAATAGGCAATGACTGCTTTATAACCTGTAACCCACAAAGTATAAGATCTGTTTATGTTGTGTAATTTATGGTAGTTTATGTTTAAAGATTTAATTTTTTTCCCCATAGATATGGAGGATAAAATAGATTGTCATCAACAAGTGATTGTTGATATAGGAAGAGACTGCTTTTGATTTGTAACAAGAGTTAATGGATAGTGAGAAAAGTTTGATAAAGATATTGAGGGGAAAAAAGGTTGTTATTAACTAACACTTCGTGATTGTTGATATAGAAAGAGACTGCTTTTGATTTGTAACAAGAGTTAATGGATAGTGAGAAAAGTTTGATGAAGATATTGAGGGTAAAATAGATTGTCATCAACTAAGTGATTGCTGATATAGGAAGAGACTGCTTTTGATTTATAATGATAGTTAATGGATAGTGAGAAAAGTTTGATAAAGATATTGAGGGGAAAATAGATTGTAATTAACTTACACTTTGTGATTGTTGATATAGAAAGAGACTGCTTTTGATTTGTAAAAAGAGTTAATGGATAGTGAGAAAAGTTTGATGAAGATATTGAGGGTAAAATAGATTGTAATCAACAAGTGATTGTTGATATAGAAAGAGACTGCTTTTGATTTATAATGATAGTTAATGGATTGTGAGTAAAGTTTGATGAAGATATTGAGGGGAAAATAGATTGTAATTAACTAAGACTGAGCAACTGTTGTTATAGAAAGAGATTGTTTTTGATTTATGGCGAAAATTAATGGGTTGTGGGAAAAGTTTGATGAAGATATTGAAGTAAAAATAGTTTATCATCAAATAAGACTTATTAATTATTGTTATAGGAAGAGATTGTTTTTTATTTATACACAAGAAATGATAAGTGGTTAGAAAAGTATGATGGAGATATTGAGGAAAAAATAGTATCATTTGCTTTAAACCTTTCCCAAACAATAACGACATTTGACGACTTTGTTGCAGACGACTTTAAAAACCATTGTGGAAAAAGGAGAAATTGTTAGTAAAGAGAAATTGTCCTTTTGCCACAAGGTTTTCTGCTCTTTCTGAAGAATATTGTTCAATTTCATCACATTTTGAAATGTTGTCTGCAAACTCTTTCAATTTGGGACAGTTGATAATTTGTTGTTTGGGAAAGGGTTAAGACAGCATACTATTGAGGAAATATGAGATAGCTGTGTATATGTGCACATTTGCACATTGTGAGATTAATAGAGAGATAGTGAGATAAGAGTGATATGATACTGGAAGGAAAGGCTGATTCATGTTGAAGGTTGTCAGATTGAGATGTTGTGATAATGATATGATAAATTCCTACATGTAAGAGAGATAATAAAAGCCTACAAATTTAAACTTGATTGATTTATAGAACACAAAACTTATTTGATTTATTTTCAATTCTTTTTATTTGACCTACAATACCTTAAGATAAATTTGCGCCATGATCTTTAAAAGCATTCATTGCCTTGTGTGCAGACCGAAAGAGATTGCTGACTGAACACTTTTGAATCATGTGGGAAAATGTTTGCTGTAGGTGGGTCTGAGCAAAGTTACAACAGAGCCCTGCTTTATTTGTTTTGCCTCCCTTTGGGTTCATAGGACGTTTGGTACCCCATGTTTATCAAGTAACTTAGAATACCAGTAATATAGTGAAGCATCAAACATTTAATCCTATGGAGACTTATTTCACCTTGGTACCCCTTGCAAGAAAAAGTAAGGGCTCTTACAATATTTTCTGTTTTTTGGTTGTAGGTTGGCCTTTGCATGGTTAAAACAGACCTGGTTTAAGTGTTATGTCTCCCTTTCGGCTACATACGATTCCTGATACCTTTTGCATGGACCTAGCATTAGATCATATAAGGAAGCACCAAATATATAAGCTTTTCTATGGACACATTTCACCATTTCTATATTTCACATTTTTGTTATCTCTAATAATGTAACAATAAGTAAGGTCAACCCTTTTCCTAAACAGACTGCTGCACATTAACCTTTTACCAAACGCCAATTTTTCGTCTGTCCCAAATTAAAAGAGATGACATTTCAAAATGTGATGAAATTGAAAAATTATCTTCTTATAAGGCAGAACACATTGTGGGAAAAGGAGAACTTGCTCATTAAGAACAATTTCTCCTTTGCCCATAATGTTTTCCTGAGTTGTCTGCAACAAACTGGTCAAATGTTGTTATTGTTTGGTAATGGCTTAAACCTTAGAACAGATGAAAACATTGTGACATTAGAAGAGTTTGGTCTAGAAGAACAATCATTTCCTGTATCCTGTTTACAATTCTCATTTTTGTAGTAGATAGGTATCTTCGGAGTACATATTTCTGTATTTCTTAAGTTTTCATGTACATGTTTAGTTATAGGAAAGGGATTGTAAGTTTTAGCTATTTTCCATAGTTAAGTCACTTGGTGTTGTGCATGCTTTGTTTAACTTGTTGTTTTCTGGTTGATCTTAACATTCTTCACTAAAACTTGTCTACTATTAAAATCCTTGAAATGATTAGCCTTCATTGACTAAAACTGAGCCTCCATTAACTTAATGAACTGCTTTCATCCTCTTTTGGAAATAAAATGCTTTGGCCAAAATATTAGATAATTACTCATTGACATGAGATGTCTACAAAAAGTCTGTCATAATAGGAAAGTTTGCATATGATGAGCAAATTTCCCATTAAACAAACATATTTTCATTGCCTCAAGCCTTTGTCATACTGAAAATGGAATGTATCTTGAAAAAACTTTGAGCAATTTATTAATGTTATTTTGAATATGGTTAATGTTTTGTAGATTCTCAAAATGCAACACCATTAAATCCTCTTTCAGCAATGAAATAGAATGTTTATGTTGTAAAGAGTAATCAGTGAATTGGAAATAATATCATGCAGATTTTGAGAGGAATTGCTTAAAAGCATTGATAGGTGCATGTATGCCTGTGGTATAAATGAAGCTGTCTGAAAGGAAAGAATAACTTTAATCCAATGTCCTGTCATTTTGTTTGACTTAATAGCACAAAAGATAGTCTGAAATGTATCTATGTGCTATGAAATTATTAAGAGTTCAGGCATTTGGTCTTGCTACATCTTTCAGGATTAAATGGTAAAAACAAGTTTTAGTATTCCCTTTTGGCTAACATTTTAGTTATGAGTATGGCTCCTCATCTTTACATCATGTTCATTAAAGTGTTTGTTTGCAGTCAGCAAAGCTTCTGAGTGATACAGATCTATGAAAGTTGTGCCAATGTATAGCAATGTGACCTTGTTGACATTTCAGGCTTCACTGTGGTTGGAGGTGCTCTTACTTTGTATCTAGGTAATGTGAGAGCAGGACGAACCATTCATTATGGCATTCTGGATAATGTCTTGAAATCACCCATGTCCTTCTTTGATTCAACACCCATCGGGAGAATTCTCAATCGATTCGGCAAGGATATCGATACATTGGATACAGTTTTAGCTCAGAATTTTGGGATGTGGATTTCGTGTCTTTTGAGGGTGGTTTCTGTGCCAATCATTGTTGGGTATAGCACTCCGCTTTTCCTAGTTACTATTATACCAATGGGTATTATATATATAGTTGTACAGGTGAGTAGTTGAGACCCTTTTAATCTGTTTGTTCTTAACTTGATGTTGTTGATGGTTTAATATGTCTATAGCTTATGAAGTGGAATTACAGCTAAATATGCAATGAATGCTTTATAACCTTTAACCCACAAAGTATGAAATATGGTAATGTTGTGTAATTTAGGGAAGTTTATATTGAAGATGTATTATTCTCCATATTTCTAGATAAGTTTAACTTTCAGTTGAAAAGTTTTTTGATAATATGTTTGTTTGAGTTAAACTTGGACATATTATGTACTTAGAATTGTGATTAATATGGTGTGTGGATTAATGCATTAAAATTGTTTTGTAGAGACAATGCAAACACATTAAATGTGATTTATTGTTTTAATTAACTACATGTATATAAATTTTAACTCATTATTACCTTTTCTCATGTGTTCACCTTAATGATGATTACCTCTGTGCCCATGTTATAATGAGCAAGGCCCTGCTTAATAACTCAATGCAGCATGTCAGTTCCTTCCATTGATGACCTTATTGTTCCCATCTACCCTTGCACCAAAACCAATCTATACCGTCATCAGTATACACAATCTGTTGAAGATGATCATGAAATGATTTTGGTTTCTTGGCCTACAGATTTCAGGTAGAATTGGAGCTTATTTCTGCATGGAGAGACTGTTTTATGAGTATCCTGTCGTTGGTGAGGTTCCACAGTGTACAGATAATTATGGGGAGTAATGTTGATGCTTGGATTCCATTTGTTCTTTTTTTTCTAAAACCAACGCTATGGATACTTAAAAAAAAATTTCATGAAACCTTCACCAAACAATTATAGAATATGGTTTGTGAAGGTACTGTTTGAAAAGTTTCAACTGAAAAAGAAATTTAGAAATTTCACCTTTTCAAACAGTATTACAGTTTTCTTAGTTTTTTATTACAATATTATCTTATTTTTGAAATAAAGCTTGATTACTACTGACAAATTAATTTGATAAAGAATCTAAACCAAAATTACATTTTTAGTGATGTTTAAATTGTTGTTTGATTTGATACTCATGGAGGCTTTTGTAATAGGTGCCAACAACAAGAGTTCGGTGCAAGGCTATAGTCACCTTCACCTGAGTGCTGGAACTGACTTCAACTGAATTGGCGGCTGGCCTTTGATCTAACCTGTTTGCTATTCAGAGTATCTTTCATCATCAAAATTAAGCAGATATTTAAGGTTTTGGAAAGTAGACAAAAATCTATTTTTGGAAATTTACCAAGAATTCTAAAGGTTAATGCTATAAAATTATGTTAGTTACAACATTCTAAAGGTTAAAAACTGTAGTAATGCACTAAACTACTGATTAAGGTTTCGTTTTTAAGGTAAATAAGAAATGGTTTTGAAAAGCATCAACTGCTCCTGCTTATCTCGAGGGTTCAATGCAAGGCTTTAGTAAGTGCTTCACAAACATGAAGCACTTACTATAGTATTGTATTGTACCCTTGATCTGTACCTCTGTATGTGGCCTCTCTTTTCAGGTGTGCTTGAAGCCTTTTCTGCCTTTATAATGGCCCATAGTGGTATACGTGCCTCCAGGGAGCTCTTTGTCAATCTACTAACAGCTCTGACGAGGGTACCTGTCCTGTTCTATGACATCACACCACGAGGTCGTATCCTTAATCGCACCACAGATGATATCATGGACATAGACATGGTCATGCCCTTCTCTGTGCGGTCCATGGTCAATGTGATATTGGTTATGCTCTGTACACTCGGCGTTATTGCTGCCACTCTGCATTTGTTCATAATCGTCATACCCCCATTGGCAGTGGTCTATTTTTTCATACAGGTAATTTAAAAGAAGTTTCTTTGGCATATATTAATATGCATGTATTGTCATTTATGCTGCCCAAATTGACATACCTCCCCGATCCCAGGCTACCTCCCTATTAGAAATCCATATATAACTTATGGTTCTACCTGCCTTGACCAGCCCTTATGGGCAGTTGAGTATAGGGTCTTCCTCCATCATTAAGAGTCGGACATCACTACATAACTGAAATAATGTTGATGTGATGTAAAACCTATATATAAAAAAAAATATATATATATACAACTTAATTGATATGATTTTCACAGGCTCTTGGGCATAATAAAAAGTATTTATCTCTAAACAAGGTCTCCCTGTTGGCCCCATTGCTGTTTAGAGTTTCTTGGTTTGGGTCTCCCAATTATCATTTTAATCTTCATTAAAAAAAGGAAGGATCTGACATTGCTGCTTAGAGTGTCTTGGTCTCTCAAATAGCATTTAACCTTTATTAAAAAAAGGAAGGATCTGACATACTGACTTAATTACTGCATTTGAAGCTTAGGGATATTCATTAAATGTTGTTTAATTGTCTTCTGTATTGATATGTTTTTAGGGTCTGTAATCTTAACATTTAAGTAGTATACAGCTAGGAACTTGGGCAATTGAAAAGTATTCTAAATAAAGGTTATTTATATTAAACTAAAATCTTGGGTATTTTTGTTTTCCATATTAACAAAACAAAATGTTTCATGACAGTTATCAAACCACTATCAATAAGAGGCCAAGTGAAATATCTTAAACATGACACAGACAGAGTTGATGTAATTGAAAATGATAAATTTTGTATAGTTATGATGTAAAAGTCATTCATATTTATGAGTATCCAGATATAAAAAATCAGCTGGGTGTTCAGATTATCCCTATGGTATTATAACCCATTCCTTCAAATAGGGTTTTTGTTCCTAGTCTAAATTGAATAGCAAACAGTGATTTTGATGTATGCAAAGAACCATTTTGATTGTGTTTAGGGTAGAAACTAATTAGATATAAAGAAAAGTACCACTTTATGAGTATTTTTCCTTTTGTAAAAGTGTTCTGAAATATTTTGCTGTATGTGAATTTATGAACATTTACCACAATTTTGTTTATGTCAAGAGAATTATAAAAGCCCAACCAGAAAACTTGCTATTATTTTTCTCCATTCTAGTGTCACAGGATGGACGCCTGAATAGTAATATTTACTTTTTAAAACTAAACTGTTGACTGTAATCTTTCAATGTCAAAATCATATCTGGTGAATAAATGTATGATGACAAAACGTAACACATCATGCCAGAGTTGGAGTTGCTTCTTGTTGGTAATTCTTCTTTGGTCTGAAGTTTTCAAATTAATGTTACTTGGATAAGTGAATTGTTTACAGATATCAATTTGCTTTTCATAACAAAGGTACCAGTAACAGAAGAAAATATGTGTTTTGTATTATATATATACCCTTTTTTGTTACTGGTACCTGTAATATTTAACAGATATGAATTACAGTCTTCAATATTATGACGTATAAACAGTTTTTTTCGGATTATTCCCTGTAGTCATAAACTCCCCATTATAGACAGATTTTGATGCTCCTTCAAAATAACTTAAGAATATTATAACTTAAAAAGATTTTCCTTATAATGAGCAAGTTCTTTTTTTGTCCCAATAGTTATCAGATTTTCTTAACATAATCTCCGGTTCTTGCATGGCCCAGTTGTTAAGAAGGCGGAATTAGAACTATGGGTTCCTGGGTTTGAGCCCTGTCAACACATCTGGTTTCGTAGGAGTGGCCTTTGGCACTTCACTTCAGAGCCCTAGCCTTGTACAAGTGCATCCAGGAAAGCTGTTATATTACTTAAACAATTGGTGAAACAGTGTTAAACACGATATATATAAAAAAAAATAAATACAATCTACCTTTTTTTAATCGGATTACACTCACAAACCATTAGCAAACAGCCTATGAAAAAAGATGAATGATTATAGTAATAGATCACTTTTATAGGCTTAATTATCATGACAAAAGGGGAAATTGTTTGTCTCCTTTTCTTACAACGATTTTTGATGTGGCTTCCTTAAAATGAAATTTTTTAGGGTTCAATGCAAGACTATAACAAATCCTTCATTTTGTGAATCACTTACTATTATAACCTAGCATTTAACAAGATTATAGCATTGATCAAAGACCTAATAAACACAGATAAGCAACTCTGCAAAATACCGTTCTTTCTCGCGTTGACATCTCGTTCGCGAGATTTTGCCTTCCTGAAAATACAGACGCTTTATTTTGTTAATCAAAGCGTCTTCCATCGCTGATCAGCTATGGTAGCCCTTTTATTGACCCTCCCGACCCCAAAAACCAATAAACAGATGGCCACCAGCTGTGGTGCCCTGCTGTGATAATTACTGGGGATTATAACTTATTGTAATATTGCACTGTGTCAAACTGAAATGTTTAGCTAAATTTTATGACGTAGGAAAATTTCAGCAGCAAAATTTACTGTTAAAATATTAGCTTAAATCTATACTTTTGTGGAATGGGTCTCTAAATGGGAATTATCTTTTTTTGCGGCATATCATGTACAATATTCTATGAATTAATAATTCCTAATGGGGAACATTCTATTTTCTTTGAAAATTTACTCAATACCATCATCATCACCATCTGCATCATCATCCTCATCATCAACAATGTTAGAATTATAATATCAAACAACAACTAGCTAAAGGTTTTATCCATTCTAATAAAATCTAGATATAAAAAAATAAATGCATGTGTATTTCTATTCATAAATGAAAAATGATGGTTCGGATAAATTTTCAAATAAAGACAAACGTTCAGGAAGAAGGTTCATCATTTCTGTTTCAATAAGAAATTTTCTGTAAGTAGATCATGGTCATGTGAAACATTCTCATTCCAGTGAACGGTCGTCAGATTTCTAAAACAACTTGCCACAAGAAAGAATATATGCCTGACTTTTTTTTAAAGAGATACAGACTTGGCTACCTAACCTCAAAAAGCAACCTTACATGTGATATAAATGGAATTAATGTACGAATTTGTAGAAAGAAAATATTTAGCATATAAACCATTGTTTTCAATAAATGAAAACTTCATTTTTTCCCTTATCAAAATTCTAGATAATTCGAAAAAGAAGGGTTAACGTGCCCATTGTTTATCAAGTGATATACAGGAAGCTTGCATCATACTATTGTACTTTATTGTCAACTGAGAATTTGAGTTATCCCCGTGGGGGTTAAGATAACAGACATTACAAAGACTAGGCTACCTTTAGAATTACATTTTGTATTAGATCTTTTTAGAGTGTCTTCTCGGCTTGAGCCATATACTTCTGCGCACAAATATGCACCCGAGTCTGCTTTTTATCTCTTGATTTGCAGCATGTTGATGTCATACACTTCTAGAACACACAAACATGCTGTCATTAGCGGCAAATTTTACACTTTCTTTGCATGGCAATTATTTCCAGCTGAACCAAACAGAACATATCGTTACATCTTCCACGTATACAGTTTATATACAATAAGAGAGTACTAAGAATAAATTCAAATAAAAAAAAAACAAGACCAGTTAAGAGAATTTAAATGCCTCTTAACATCACAAACATATGAAAAAAAGTTCTTGATCTTCCCTTGTTTGATAAAAATATGTGTAATGAATCAAAGTTTGTCTAAATCAACCCATATTTTGTTTTTGTTTCCGAGGAGTTAGACAAAAACTATTGCTCTACTACTAAAATATGCAACCATATGATTTCAAAAAACCAAGACCAGATAAGAGAATTTAAATGCCTCTCAACATCACAAAAATGTATAAAAGTCCTTGATCTTCAATTGGTCGATAAAGATATGTGTAATGAATCAAAGTTTGTCTAAATCAACCCATATTTTGTTTTTGTTTCCGAGGAGTTAGACAAAGACTATTGCTCTACTACTAAAACATGCAACCATATGATTTAAAAAAACCAAGACCAGATAAGAGAATTTAAATGCCTCTCAACATCACAAAAATGTATAAAAGTCCTTGATCTTCAATTGGTCGATAAAAATATGTGTAATGAATCAAAGTTTGTCTAAATCATCCCATATTTTGTTTTTGTTTTCGAGGAGTTAGACAAAAACTATTGCTCTACTACTAAACATGCAACCATACGCTTTCAAAAACCCAATTTAAGACCAGATAAGAGAATTTAAATGCCTCTCAACATCACAAAAATGTATAAAAGTTCTTGATCTTCAATTGGTCGATAAAACTATGTGTAATGAATCAAAGTTTGTCTAAATCAACCCATATTTTGTTTTTGTTTCTGAGGAGTTATACAAATACTCTACCATCCCATCCAATTTCAGACATATGGCACTTTTGGTTCTATTGATGATACACATTTAAAAACACGTGTTTCACCAGTGGTAAAAGGAAATCGATTGTCTCATATGCAATTATTAATAAAAACAACACACTAATAAAGGAATGTTAAAACTATCGAATAATTAATAAGATAAATGTTAGTTTTCACACTTTATTCAACCTTCGTTTACATCGTCTAGCTGGCAGACACACTTCAGTGCCGACGAGATTAGGAAGTCTCGCATAGTCCCCTGAAATCTCATCCTCCACGAGATGATAAGGGAGTTCGGTCTTTACCTATGGGGAGTTGCTTATCTGTGTTTATTAGGTCTTTGCATTGATCCATCAAAATGTCAAACAATATGACACAGCTTAGGATTTCTGCTGTCATTTTAGCTATAAATTGTGTCTGCAAATATGTCAAAATATATTAACCCTTATAGTGTTGGAACCGACTTGGTGCTTATGCAAACAAGTTCGATCCAGGCCGGCTGCCAAGTCAATTGGTGGCTGGCCTGTGATCAAACCTCTCTGGTACTCTGAGTATTTTTCTGCATCAACATTAAGCAGATATTTAAGGTTTTGGAAAGCAGATGACACAAACGATTTTCAGAAAATTACCCAGCATTCTAAGGGTTAACAGTATGGATTTTAGGGACTGTAGGGTAGCCAATAAATGATACTCCCATACTCAGATATCCCCTACTTTATCCAGAAATGTCTAACTTGTGTAATTTTTTACATGTAATAATACTCAGAAATCAAGAGGTAGTATTGCTACAACCGCATTATAACCCCTTCCTGCTTCAAGTTATATTATGAAGTCTTCAATTAGATTGGCTACAAAATTGAAAGAGATGTATCTAAGGTAAAAATTGTGATTCATTAAATTACTTTGAAATCATTGTGACAAAAATAATTTAAGAAGTGTCTTTTAACAATAGCATTTCTAAAGCAACTGAACAAATCCCATTTTGCAGATATTCATTAGAATTGTCTTGACAAGACCTTTTTAATGAGTACCTGCAATCTCAGGTGCCTAGTGTTTACAAAACATAACTGGAAATCAAATGACTACTCTCATATAATGTTCAAATGCCACGATTGGTTTTAGATTTTCATGAAAGACTCTCCCGACTGACCCTCAGAATACTGATGGTTCCTTTTAGGTTGATCAGCCCTTGCTCGCAGTTACTGGTAATTTTAAGGTCTAACTCCATCATAATGAGTCTAGCAATGCAATATAAATTTAATAATGGTGAAGCAATGGAAATTAAAATTAAAGTCATGAAAAAAAAAATAACAATGGCTACCCAGAATACTGTCTATAGTTTAGAGAGAATCAACTCAAAAGTTAGCTTTGGGTATATGGCTCTCATCTGGATGTCTAGGGTACCGATTTACCAAACAACTTAAGGGAAATATTTGCGAAAGTCGAAACTGATGAACATAGATAGTATCTTAAATGAAAACATAATCTTGTTGTGTGTCAAGCCATTGGATGCATCTTGGAGGGACAAAACCAACGATGGGTTTCCACGGAATACTGCTTAGCCCAATTTTGAAATAAGAGGGAATGTTGCTATAAACCTGCGCAAATTTTTTAGCATATTTTCAAAATGTTTATTAAAACAGTACCCTGGCATACTTTTAAGACCAGCTATACATCATTTAAACTGAAACTGGTGTAATGGATACTGTATTAGATTATAAAGTTTGAACTTTAAATTTTGAAATCATTGTGACATAAAGAAAGTTTATTGTTGAGTGCCTTGTGGAGATTATTGTATACATTCATGTTTAGAAAATAGGTGTTTACAATTCTATTAACTTCACTCCCATTAATAGGTGTTTGAAACTTGAATAGAATAAATTGGTTGGAGTTGATACTTCCATTATACAGGTAATTGTCTTTACATGCTTGTACCATTGGGTAATATGATTTCTGGCTTCAAGCCATATTTTAGGGATTGGCTGAAGTTTCATAGATAACTTGAATACAACATGCAAAATTGATTATATAAGGGATAGTGCTGGATGTGAGATTACCTGTAGAATGTGCTTGACGAGACTATTTCTAAAGAGTACTCACACTATAAGGTTAAAGGTGCTTGTTCACAGATATAAGAAAATTTGGAAGTTAAAAGATAATTTCTTAACAGTAGCTGTACTGTTGTAAGATACGCAGTGAAGAAAAGTCATTGGAAGCATATAAAATCATTTTTAATTCAAAACACTGAATTAACATTTACATGTATTTAAATCCAGCATAAATACTGTATATACTTACATAAGTTACATACATTGATGCTTCATGAATTTATTATTAATTTTCAATAGCTACTTATAATTGTAAATCAAGTAGCAATAAAAAAGGTGTTTTGTTTTATCAATTTTGTTTTACTATAAGTTTTTCTCTTTTGTGAACAAGCACCTTTAAGAGATTAAAGAGAAGCAAAAACGAGGTTAGCCTGGGGAAAAGGCCTCCTACCTGTACCACTGTTATATCTCACTTATAGATTCCAATTGTTAACCCATATACTGAGATGTGGTTTGTGTCTTATCCAAGTTAACAGCAACAGGCTACGATATTTCTTTTTTGATGAGCATGTCAAACAATATTTTCTGTATGATGTTGAGTAGAAGCTGTTGTGGCAAAAAGAGAAATTCTTTTATGGCCATTTTCTCCTTTTGTGAGATTGGTTCCTAAAGTTTTCTGCTGCTGTGGTGTTCGAGGGATTTCGTATGAGTTACATGTGATACTGGTCAATCCTGTTCATTCCTGTACTGCTAATATACCAAATCATGTTTAGATGAAATTTGAATCAAGTCACCATGACAACCTTAAGCCAACAAAGAAATTAACCCATTTTAAATATGCTATCAGATTGGGTCCATTTGGTCACCAGTCAAGTCTTATTGACCATGTCATGAGTTGAGGGTTCGATGCAAGACTATAGTAAGTGCTTCATAAACATGAAGCTCTTACTATAGTATTGCACTGAACTCTTGAAGTGTTGTAGGTCAAAATTTATGCAAACCTTGACATTTGTCACAGGTCACTAGCCAAGGAACTTACAAATTGTTTGCTTTCAATTCCTTATGATTGATCCAATTCATCCATTTCGAGGGTTCACAAATCAATACCATAGTAAGTGCTCCATGTTTATGAAGCAATTACTACAGTCTTGTAAAGAACCCTCCGTATATTTTGTAAGTGTTTTGTCTAAATTTATTGCAACATCAGACAGGAGTTGATTATTATTGGAAATAAAACTATGTACATGTATTTCTGTTGGGGGTTGGGGGTGTTAGGTAGAAAGCATTTTGTCAAAAAAGCAATAAAATCTTGGCAAAAGCAATTTTTGATTTCTTCGCATGTTTAAAAATTGATGCTTTTTTATGAAATTATTAAAAGAGTTGTTTTCCAATTAGTCATCTCAGTCTTCAGACAAATCACTGCAGGGAGGGGTACTGCCTCACTTAGTGGTAAAGATGGCAGTCTCAGATCTAGGGGTCCCGGGTTCGAGCCCCATTAGCACCTCAGGTTTAATGGGAGTGTCCTTTGGCAAGACACTTCAGATTTTTTGATTAGTGCTGGTGAATCCACTAAAGCTGTAACATAAGTGAAATTCTTATGACATGGAATTAAAATCTCTTAGTTTGAATCACTGGAATTAAATTATCAACATCAAAATCATTGAGGGGAAATTCTGATTTGACTCTGCTTTTAAAATGGTTTAATTTTTCTTAAAATGATCATCATATATTACTTGTACATGTACATGTATATATATTCCTATTTTCGATCTTTTTTCTATGAAAGCAAATTGACCTTTATTTCTGGATGTTTCAGCGGTTCTATGTGGCGACATCCCGTCAGCTAAAACGTCTTGAGTCTGTGAGTCGGTCCCCGATTTACTCCCATTTTGGGGAGACGGTTATGGGCGTGACAACCGTCCGCGCCTACAGACAGCAGACGAGGTTCATCGAGACCTCGGAGCACAAAGTGGATGAAAACCTTATCTGTCACTATCCCAGTATAATCTCAAACAGGTAAATTTTCATTTGTCTCAATGCTTTTTTCTTTAATGAAACAACAGAACTTGAAATCACATGGCCCCCTCCGCGTGGGTTCAAATCCTTAGAGAGGGATATGGATTTTCATGAGAGGCAGTCACCCGACTGACTTACGGAATGCCTATGGTTCTACCCGCCTTGACCAGCCCTTGTGGGCAGTTGGGTATGGGGTCTTCCTCCATCATTAAGAGTCTGGCATCGCTACATAACTGAAATAATCTTGTTGTGATGTAAAACCCATATAAAAAAAATTTTTTTTTAATGAAACAAATGTTAGGACATATTATTGATAAAAAAGGTTAAAAAGGTAATAACTGAAACTTTGACCCTTAGAATTCTAGGTAATTTTCCAAAAATAGATTTTTGTGTTGTCTGCAAAGGATGTCCAGTGATGTTTATTTTTAAAACAATTTCAAAGAGGAAAACTCGACTTGAAATTCTCTGCAGGGTCTTGGAGCAAACTGCACGGCAAAAATGGAAACATCACTCACCGACGGTTGCAGAATATTTATCGTTTGAACGATGTAAAATAGTGGAAAACAAAAGGAATCTGCTGAAAAAAATCATAAATACCTGCTCATTTATGGGGCCTGCCATTTGCAATCTGTTTTATGTAATAAACATTGAACATCCCTGTTATTGACTGATTTAGATAGAAAACCTGAATTGCCAAAAGGCGTTATCTATATAGTCTTCTTGCAATTACTACATTCTACTTTTAGTCTTGTAAATGTTTTTGTATATTTTAGGTGGTTGGCCATTCGTCTGGAATTGGTAGGAAACTGTATACTTTTCTTTGCTGCCTTGTTTGCTGTCATAGCCAGAAATGATCTTTCACCGGGTATTGTTGGGCTGTCCATCACTTATGCCTTGAATGTAAGTATGTGTATTTGATTTGTTCCCCCCATATAAAACCATGTTAATCAGTTTAAGCACCTGCGTTGAATTAAGTCAGTATTTAGGGATAGGATAAAGAATTCATCTATTTTGATTGTTTTGATGAATCAAAGGTCTCAATTATAGAAAAATAAATGCAGAAATTTCTCAAACATTGTTCCTCTTCTTTTTCCTAGCTTCTTGACAATTAGACTTTTCACAGTTCTCATTAAAAAATATCAAATTCATGAATATGCAGAAACAAATTTTGATTTTAAGGGAAACTGACCTGACTACCTTGGTAAAAGTCAAAGGTCAAAAAGGATATATAAGGGATCTTTCTCTATCAAAAATACACTGGGTATAAAGAAATGAAGCTGTGCTGATTAAACCATCTTAAACCCCATGTAGTTATTCAAATTTCAGAAACTGTCATATTATTGATTTTGAATTAGTTTCAAATGTACCGATTTTTCATAAACATAATTTTGGTAAGTGTTTTCTATCAGCCAAGTTAACATATTTTTTATGCAAACTAAACTTGTAGACAACAATATTACATTGCTCTATTCAATAGATAGACCTATTACATGTAGATAAATGATAAATTGATAAATCTGAAATTAAATTTTGTTTATAGATCACACAAACATTGAACTGGATGGTGCGTATGACTACAGAGCTTGAGACTAACATCGTGGCTGTGGAGAGAGTAAAGGAGTATTCAGATACGCCCACAGAGGTAACATATCCTACGCCATTTTTCAACCCATGTCAATATTCATACTCGGTTAATTACTCCTTTAGCAGCAGATTGAAGTTTTCCTTTAACCCTGAAAGTGCAGGAACTGACTTCATGCTTATGCAGACAGGTTAGATCCAGGCCAGCCGCCAATTTTCTTGGTGGCTGGCTGGCCTGCGGCCTAACCTGTTTGCTACTCTGAGTATCTTTCCTCATCAAAATTGAGCAGATATTTAATTTAGGTTTGAAAAGCAGACAACACAAAATATATTACATGTTTTAGGATATTACCAATCATTCTAAGTGTTAACAAACCAACTTGTCCATAGGACTGTACCAGGGTAGCGTTTTACTAAACTTTTCCTGATAAAAGTTTGCGTAACCTCAATTCAACATTTCCTCTTATTTCAATAATGGCCAGAGCAATATTGCAAAGTAACATTTCATTGGATTCGTCTCTCCGAGACGCTTCCAATGACATGTCACATGACAATATAGTTCTTTTGTTTGAGACACTTCCCATGCAAATGGGTTTTGACTTGCGCAGATATTTTTCATAAGTCGTTTTGTAAAATGTTACCCAGGTGACTAGGATTGATGTGAAAACTGAAGCAAAAAAATGATTTTACATGTTATGAGCTCATTCTCCTTCTTACAGAGTTTTCTTCGGGTCTATCTAGTAAAAGTCTGTTCTTCTCAATGTCTCCAAAGCTATATATTAGATACTTTGTGTAACAGTTTCATCATCCTGATGCATCCCAAATTAATTCTTTCCTTTCTCAAAGCGATTTGAATGTTCATATATCATTATCTCATTACAATCTATTTACTGAATATCATAAGGTCATAACAAATTATCTGTTTAATATGATTAACCCATTACAAACTTTCTATTTATTATCATTCATTCATTACACATTATTATTCATTTTTCTTAAACCAAACACATTTTATCCTGTAGATAATTTAATTTGTTATCCACATCATCATAATGCACTCTTAATGACCTTAGCTGTAGATGCACCTTAAAACACCATTTATTCAATCATTCTTAAACCAAATACATTTTAGTCTGAAAATGATTTAATATACCATCATCCACATCATCATAATTCACGCTAATTGACCTTAGCTGTTAATGCACCTTAACCCTTTACCAAACGCCAAATTTTCACTGTCCCATACTGTCTTGAAAGAGTTTGCAAACAACAATTTAAACGTGAAGTAATTGAAAAATAATCCTCTGATATGGCAAAAAAACATTGCGGGAAAAGGAGCAATTTCTCCTTTTCCTGCAATGTTATTCAGACTAGTCTGCAACAAACTGGTCAGATGTCGTTATTGTTTGGTAATGGGTTAAAGCACCATTCATTCCTTAATTGATGCCTTTCAATGTGACTGTTATCACCCTGAATGTAATGTTTGTATGTCAGGCTGACTGGGAGGTGAAGGACAAGAAGCCGAAAGCTGATTGGCCAGATGCAGGTATTGTGGAGTTTGAACACTATGGTACCCGATATAGACCAGGGCTCGATCTAGTTGTCAAGGATCTCAATTGTAAAATACAATCTGGAGAAAAGGTGATTTATTACTCTTATCTTTAATTGGGTGAAAATGGTTTGAATGGCAAGTCTTCAATGTAAGTCTTCAGCAAATCTTACTAGGCAGGGGAATCACATGCCCAATATTTACGACCTAATGTCCATACATGATGGCTGGGCCACAGTTTTTTTTTTGCTTTGTTCATCTTGTTGAAACGAGAAACAAGGGTAGGGAAACTGGATAAAAATTAATTTCAAATGTCTTAAAGCTTTATTTAATCGCTGAAAATTTGGAGGAGGGGGCCTCCGTGGCCTAGTGGTTAGAGTACAGAACTTGAAATCACATGGCCCCTCTCCGCGTGGGTTCAAATCCTGAGAAGGATATGGACTTTCATGAGAGGCAGTCTCCCGACTGACTTACGGGACGCCGATGGTTCTACCCGCCTTGACCAGCCCTTATGGGCAGTTGAGCATGGGGTCTTCCTCCATCATTAATAGTCGGGCATCGCTACATAACTGAAATAATGTTGATGTGATGTAAAACCCATAAAAAAAAAAATGGAGGAGGAGGATTAGTTCCTTTTCATTATTTCCAGGTTGTATTAAAAAAACCGAAATACAATACAATACAATATGTTTATTCGTATTAAAGGCCTCCGGCCCAACATATATACAATTCATAATAATGGGTAACGTAGGAGTGGTTTAACATTTGTGCTTTCTAGAAAAAAAAAGAGATATCTTGTTATGACGTCGTCATTTATAAACAATAAAACATATGATGATAAAGTATAAGATATAATATTTCCCTTGCCTTTTTGTGACAAACACATTTATGACTTGTCATGCCTTTTTGTGACAAGCACAATTATGACTTGTCATGTCTTTTTGTGACAAACACAATTATGACTTGTCATGCGGGATCTTCTTGGCCCAGTGGTTCATTTGTGGGTCTTAGAACATGGGAGTCTAGTGTTCGAACCCCACTTGTATCTCTTGTTATGTGGGATTGTCCTTTGGCAAAACATTTCAGAGCCCTATTTTTGTACATGTATCAGAGAATCCAGGAAAGCCATAAGATAACTGATTAATTGTTGATGTGGTGCTAAACCCCATATGAATATTTTGTTATGAATAACTTGTCCATTACAGTGTGGGGGTTCAATGCAATACTATAGTGCGTGCTTCATACATGTATTTGTGAAGCACTTACTATAGTCTTGCATTGAACTCACAAGTTGTTCTTGAGAGCAAGCTATCTGCTACATATGTGCCTATGAAGTTACTGGTGTAACAATCTTCCCTAAATGTACATGTATTCATATTCTAAATGCATACAAACAGGTGGGAATTGTGGGCCGTACGGGTGCAGGAAAATCTTCGCTTACACTTGCCTTGTTCCGTATTATTGAGCCAGCAGAGGGGAAGATTAAAATTGATGGTCTGGACATCAAGCTTATGGGTCTACATGACCTGAGAAGCAAACTTACCATTATTCCACAGGTAATACACTCCACATCTTATTAGGGGTTAACCCATATAGCCCTGGAACCAACTTTATGCTGATGCAAACAGGTTAGATCGAGGCCAGCCGCCAATTTGTGGCTGCCCTGTGATCTAACCTGTTTGTTACTTTGTTTCTTTCCTCATCAAAATTAAGCAGATATTCAAAGTTTTGGAAAGCAGACAACACAAAAATCTATTTTTTAGAAAATTACCAAGCATTCTAAGGATTGAAACATTTACCTTGAAATCTTGACTTCTTACTCCCCAAGTCATTAGTTTAAACTTGCATTTAAACCAATAGAATTTGCATCATCACTAAAAAAATTGATGTGCTTGAAAAAAACAATAAAATTTGCAACATCACAAAACTAGTGTTGATGTGCCTGAATTACCTAATGAAATAAAATTGAAACAAGCAACCATCTGACATGGAGCAGTTATAGTATTGAATGAATATACTTTTCCAAATTGAATTTATGTTTTTCGGTTTATTGAATGTACATTTTCTTATATATTTGCTTTTATCGAATTTATATTACTTTGTATATTTTAATTATAACAGGAGCCTGTGTTGTTCTCTGGACCATTGAGGATGAATCTCGACCCGTTTGATGAACACAGTGATGAGGCTCTGTGGCAGGCCCTAGAACACGCCCATTTGAAGTCATTTGTATCAGAATTGCCCGCCAAATTGGAGCATGAATGTACAGAAGGAGGGGAGAATCTTAGGTCGGGCAACACTACAGTTTTATTTACTCATTCATTGTATGCAATTAACGGTGTTTGTATCTCTCCCAAGCACAATTATTGGAGAACATGAGTGAAACTTAAATAGAATTCTGAAACATTTCTAATGTTGCTTGATAGAATGACAATTATTGTTAGACATTTCTTTCATTTCAATCACAAATTTTACTTATTTTTTGGCAGGTTTCCTTATAGAGCGTTAAAAAGAATTTTCTAACATTTTATCTTTTTCTAATTTTTATTCTTTTCTTTTCTGCAACCCCTTTGAAATACTAAAATTGTATACTGTTTTGTGAAAGGTTCAAAGAACTATTTTGTTTTACAGTGTTGGCCAGCGTCAACTGGTGTGTTTAGCAAGAGCCTTACTGCGTAAAACAAAGATCTTGGTTTTGGATGAAGCTACTGCAGCTGTGGATTTGGAAACTGATGATCTCATTCAACACACAATCCGTGTGGAGTTCAAAGACGCAACGGTGCTAACCATTGCACATAGGCTGAATACAATCATGGATTATAATAGGTTTGTAGGCACTTATTTTAGCGTAGCTTGTTGGTGAACCTGGTGATAACAGTTAAGACTGGCCTATGGCCATGGTCAATATAAGCGGTTTCCTCTTCATGTACAATGTAATTCAACAAATGATTGAAAATCAATTATTAAAAGAGACAAAAATAATCTCCATGAAATGTGTATATTAGGTTATAGACATTGGAATGATTTGAATATGTGAGGCATTAAGCTTGATGAATTTGTTTGTATTATGGTAAGTTATGTTAGTTTGCTGCTAAGCTGCCTTAGTAGGAAGTGTAAAGCAAGTGATATCTTGAAAGGATAAATAAGTTAGCCTGATTACATTATCGGCGCATCCAGTCATTCCTCCTTTACTTTTACAAAATAAAAAATAATTTAGTATGCATTGATCACAATCATCTTACTCCTACACGAAATCTGAACTATTTGATCCCACAGTCCCGCACTCGGTACCACTCCAACTCGTATTTTCCAAGGACAATACGGCTTTGGATTATCCTTCCCATCTTTATACAGTGTAGCCCCAGTCTTGAATCTTTTAGATCAAGACTGGCCACTGTAACCCTATTGTAAAGTACTAATTGTTTTTAACCTTAGGACCTGTAGATCTTTTTTTAACCTTTTAGACACCTAACAATGTCCTGATGATGGCGGTGTTCCCTTCCAATTATAATCGTTAATGATTGTTGGAAATATCGTATAGATGTAGATTACAAAATAGTTTGCTGAAACATTTAAAAGATATGATTTAATCAATTTCAACAGATCTGAAAGGGTTTTACATTGTCATAATGTTATTGCACTACCATGTGCCTTTATCATAGTCGATGCCATAGAAATTTTGATTGAACAAAAGAAAAGTTGCTCCAAATTATATATGCAACATTTATTATATATTTCATTGCCTAGATTAAATAAACTACATGTAATGAATAACCTAGGAAAGCTGTGTTCTGTTGTTAAACAGCTTTTAGGATGTTTCTCTGATTACAGGGTGATGGTACTCGACCAAGGAAATCTCCGTGAGTTTGATTCCCCGCCGGCCCTTCTTCAGAATGAGGACTCCATCTTTTACAACATGGCGAAGGACGCTGGACTCGCATAACTTCGACAAATTGTAGTTGCTTCCTAAACTTGCTTGTGGATTTATTACTTGAGTCAAATACTTTTTTGTGTTAACATATTAACCCTTTCCCAAACAATAACGACATTTGACAACTTTGTTGCAGACGACTTTAGAAAACATTGTGGGAAAAGGAGAAAGTGCTCGTAACGAGCAATTTTTCCTTTTCCCACAAGGTTTTATGCTCTTTCTGTAGAATATTGTTCAATTTCATCACATCTTGAAATGTCATCTGCAAACTCTTTCAATTTGGGAATGTCGAAAAATTTGTTGTTCTGGAAAGGGTATTTTGGGAAAAGATGACTTGCCATTCATGAACATACTGTTGTTGTTGTTGTTCATTTTTTTATGAAGATTACATTTATCATGATTAAACAGTAATTAAGAGGTTCACTACTGCTGTAGGTCCTTCACAAAATTGAAAGCCTTTCTATGGTCTTACACTTAACCCTCAACTTACATGTTTTTCAAGAGTTCAAAATAAGCTTACTTGTGCCAAACAACCTTAGTAAAAGGTAATTGATAAAAGACTTATTAAAAAAACATAATTGGTGTGTTAATCAAAGGAGTAGCTCAGAAAGATAATTGGTGTGTTAATCAAAAGAGTAGCCCAAGATTGAGCGTATAATCCTTATTTCATACTTGTCTTGAATGTGCCTTAAAAGGCTTTCTATTTCATGTAAACTAGGGTATTACTTGGCTTTTCATCTCTCATTAACTCAGTTACCCATTTGTTCATAATGTGCAATTAAGGTTTCTTATGCAGCTATTGACAATTACTGAAGTTGCATCAACTGAAATGGCTGTAAACTCAACAGCTATTGACAATTACTGAAGTTGCATCAACTGAAATGGCTGTAAACTCAACAGCTATTGACAATTACTGAAGTTGCATCAACTGAAATGGCTGTACACTCAACAGCTATTGACAATTACTGAAGTTGCATCAACTGAAATGGCTGTAAGCTAATTACACTTCAGTGTAACTTTTGAATCATATGTATAGCAGTCATGATGAAAACAATGGTACATATGTTGAAATAGCATGTAAATCTGTATGATCTTTTCCACAAATTTAATGTAAATTGATTCGCATTAACCCTTATGGTGCTGGAAATTTACCCAGCATTCTAAGGATTAATTTTGACTCCTTTAATTGCCACATACATTGTCTCTTTTAAAGGGTTTATTAGAAAAAAATGTTATTAAAGGTGAAAATTGCTTGTTGCAAACAACTTTTTTCATGGCAACGGTTTCTCAAGTATTTAAGAATACATATATGTAATGAGAGATTCATTTGTCATTAGAAATAAATGATTTATCAAGTAAAGTCTCCATCTAATGTTCAGCTCACCTATTCAACTATTCAATTGGGATCAGTGAGTTTTTGCACCATTTCGGCATTGCATAGTTTGTGAGGTTATAAGACATAGTAAGACATTTTCAACTTTGATGATACTGTATTTGTTTGTGTGCTTCTTGATTTAAAATCATTGATTATATGGTGCTTTGGATGCACAAGTGTCTTTCCAATTCTTACATTTATTTTCTTAGAATAGTACTTGATTTAATCACTCAAACAAAAGGGACCGCTTTATTTTTAGAAACATCACTTTTAGTAGAGAGGTAGCAATTCTTTTGATGTTTTTGCTAATGATTTAATATTTATGGACTCTTTTCTGTTTTGATAATAAGTTGATTATTAATGACCTGTAGACATTGTATGGGATGCCAGAAGATATCACACTCAACAAAGGTCTCACCCAGGTCTGTATATTGACCTATTCTGGTAGATACTGAGGGACAGAAGGATTCTTTAGTTGTTATCTTTTTTAGTGAATCTGATAGGCAAGTGGTCTTTAGGTTATTTATAAATGAAGTCATTGCTTTAGGAAACTGGTTAAGGGCAATACAATTGTCATAAACTTCACCCTTATAGTGCTGTAACCTACTTCATGCTTATGCAAACAGGTTAGATCACAGGCCAGCTGCCAAGTAAATTGGTCTTTTATATAACCTGTTTGCTACTCTGAGTATCTTTCATCATCGAGATTAAGCAGATGTTTACTGTTTTGGAAAGCAGAGGTCACAAAGAAAATAAGAAATTTAGAAAATAAACCAGCATTCTAAGGTTTAAGTGACATACTTCCTATAGTGTTGGACCTAGGGATGCTCCCTGCTCAATTTGCTTACAAAGTAAGAACTTATGGATGTTAATGAGAAAACACATTGTTAAGATTATCGCCTATTAGGCCACATATTGAGGTTTCAATGCAAGACTTAACCCTTTCCCAAACAGCAAATTTTGGACTGTCCCAAATTGAAAGAGTTTGCAGACGATGCTTCAAAAAGTGATGAAATTGGACAATAATCTTCTGATAGCTCAGAAAACATTGTGGGAAATGGAAAAATTGCTCGTTACGAGCAATTTCTCTTTTACCCACAATGTTTTCTAAAATCGTCTGCAACAAAGTGGTCAAATGTCGTTATTGTATGGGAAAGGGTTAAGAAAGTCTTTCACTTTTGTGAAAAACTTTTGCATTGACCCCTCATTATACCACCGGTTCAACCTCCATATATTTTGTTTAGTTAGACACATTTTTATTTTTACTCTTCTTGCATTATATGATTTGTTGAATTCACTGACCATTATCATGACCCTGTAATTATTGTCACCATGACATGTTTATTTTTTTGAATTTACAACTTACTGTCAAAGAGCAAACAGATTGATGCTATATTTTTGTTTGCAGAAATTTTGTAGTCCAAAGTGCTAATTATTTGGTGAAAGAATTTGGCGAATTGAGATAGAACATTGGGTTAAATTTTTTTTAACAATTTCACTTTTTTACGGAGAAAGTCATATAATTTTATCAGATGTTACCTATCTTTCTGATTGATGTGGTTGAGGTGGTCATTGTTTTCCTCTACTTTTGTGTTCATTATGTTTTATATAAGGCACATACAACCTTTAGCAGTACAGTATTTGAATTCAGAAATCAAAATCATTTTAAAAAGGGGAAATTTGCCCGTCAGGAAAGTGAAGTTCTTCGATTGTCACCAATTTTTATCAGAACTTCTTCTAATTAACCCATTATCAAACAATAACAACATTTGACGGGTTTGATGTAGATGACTCTGTAAAACATTGTTAAAAAAGGAGAAATTGCTCTAACCGAACAATTTCTCCTTTTCCCACAATGTTTTCTGCCCTTTCTGAAGATTATTTTCCAATTTCTTTACAATTTGAAATTTCGTCTGCAAACTCTTATGAGGGTAAAGGTTGTGATGTGTTCTATATTGATGTCAATCATTTTTAAATGTTTTCTTGTCAATGTTAGTCAATTTTATGTGTTTGTGTGGATAAACTACAATTGTTAGGTAACTGTGATAACAGTTCATTAGTCTTACCACTAGCTTGGTGACTATGTTTTAGTGATCTTTCGATATTGAAATTGTTTACATTGCTGTGTGAATTGGGCCAATTCTCTTGTTTTGAATTGATAGAAATGTTTACCCACTTCACCACAAAGAAAATAATGGCTGGTTCAAAATGAAGCGTTAGTAAATTTCAAATTTATCAAAACTTTTTGTATTTAGCTAAATCAATGACGTATGATTTTCTTAGCACATATTTATTGTCTGCTGTTACTTACTATTTTGACTTTTTTCAAAATTATATTGAGATCCAATTCAAGACTTTAGTAAGTCATTCACAAACTTGAAGGGCTACCTATTGTCTTGCATTGAACCCTTGAATTATGAGGGAATTCACTAACCTTCCTCACAATGGTTAACCCT
The DNA here is from genome assembly GCA_947846245.1 of Cerastoderma edule. Lineage (NCBI taxonomy): Eukaryota > Metazoa > Mollusca > Bivalvia > Cardiida > Cardiidae > Cerastoderma > Cerastoderma edule. Next base: position 35,080,196 of record OX401406.1, on the reverse strand, counting down.
TTCCATAACAACGACATTTGACTACTTTGTTGCAGATGACTTTAGAAAACATTGAAAGAAAAGGAGAAATTGCTTGTGACGAGCAATTTTTCCATTTCCCACAATGTTTTCTGGCCTATCTGAAGATTACTTTCCAATTTCATCACATTTTGAATTGTTGTCTGCAAACTTTTAATTTGGGATAGTCGAAATTTTGTTGTTTGGAAAGGTTTAAGTTACATGTGTAGCTGAGTTGTTGTACTTGTAGTTTGTTGTTTAGTTATTGTATCTTTTTTGTTCCTTTCTGTATACATTTTTCTTTTTGGCAGGCATACTTTCGCTTTATTCAAACAGTTTCATCACATATTTGACTACATGTTGTATTGTTGCTACATTACCTAGACGCCAAACTTCAAATTCCTCTTTCAATGGAAAACCCAACTTTTTATAATAGAAAAGTCCAGAGGATAAGAGTTGTGATTAAACTGCATGATTTTCTTTCATTTGGTTAGGGAATACAGTTAGTTATAAAGTAAGAAATTAATTGTATCAATTATGTTTCTCAATGAGCAACTCTCCTCTTATACCACATTTACGAAATCTCAAATTCCAATTGTCTCTATAAAAATTCCACATTCATTCATGTACAAGACTCAAAGGTTCAGGGCAATACTATAGTAAGTGCTTTACGTTTGTGAAGCACTTGCTATAGTGTTGCTCTGAACACTAAGCAGATAAATCTCATATAGCGTCCTTTGACAACTAGTTTTCATGTAAACTTTTACTTTTTCCACATCAGTAATTTATTTCTCCATAATGTGTATACATGTACTTTGCTAGATTAGTAATCTTCCTTTTTCCCATGTCATATCATTCATACAATATATGTAACATTTCCTACCTTAATGATGTATTTTCCCCTTACATTAATCATAAGCTTATTATCACAACTTTCATGTTTTAAAATATTTATTCAACTGAAATTAAAATTTTATCCTCATCATGTTACCATCCACATTTTACATCCAAACTTACAACAGTTGTTTAGTTTGGATTAAAACTGAATGTCTTCAACTTCAAATTTACATTCATCTTCGGTTTGATGTACACATGTATATTTTATAACATGCTTTTGCTTTGACATATTCTTTTTTGTTTGTTAAGCTTTTTGTGTTTTTAAAGTGTGCTTGAAATGTATCAGTAGAAGAAATTGATGGTGAACAATTTCTTCTACAGTTGTTGGTTTTTTTTATATTACCTAGCATCAAAACAGGGATTGTACATTAATCCTATGGATTTTAGTTTTGCATTGACACAAACTGGGTGTCATGCATGGCCCCCTGGTTAAAGTAGTGGTCTTAGAACTCGGGGTCCTGGGGTTTAAGCCTCACTGGTACCTCCGTATATGTGAGAATGTCTTAGCAAGATAGTAGGCAGGATAGTTCAGAGCCCTAGCCTAGTACAGGTGAATTCAGGAAAGCTATGGCATGACGGATAATTTGTTGTTGCAGCTTTAAACCAATATAAACAAATATTAACACAAAGTGAGCTGCAAAATGAGGTGGCATTAATACTATATTTGTTAGAAGTTGTTTTGAACTTAATTTTATAAACTTAATAATTGAGATAACTTTCAGACAAGTATTAAATGTTGAGATAGAAAATACTTTTTGAAAATGGAGAAATTACTCACATGAGCAATTTAATCTTTTCCAACAATTATTTGTATAGTTAAAGCATATATATCTTTCATATATATGTTTAGTTTGGAGGAGGGGTGATAGTCATAATGAGGCACCGGTTATAGGTAGGTTATTAAGGAATTGATGTTGTTTTTAGGGTGTTAGTTTGTTAGAGGTGATCATGTGTAGATAATTATGGTTTTTTGTGCATTGATGTAAAATAAAGTGCATAGATTAAAAAATATCTTGACCTTTCTGTCCATCTCATTAGTTCACATTGCCTGTTGCTTCTCGATGGATTGAAGATTTTTCAAACCCTAAGAATGTTGGGTAATTCCCTTAAAACAGATTTTTTTGTCGTCTGCTTTCCAAAACCTTAAATATCTGCTTGATTTTGGTAAGGAAAGATACCAAGAGTCGCAAAAAGGTTTGTTCACAGGCCAGCCGCCGCTTTACTTGGCGGCTGGCCTGGATCTTACATGTTTGCATAAACATGAAGTCAGTTCCAGCACTATAAGTGTTATGTACATCATAAGCTGGCGAGTCGTGTAGGGGAAGAAAATGCTTTCTTGAGGGTTTTATTGATGTCAAAACTGGTAAGAAAAATAGCTTCTTTGAGCTATCTATAGAAATTTAAATCTTTGTATACATTTTTGCACTTGTGTGTAACAGTTAGGCACACTATCTCCCAGATCAAGGTCACCCTAGGGAATTGAAAGCCAAGAGAGTGTGATATATTGGCTTTTAGGGAACTTAACCATGTCAAAGTTATTGTGAGATCATGAAACCCCATTGGATTACTTCCCTTTGCTTCACTGCAGTACCATATCACTGCCTGCATAAAAGGACTAACACTGCACATGCATGGCTTCTTCAAGCCCTTGTTTTGGTGAAGAAAGAAGTTCTTGAAAATAGAAACACTGCAGTGTGTGATTAGTATGGGACTTGCCTATATTTTGGTAATTGGCAGGTATTGGTTATGGATTGAAAAATAATAAGTTAACCCCTCAATCCCTTAATACAATACTACACAAAGAATGGTTTTCCACTTGTACAACAGGTCAAATAATTCATAACACTGCAATCTTAACGCGATGACAATGCTTGGACAACAAAAATATCAACATGACAATCTCCCATTGGGGTCCGTGATTGTGAATTAATTTTCCACGACAACCATCAATGTGGCATGATGAAATTACAAAATAAGTTATTTCCCATCTTGTAGACTTCAAATGTATATCTTAACTGCCATTAATTTTATTACTAGAGACAGAGACATAGATAACAGAGATTGGCAACTCTGGAATTATCGCCAAACTGCTAGAGAGCATGTAAACAATAATCAATTTAACTACATTTTTTTTTAAATTCAAAATACACTTGAATAAATGGGTATGGCTTCATGGTATTTTCATATACAGAACATCATTTGGCAGGGCATTTTTCTACAACCATGGCAGCGACCCAAGAAGCATTGAAATGTAAATGGCTTATAAATGTGAAGCAATACACAATAGTAATGGTGTTAAATTCAGTTTTTCAATCAAAATCCAACTCACTCACACTCACTATCCTGTTTATTTGTTCAGGCCAACAATTTATCCTCTTCCGAGGGTGGGGCCTGACTGTCCAGTCACGATCTAAGCCTTCCTCTCCATTCTCTTCTGTGATTAGAGTTGATTATGTTCATGCCCAGGATCTTCCTGTCTCCCTTCAAGACGTCATCCCAAGATAGTTTGGGTCTACGAGCAGTCTTCTCTGCTGGGACATTCAATTGTCGGACTTGGGCGCTGCATCCGTTGCTATGTTCAACATGCCCTAGCCACCCCAGTCTGCTCTTCTGCATGATGTCTTTGAGGCTTTTGAGCTTCAGTTGAGCAAAGAGGGAATCAAAAGGAATGTTTTGCTCAGGTTTCACCAAACAGATCCACCTGATCATTGCTTTGTCATTCCGCAGTACCTTTTAAATTGTGTTGGCTGAGACCGCCCATGTTTCTGACCCATATAGGACACTTCTCACATACGAGGAGTAGACACGTCCTCTTGTAGTTGTTGGTAGGTGCCTGTTGGTTAGAACTGGTATCGGCTCGCTAAACTGTTTCCAGGCTGATTTACAATGCGTCGCTGCAGCAAGTTCACAGCCTCCACTAGATGAGAGTGTGTCACCAAGGTAATAGAAGTCTGTCACTACCTCAAGCTTGTTGTCACCAATATCGATTTCCTTCAGTCTTCTGCCATCTACTAGTCTGGCTGCACCAGCGCAGCGCAAACACTTATAGTGAGGGTCTGCATTGAGGGGGCCTTTTATGCCACTACACTTTTTGTGGACCCATCCTGGACAGTGGATGCAGAAGATTGAGTTGGTGCCTGTGCCGCTCAGACATACAGAACAAGGGTATTTTCCTGTTTTCCTCAGTAAGTTGAGGTTGGGACCAGCAATCATAACCCAATTTGGACTCATCACAACAGAAACCCTCAAAACCAATTATCAACATGGCAGATAAGTTCATGAAGAAAAGAATTGTTTCAAGGGTACTGAATTAAATGTGCCTTGAAGCAAACTTGCTTTGAATGATTCAAATTCATATGTCATAACAATTCTTTATGTTGCTAATTTATTTTTCAATAAAAAGGCAAAACATTGTAGGATATTGGAGGAAATAACACAACATGGTTCATATGATTTCTTAGAAACATCTTTACTGCATCCGTAAAGTTGACAAGATCAACTGTTTTATAACAAAAATAATTTACAAATCTACAAAGAAAGCAGATACAGGTATATACATCATGATTTTGATCCTAAATGATAAGCATATATATCTTACACAAAATATACACTGTATGTACATAATGAGAAAGCATTTATTACATATTACTCCATATACAATAATTATTGTTGTAACACATTTAAAACAAAATAGTTCAAATATATGAATGAATTTCCAATGCACTATATAAATAATCATGCATGTTACACATAATTTCTCTGTCTGTTTTCTCAATTTTATCAACATGATACCTTTATTCAAATTGGAAAAAGTTGATATTTGTCATAAATTAAATAAAAAATATGAAATCAAGAAGACAATCACCTTTCATGATAAACTAAACGAGACAATTGGAGATTTACATGAAACAATAAGTACTCCTATTGTAACATTGGTTTTGACCTGATATTATTGAGAAAAATTACATCTTTGATATCTTAAAATTGTCTTTTGCTAGTGCTTTCAGTATAGACTAATAACAAAATCCCATATGGCAGAAAACATTGCAATATGACCAAATACATTGCAATATGACCAAATACATTGCAATATGACCAAATACATTGCAATATGACCAAATACATTGCAATATGACCAAATGCATTGCCATATGACCAAATACATTGTTATAATTATGACCAAATGCATTGCAATATGAACATCATTATATGACCAAAACCATTGCCTTTCACTCACTCAACCACTTGAAATAACTGGAACATAAGAATAAATCAATCACCACGAAAAGCAAAAATGGCACAAACCTTAGTCACTAATATAACAATAGACTATTGTTATAAATAAGTATAAGAATGAAACTTTTTAAGTCCTTCATGAACCTGTCACAAATAAAGAGAAAGTATACAGAGAAGCTAATAAATATGTAATATATTGAAAGTATGAGATTCCATCCATAGGGAAATTTTATTCAAGAAGTTATTGCAAATCCATACCTTTTCACCAATTTTTGGCAATCATGATCAAGGACCCTAATTTTGTCAAACGAACTGTTTTGACTTTTGATTTGGTTTTTACCACATTCGCTTAAAAACATAGTTATTCATATCTACAGCAGAAAAATTAAAGGTATTGCTGATTTGAGTAATTTGCACAGAAAAAAACACACACACCAAAAAACAAGAACAGTAAATGAAATTTTCATGATAAACCTGTATATTAATCAAATTATCTCTTAAACCAATACTAAAAAGCATTTGATTTAAGAAAAAAATATACTTTAAATGGAATTGGGAGATAAGTCTTGAGTAGGATAGAATACAGATAAAGGATAAATAGGCTCCTCAGATTAATAAAAAACTAAACCTTCAGCAGCAAACCAATGGACCTTCAGATTTGTTTTGATAATCCCTTATTCCATTAATCCACATATCTATTGCAGAAAAATTGAGAAATCCCTGCGATAATATGACAATCAAGCAATATATCCATTTTTCACAATGGCTTTCATTATAGAAAATTTATTTTTGATGAGGTAGAATACCCATTATCCACCATTTTAAATTTATTTCCTTTGTCAGATTACTTTGGTCGTTGTTGGTACACATGGGTCTTGGTTGGAACTGTTTGCTTTACACTGAATAGTTCCAGCACCGATCAGTGTATACTTTGAATGAACAAAGTAATCTGACAAAATAATGAGGTTATGGGTATTCTACCGTAATGCTATTTTCTGTTATCAGCTCTTGCTTTGAAGTTTGTAGAAATAACACAATCAAGAAACAATAAGATAGGTTAAACTAGTGTTCTATCATTGTTGCTTCAGAAATAGGCCTGTGTAACAAAGCTTCACACAATAGTTTCTCTAGAATGTGTAAAATGAAAGTGTCTTTTAAAGTCATTCAGTGAAAAATGTATGCAACTTTGGATCTAGATGTTATTCTTTCTCATGAACTAAAATGCTTGTTGATATCTTTTTTTTCTCTCTAAATATAAGTTTTTTAGAGATTTTGGCATTCAGTCAACCATGTTAACATCAAGTTACAATCTTAAGGAAACAATCATTTTGATTACAGCTTTATAACGGTTTCTGGGATACATGGAACATGTACACTTGTTATTGACGTTCCGCATTGTTCCCATCCCTTCTCATCCCACTGGATATGCAACTAGGCCAACTTCCACTTTTTAACGGGTTTCCAGGATAGACAGAACTACTACCAGACTTCCCAATACTTTGAGAGCCCCAGTAGGACCAAACTGAACACTTTCTTCTATGTCTATGTAAAAATCTGTCAGACCAAAGAGGGTCTCTGTCAGACCTCAGGGATTACAGTTAGTCAAGGGCCTAGGGCCTACAAAATTTCGTGATATCTGAAGTACACTTATATCATGACATTCTGCGTGCTTCCCATCCTTCCCTCTATGTATGGATATGCAGTTTAATCACCTGTGTCACTATAAAGGGTTTCCCGGATACATTGAACATGTACATTCATTGTGACATTCTGCGTTGTTCCCATCTTTTCTTATCCGCATGGATACACAGCTCAGCCAACTTCGACTAGTCAACATTTCCCCTACAATCTCCCATGTGTCAGTTGAGGAGTTGTAACATTCTATTGTGTCATGGTATCTGTAAGTAAAAACATATGTGTATGCTTAAGACCAGCAGTTTTCATGTAATTGTTCCTTAAATGACTCAATAAACCATTGTGACAAAATGGTTAACAGTAATTTCTCCAATATAATTTTGAAACTGTATGGTCACTTATATAAATCTTACATATTCAACATGAGTATGACATGAAGTCAGCTGCTTCTTTCACTTTCAGCCAGTTTGAAAGGAAAGCACATCCTCATGGAATGGAAAAGGACTAATATCAACGAAATTAGTCCATCAACAATAATTCAGTTATTACTGTCATTTGTGAATCTTCTAGTACGTGTAATGTGCTAATTTCCATTGTTGTGATATTTCATACCACCATATATTTTCCCCTCCGCAGATTGCAGATTTTGTTGAAATTGTTCAATCATCAATTGTTCAATCATCAATTACTATCATATTGTATTGATGAGTCATTTTAATTTTTGTTGGCATTCTCTTTCAATATGGGACAAAAACACTGTTTTACATTTTTTACACTCTTTAGCTTACATCTATGCTTTTCACTATCCTTTGCCATGAACTAAATGTATCATGTGTAAAATGCTATAACATGTAACTGTCTATACAATAAAAATATAATGTGGTGTAATGTAATTTAAACACACACCTATCCCATCCCTCCTCCCCTCCACAGACGTAGATTTTGTTGCCTATCACCGCAACCCCAGGTCTGTACCGTCGCTCTAACATAGAGGCCTTGTGGAACCACTTGTTCTTCCCTGGATCGTAACATTCCACTTTATTGGTGTTCTCTGTTGATGCATGCCATCCACCTACATTGAACAATAAGTGGATTAAATAAAGCGTTTTTAGCTTAACACTTAGAATGCTGGGTAATTTTCCCAAAAATAGATTTGTGAGTAGTCTGCTTTCAAAATCCTTGAATATCTAATTAATATTGATGAGGAAAAATACTAAGAGTCGCACACAAGTTAGATCACAGGCCAGTCGCCAATTTATTTGGCTGCTGGCCTGGATCTAACATGTTTGCATAAGCATGAAGTCTGTTCCAGCACTGTATGGGATAAGACAACATACCTTTCTCTGGGTATGTTTACAGAATGTCATCCATTCTAACCTACTTGACCAGCTTTTGTTGGAAACTCAGCTTGGGGTTCTTACTCTATTGATTATGAACTTGGCATATCAAAACAACAGAAACACTGTGGGGGTAATGTCAAACCCAAAATAAAACAAAAAAATATCCCTTTCTCTGTCCCTTATAACTTGCAGTAGACAAAATTTAATCAAAATCATACTTATCAAACACTACAACATTTAATTTTGAAATAAATGTTGAAAAGAGACTTTTCGTAGAATGAACAAAGTTTTCCTTGTGTCACAATATAGTTTTTGGCAAAGACTTTAAAAGTAGCTTGTTTTAAAGAAATGGTTATGGGTGCTATTTGATTTATTTTTCAACTCACTTGTATACGATGTTGTAACAACTATTTGTTTTAAACTACTTTCAAAAATTCATTAAGAGTTCCTTGTGAAACCAACCAATTGAGATGACAATGTAATCACTTATTACTATGCCATGGTAGACCCTTTACAATTTAATTGATAGACATATGTAAAGACAGATGGAATAATTCAACACAGAGTTTGTTGGTTTAATTTAAGCCATTTCCAAATAATAGTCGTGAGTAGTTCAGCTAATCATACCCCTGTTATATCCTATCAGTTTTGCATAATTGCTTCCCTAAATCGCATTGAATCTATATTCACTGAGTAATAAAAATGCTTACAGCAACATGAAAACATTATTAAGTGGTTACTTTCAAATAAACCCTGTCACATTGAATTCATTTTCACTGAGTAGTATAGGCTTACTACAACATGAAAAAAAAAAGTGGTTACATTCAAATCAACCCTGTCACAAGGAATATGTATTCACAGAGTAATCAAAATGCTTATTGCAATACTTTTGCAAAAGAATTACAACATATTTGCTCCACGCCTTCAAACTGTACTTACCTATCACATATATAAGTCCATCCAACACACATGCAGCACTTCCTGAACGCGCAATTTGCATGGAAGGTTTATCTATCCACATGTCTCTGCGCGGATCATAACATTGCACCATATCTATACCGTCCCCATCTTCTAATACAGCTCCACCTTGACAAGAAGTCAACAGTTTGAATGGATTATTTTACTGATTCACACATCTCTTTGAAGATAAAAATCATAGATTAGTTGTTAATTAATGATAAATAATAAAGTCAAACCCCAGTTATTCATTCAAACAAGATTTAGATAACAATAAATTTCTTATCCAAATAAGCATTCTAGTGCCAATCATTACCCTATATGAAATATAATTTTCCTTTTCCCACAATGTTTTCCAAAGTCATCTGAAATGAACTGGTCAAATGTCATTATTGTTTGGTAAAGGGTTAAAAGACAATTGTGAAGAGATAAAAAGGTGAAATGGGTCAGTTGATTTTATGGTATTTACCTGTCTTTCATGCAGTGATACAATAGCCATACTGATCTGACAATGATAATATAGTATTTACCTGTAACATATAGAAGTCCATGCAGAGATACAATGGCTGGACTGGTCAAGGCAATCTTCATGGGTGGTATGAATGTCCAGGTGTTCAGTACAGGATCAAACCTCTCAACACTGTCCAGCCTACTTGACCCATCCCAACCTCCGATAGCATAGACATGTCCATCTAGCATGGCCAAACCTGCAATTGTAACACACAGTGTTACATTATCAAGAACTTAATCATGCAAAATAATGCTGGGACTGGTACCAGGTATGGGCTGGGTACAGGCCACTACCTCGGTATCAAATCACAACCCATTACCCAATATCATTTTTGCCTGGCTTATAAATCCACTTGAAATGTGTGAATAGGCACTCATTGACGAGTGAATCTGATGTTTTTAAATAAAAAACTAGCAATCAATTGCCCCCAACACAATTGCTCAACATGTTTACAAATATGTCACATGCACTCTACATACTCTCCAACTTGAAGGCTGCTTTCATCGAAACTAACAACATTTTTTTATTCCGATCAAAGCATTAAGTTGTAAGCGTCTGGAACAATTACCCACAATTTTGTGTGGCACAAACACCTGTGGTATCGTAGTCAATCGCGACCTCTCAGATTTTCTATATGAAATATTGCAGAAGGCAATTTATTGAGGCTTTCCGAAAGCAATATTGGTTTTGAAGGCTGAAGAGCAACATAGGAGAACATACAGTAATTGTAACTGACTTTTACATGTTATGTTTGGGGATGATTTTCTAACGTCTTATTAACTTGTCAATGAGTGCCGATGATCAGGTCATGTGTTAACATTAACAAACCCATTCAATTGCATGGCCCACATTCTATCAAACGTTGCACTACCAAGATCAACCTGAAGAATTTTAAAAACCGGACATCATCTTTCTAAAGTTTGAAAGTACAATGAGTTCTTAGGCATATTAGATTTGACTTGGACCTAAGGGACAATTATATCAGGTTAGGGTACCCGCTTGTAACAACTCCTCGGGTACATGCTTATAACAACTCCTCGGGTACCCGCTTGTAACAACTCCTCGGGTACCCAGGAAGTCAACTTCTACCTGTCCCAATAAAAATGCAAAACTTATGCATAGTTTTATATTTCCATGTACCAACTCATATTTGCTCAAAAATGATAAATCACCTTGATCCTATTAAAGATAATGACTGACAAAGCCATTTAATAGACAAAAGATGATATGCTTGTGACAAGCAATTCTACCATTATTTTCTACTATTGTTTTTAATTACAAAAGTTCCCAAATGTCCTTACAGGAAAATGGTTCAGTACTCACCTAGTTCAGATCGAGCCATGTTCATAGGCATCATTTCCATCCAGGTGTCAAGGCTCTGGTCAAACCTCCAGACACTCCTACTGGCCAATCCATCCGGAAACTCCCCTCCAGCCAGATACAGGTAATTATCTCCTGAAATAGATGAGCAGATATAGTAATCACAGTAAATAATAAGGCAACGAGAGATAGTTATATCCTGAAATTGAAAAAAAGATATAGCTGTTTCCTAAAATAAATAAGTTTGGTAGATAGAGTTGTTTCCTTACATCAATGAGTAACTATAAAAAAAGTGTTTCCAGTAATAAGTTAGTTCAGGAAATTTAGTTATCTCCTGAAATAAATAGGCTAGGTAGGGACGGTTGTCTCCTGAGCCAAGTAGGCTAATTAGAAACTGAAATCCCCTAAAATAAGTAAGCCTGTTAGAGGGTCACCTCTTGAAGTAAATTCACAAGTCACAGCATTATGTTTCATTTATTTTGAAGGTAGCAATCCCTTTTAAGAATTTTGTTTCTCTTTATTACACTTTATAAGGCTTGGCAGAGAAACAAAAGGATAAATTATTTAATCATTTGATAACAAACAACTCATCCTTTCCTCAGATGGTATCTAGTCTTCTACCAAAGGCGTTTCTAAATGAGTAAGTTTCAAGTGATGGGTTTATTACCAGATGACACCATTCCATGTTTACTGATGGCGAAGGGTAGACAAGCCAATGGTTTCCACCTACAGGAGTCTGGGTCAAACATCTCAACACTTCGCAGAACAACCTTGTCATCTTCCCCTCCCACACATATAATCACTTCCATATAACCTGGAAAAAAAAACCATGTAAATGACAAGTTAATAAACATACACATTCATATGTATAACATATATAGGCGAAAGTATTAGGGAAAGAAACAGGGGTCCTGCATGGTCTAATGGTTAATTAAGGTGGCAGACTGAGAACTTGGGGGGTCCCGGGTTCAAGCCCCACTGATGCCTCTCGCTTCATGGGAGTGGCCTTTGCATGTCTACTTGAGAGCCATGGTCTAGTATTGGTGGATCTAGGAAAGCTGTAACATAACTGAACAATTGTTGACACAGTTTAAAACACTTTTCAAACAGGGAATAAACAATTGTTTCAAGTTTAAAAGAATATATTGAGGACCCATTGCTACACTGTTATAAGTCAAACATCTTAAGATGTATATATTAAGGGCTTGATTCTTTAAGAGTTCTTTAAGTTCCTGGAAGCCATACAATAAAAATATATGCCAAAAATGGAATTAGCATATTGTATTCATCTATGCTTCAAACTTATAATCATGAATGAAAATGAAGTCACAAAAATCACTTTAAAAATGAAGATGATGATGGTAAATCCCCACTGCATCACAAACTGGCCGATACATCCGATATATGATATATAATTACGTCACATGAGCTGACATGTGGTCTGTTAGCCATATGTAACAAATAGTTATAGTTTATAATACAACCATGATTCAACATAATTATACAATTATAAATTCCCACACCATGAAGCATAAAATCATTCTTTGATGCATACAATCAATAATTTGATTGTTTCTAGTCTCTAATCTTGATTATGCTTATTTATTAAAAGTTTGATTGTGAAAAAAAAAACATTTTGTCATTTCTTTGCAAACATATTTAGGGTTATATCCCATCAGCTACATGATACATATGATCAAAACCCATACTACAGATGAGGAGTGTAAATGTCAAACTTAACTTGTTCCCTGATATATCATACATGATTTTAAATCCCTATTTGATGACTTGCTAATTTGTCATCCATTTTAATCTACAATGGTATCCTATAATATTGAGATACCGTATACAGCTATCCAGTAAACATTACCTCTATTGCAACCTTTATAAGAGTAAGGATTCAATTCGATATCTTAATTGCCCAGATCAACACCATGTTTCCTTGGATAGAACATTGTATCCAGGACAGAATTCTCAGGAGTTTGATTTATGTGTAACTTAATTTAACCCTTAGAATGATGGGTATTTTCTAAATTCCAGCCCTATGTTATAAATTACCATGCACTCTAAAGGTTTAGATCCGGTGATATAAACCCATTTTGTACCTAGAGATTTCCTGAGTTGTGTTCTGGGACTCTGCAATTCTGGGTGTCTATCGTGTAGGAGGAGATAAGTCTTTGCCTCATCAACGAGTTCTTTACACTTTTCAGATTTACTGATTACCTCATGTTTTTCAACAACGTCATACAGATAATACGGACTGGTGAGAGGCAGACGTACTTGCTCTAACACATTCTCGAACTGAGTTTTACGCTCCTCCATGTCGTGTTCCAGCCATCGAACTGCCGACTGAAACACCTGCTCCTCAGAGTCTATATTTAGCTCATCGTCCATCAGAAACTCTTGGAGCTTTTCATGTGTTAATTGTAAAAATTCTTCCTGCAAACTGACAGCTAGAAAGTTTTGAATGATGTATAGCCTCGATTTTTGTTGAAGTTCGGTACAAGCATGTGCCTCTGCAAAACAGTGTATACCAATGGCATTGGTCTCATCCATATTTTGATCCAGGTATTGCCCACAGGCTTCCTTCACTGGTAATATCTCCAAGAGGTTGGAAGCGGAGAGCAGAGATTGGACATTCTGCCTGTTGATCTGAATCTCTGATGTATATGCGTAGTTAATCAGTAGCTCCATCATCGGACCGTCCACATCATTGATGGTCACTTTATCTTGGGTGCTCTCTGCAAGGTTTCCCGTAAACATGGCATTGAAATAATGACTGAAGGAAGCCAGCACTATCTTATGACAACTGAACTCCTGTCCCCCAGCACAAATGGTAACGTCGCAGAACTGCTGTGCATGTTTGAGATGGTTTAAGCCAGTCAACACCTGGGCTGGGTGGGACACTTCAACAAACTTAAACTCCTCTTCTATCAATGTAGACCCCTGAACACTGGCTATTGAGTCGGAACTGTTTCTTCGGGCATTCAGAATCTTTAGTGGCAGGGTGACATGTTGTCGGCAATGTGGCTGGGACATGGACATTTTCTCCTCCTCTTAAGGAAATCTGAAAAATTAATGGAAAAGATGTATTTACACAAATCAGACATTATCAATAGCAGAGGTTGATATAAGAGGCAGTATAAATGATACACTCTTGTTCAGCAGTATCTCAGGGACTTGATTGAGGTTTCAGGGCAAGACTATAGTAACTGCCTCACATTTGTGAGCACTTGCTACAGTCTTATATTGAACCTTTACTGGGGATCTAAGCAGTACTACAGTAAGGGCTGTATAATCTGCTTTATAGAGATAGAGACAAATGCAGTTGTTTATTGCAGAAGACAACAAATAAAGAAAAAAGCAAAGAAAGATTTATATCTGCTCACCTAGTCAACTAATTTGACGCGATTGGAAAATATTGATAATTTTCGATATCGGGCAATATTTCCCGTCACATCAAACTTTTGAACCATTCATTTAAGAATTTTGTCAAAACGTTTTAAGACCAATATTTCCATAGTTATTGAAAATTATCAAATTATTTCACTCACAGTTGAGAATTAATCATTTTTTTTAATCAATCCATGCTCTTTACATGTTTGTAGTTCGCAAATTACCTTTGTAAGAACAGTTTAATTAACACTAGGTGGAGATGTTTTGCTCACGATAGATTTTCTCTGCACATGCCCACTGGAATGGGAAAAACGGGTGTAGGACAATTCCCCACTAGGATGATTTCCCACTAGGACAATTACCCACAGGACAATTTCCCACCAAGACGATACCCACTAGGACAATTGCCCACAAGGACAATTACCCACTAGTCAATATACAACATATATTCAAATGAATTATGGTGGGTTTTTTTTATTTATAACGGGATAAAATATAAGGAAGCATAGGGATGATAAACCAATTTTAATAGAAATAAGAAATGAAGAATTAAGATGTGAAAATCCAACACAGACTGAAAAACATGTACATTATTGATATATCAAATAACAATTAAAGACCTCATTAGCAAGGTGTAGCTAAAGGATGATTAAAGGTGTGAAGCAAAGCAATCGTTTATTTAATCCAAATCCAGAATTAAAAAGCTTACCAAAATATAAATCTATCAATAAATCTGTTTTCAATTGCCTAAATCAATAAATGGGTTGATTATTATTGATAGGATATTGACTACACTCATTTTTTTTAAACTTTTAATTCATTGCCTCAAAAGTAAAGATTCATGAACATATCAAAAGATATATTTTATTGCTATTATTAATTAAAAGTGGGGAATTGTCCTCATTCTCATTACAAAAAGATTTGTGAATGAACTAATCTTTTGACCTTTTTTCAACCATGTGTAATTTGTTTGGCTATTGTAATATAAATATATTTTCATGTGTAAATTGAAGATAACGGTTTGAAAATATATTTCAATACTTCTTTAAATCAGATTGTTGAAAATAAAGTTGTATGACCATTTCATTTTACCAGTGGGGAATTGTCCTACTTGACACAAATGTGGGGTATTGTCCGGTGGGTAATTGTCCTGTGGGTTATTGTCCTGTGGGTTATTGTCCTAGTGGGGAATTGTCCTGGTGGGGAATTGTCTGTACCCCGGGAAAAACCTATTAAGCGGTTTTCTAATTCTTTTACGGCAATAAATGCCATTATTTGGTGGTAGATAAGTTTATTTTACATAAATTGTCTAACCAATTTACTTTGAATTGCCATCTTGTGGTTTAAATTTGAAAATCAGAATTTGAAAAGTCTGACACTATTTGGATCCTTCAAAATTTCGATGTTAGATTGCACCATCAGTAAATAAAAAGCAATCTTCACGTTGGATTATTTTGACTATCTGCTCACCATGAATAATGACTGAATTCTCCATCACAGTTTTTGTCTATATATCGAGTTATATATCTCTTAAATTATTATTATCAAATTGATAACATAGTCATGTCAAAGAACATTAATCCCTGGGATCCAACTAATTGAGTTGTTATAGGTTTTAATGAGATAATTAAGATGTTATTACCAGCTAGTTGACCAATCAGACCATGGTTTGTTAAATTACACATTTATATAAATCATCATAAAATAGAACATCTGTACGTCACTTCCGTGCCAACGTTGTTGTCATTTTATTACATCAAATAAAGCGTATCCGAAATACTCAATATCCGAATAGCCATTCACACACTAATGAGAACTAACATGAATTATCGATGAACTCAAAATGACATTCAAATGTATTCAACATAAGATAGTTTAGGTGGATGATTTTCTCGATTAAAACAAACAATACTGTAGATAATATTCATACCTTGGTCTTTTTTTTTATCAAAAAGCCAAAAAAGAAACTAGTTTCGGTATCATATCTATAATCGTAAAAAAATATTAGTTATCTCCCTTCTATGAAAGACAAGGGAGATAAACGAGTAAATATTTCGGAAAACCCAGTCATCAACCTAGTCCGAATGTTCCTAACACACAAACGTTTAGAGAGTAGTGGGTCATTCGGACTATTTAATCCCCCAACAAATCTTAACGCATAGATATACAGATAATAAACCAAATAGTTACATGTCTTTCATCATCCAATATTCAAAGAGTGTTGGCCTATCTCCAAAAGCGGCTCACATTTATTGGATTAATGAGGCTTCTTATTCCTCTGATTGGACAAACACAACTAAGTTAGACAACAGAAACAGTATACTTTGTCTTTGTAGAAAACAGAAACAAAGACTGCAGAGTAGGCCTATCTATGTTATAAATCTAAGGATCTGTAGAAAAGAAAAAAAATGTGTATCTAATTACAGGTATTTATTTGTAATATATCCCTATAGCTTTTCTTGCTTCATGTACGTCTTTTTTTAAAAGTGAGTAGCTGGATTTCCACCCAGTGACGATGAATAGATCTACATTAAGCGCGATTGTAGGCTAATGCCTGTACCCTTTACCAAACGGTAAGCATCTTTGAGCCAAGAAGGCAAATGGTATGTTTGGTTTTCTTGGGCTTAACCTGTATGTTACCAACAAGGAAACAAAGACAAGAGCATTCAATGCACTGGTACGCTCTAACCTGGAGTACTGCTGCAACCCCACCACAGAACTCTCATAAACACGGTGTATATGGTCAAGAGGAGGGCAGCACGCTTTGTCACAAACAGGTATCACAATACCAGCAGCGTGACAGATATGATGACTTCCTTTCAATGGAACACCTTTGAGGATCGCCGACAAAAACTGCAACTCTCAATGTTTTTCAAAATTGTAAATCATTTAGTAGAAATTGACAAAAACAACTTCCTGGCTTATTCCAGAACAAGGTCGTCTCATAACACTAAATTCAAACCCTGCTCTGCAACGTTGGATTATTTCAAGTACAGTTTCTTCCCCAGATGTATTCAACTATTGAATAAACTACCAGCAACAGTGGCTGAGACCGCCTCTTTGGCATCCTTTTAGAGTGGGCTTTCAACCCTGTCTTTCTTAAGTAGCCGGCTGTGAGTAGCACTGTGTGATGAGCTAGAGCTGTATCAGCTTGGTTTACTAGTACCGCCACGGAAGCTGGATTGGTCTCTCTCTGATGGTGCGAAAGGAGCCTGGACAACTTTTCTACTTTTCTTTTCTTGTACTATTGGCAAGATTATATTGCCCGCTATTCTTCTAACTTTCCTATCATTTCACTTTGTCTTTAATCTTTTCTTAAACACACCGTTGTGTAATGGTCAAATATGACAGAATAACGTAACAACGTAGAAGTAGAAATTTTCGACTGTCTCAAATTGGAAGAGTTTGCAGACGACATTTCAAACTGTGGGGAAGTTTTAAAATAATCTTATGATAGGACAGAAAACATTGTGGGATAATGAAAAATTTCTCTTTTCCCCCTCAATGTTTTCCAAGTCGTCTGCAACAAACTGGTTAAATGTCGTCATTGTTTGGTAATGGGTTAAACTGAATCGATAGTGACAAATTAGTATAAGCTGAAACATTTTTTTCTCACAATCTAGTCTGTGTGAAAAAAATACATGATAGTGCCTGAATGATGACATGGATAAAAGTTAACGAAACTATTTCTAACTAACACATACACATACACAAATTCAAAGCGTTGAAGGACATATATTCTCTAACACGTGATTTCGTGACTTGACCACGTAGACAATCACACGAAAAACAACGAGGAAAGGTAAAGATGGTTAGTTCTAAACAGCACCACAAGATAGATATGATAGATAAAAGAAAGAAAATATTGCCCTTCTTAATTTCAAAATTTCAATTCTTAACCCTTTACCAAACTTTCGACTGTCCCAAATTGAAAGAGTTTGCAGACGACATTTCAAAATGTGAGAAAATTTGAAACACTTATATGTTAGAGCAGAAAACATTGTGGGAAAAAGAAAAACTGCTCGGTATGAGCATTTTCTCCTTTTCCGACAATGTTTTCCAGAGTCGTCTGCAACAAAGTAGTAAAATGTTGTTATTGTATGGTGAGAGGTTAAACCCGGATAGAGTGGCCGCAGCTAATACAGCTTCAGTAAATCATTATTACCTTCTAGAAGTAACCCTGGGTATTAACAAGAAGGTCATTTCGTCCTGTTTCTGCTTGAATGATATCAGGTTAGAGATCACAGTATTATGACGGGTAGATTATTCAAAGCTTTAACCGTTCTCGGAAAGAACCTGCATAGGCGTATGAGCGTTTCAACATTGGGGGAGCCAACTTCAGATGAAGACCGGTCTAAGAATAAATGTTCCTTAACTGTTTAATGACTCTTCATGCATTTACAAATTCAATAACATTATGAGAATTAAAAGAAAGCGTATGAAATTGTGTATCTTTAATAAAAAAAAAAGGATATGCCAGGTCTCGATCTCACACGGAAATCAAATGTATTGATTTAAACAAAAAGTAGCAGCGACCAGACTGTCACAGGCACTGATTCATCTACTGTTAGGACGAGAATAAATTATTTTTCAAGCTTTAGCTAACAATTGAAGACAATATTGAGTTTGACGCCTTAGAACAAATTCTATTACACCGTTGTTTTTGTCAATCAAAACTTCCCGGGTATTTTTGTGAGATGAGTTTTCATTGGATAAACCCGATGTGTTCAGATTGTCATTTGCGATGATGACGTCAAAAAGATTTTGGTTATTGTTCGTTACAAAAGGCGAATTGGAATTAGATAAAGCACAAAAATACACATTTATTTTTATTCTGCTGTTAAATTTCGTTTCTTTTCTTTTTCTTTTCAAATATCTTCATTTGCCATTGTGAATATTGGGGGGGCCAAAGTATAGTCTGGCCCCGGTCTGGATATTGGGGGGGCGGGCCCCCCTGCCCCCCCGGCTCCTACGCCTATGGACCTGTTATAGTAACAGGAGGTGGGTTGTAAAAAGGTTATCACTGATGGTCATGGCGTGATCTTGATCTTTTGTTTTCCTGTTGACCCTTTCCCAAACGCCAAATTTTCGACTGTCCCAAACTGAAATAGATTGCAGACGACATTTCAAAATGTGATAAAGTTGGAAAATAATCCTCTGTTAGGGCAGAAAACATAGTGGGAAAAGGAGAAATTGCTCATTACGAGCAATTTCTCCGTTTCCCACAAGGTTCTCCGAGTCGTCTGATTCAAAGTGGTTAAATGTCGTTATTGTTTGGTAATGGGTTAACAAAGATGCATTAACCTGGAATACATCAGCTTCTCACTTGAAAATCTTGAAAAGCAGTACGAACAGGCTTGAGCTTTATTCTTCTACATGTCATGGCCTTCCATCACATCCTATCTGACATTCGTGTAACGTTGCCCGTGTAATGAAATCGCCATGTCGTCAAGCGGGTTGCCATTCTTAGAACCAATCCTAACTGCCTGTTCGGATTTTTTTAGAGCCAAGGTTGCATATGATTGACAAACCTGCAAATTGTATGCTATTTATTTACTCTGGAAATTATTATTTTGTTGTCAGATCCACCTAACATGTGTGATGTAGGCTATTTATGCGCATTCGCAGATCTATTCTTTTCACTTTTTTTTTGATGAATTGCCAGTAATGTCCGGGTCACTTCAAAGTGTTACTTGTAAGCAAAAAGACCACATGGCAAAGAAGTGCTTTCCTTTTATATTTTTTAACCAAAGTGCATGTGTATTATTAAAACGAATCGTCACAAAACGTGAAGATCTTCCCTATGACAATATAAAACTGCGTTGAACTTAATGGAATCGTTTGGTAAATGGCTAAACAACGTATGAACAGCAGATCGAATGCCTTTGCATTCTCGAAATTTGTGATTGCATTAGATTTTCAAAAGTAATTGCTTCTTATTTTGACATTCTGGGTAATTGGGATGACATTAGACGTTCAAAAGTAATGACTTCTTGTCTTGACATTCTGGGTAATAGGGATATCATTTTAATTGAAAAGTAATTATTTCCTGAGAAGGATATGGATTTTCATGAGAGGCAGTCTCCCGACTGACTTACGGAATGCCGATCGTTCTACCCGCCTTGACCAGCCCTTATGGGCAGTTGAGTATGGGATCTTCCTCCATCATTAATAGTCGGGCATCGCTACATAACTGAAATAATGTTGATGTGATGTAAAACCCATAAAAAATGGTTTCATGTCTTGACATTCTGGGTAATAGGGATAACATTATAACTGAAAAGTAATGGTTTCTTGCCTTTTCATTCTGAGCAATGGTAATGACATTCCACCTTAAAAAGTCATGGTTTCTTCCCTTGACACTTTTGGTAATTGTAATGACATTCCACCTTAAAAAGTCATGGTTTCTTCCCTTGACACTTTTGGTAATTGTAATGACATTACACTTTGAACATTAATGTCTTTTTGTCTTTGCATTCTGAGGAATGGGGATGGCTTAACACTTTGAACATTAATAGCTTCTTGCCATGACACTTTGGGTAATGGGAGTAGCATTTCATTATGACAAATGATGGATTCATGCTTGATACTCTTGATGATTTGGATGATATAACACTTTGAAAAGTCATGGTTTCTTGCCTTGGCATTCTGTGAAATGGGGTTTGTATTACACTGTGACAGATAATGACTTCTTGCTTTTGCAACGAATGTTTTATCTTCTCTTGTTTGAGTTGAACCTGGTTCGTGCTTAATGCCCCTGTGTTACTTTCTGTTCCTCATTTCGTTGTTTGTGTTAAGTTTGGTGTGCTACCAAAGGTAAATGAATATAACATGACAACATATGTAAGATTTATCATTTTATTGAAAAATATTGAATTTGAAGTAAATGTATAAAAATACATTATTAGCATAACTTTATAACAAATAAACAAAAACTAAATGAAATAAAATGCTTGAACAGTTGTGACACAAATAAGGTTCACTTAACATTTGTAATAATTTTTAAGCAGAAAGGTCATAAATCGATTTGTTTGAATACATTATGGAAAATGAGTTAGAACATAATAAGTACCAATTAATCAAATATAGAGAAGATTCAAAACAAGAATCAAAAGTTTGAATTTCCATAGGCCATATAGATTGTTCAGAGCAAAACTACCGCAAGTTCTTTGCATTTGTGAAGAACTTACTATAGTATTGCATTGAGCACTTGGTATACAATGCCCCATAGTTTGGTAAATAAATTTATCAACTTGTGGGTACTAGAGAGTCAGCTAAGCCAAATAAAGTTATTTTTACCACCTTAACTTATTTTCAAAAGTGTGACTCCTAGAACTCTATGTATTGGCATAATAGCACAATGATATTTGGGAATAATTTATGGTTAATGAACATTTGGGGAAAATGAATGTTATATGGTCATTGGGAGATATGATTGTTGTATGGTCAACATGAATATAAGAATGTCATTGAAAAATATGAATATAAGAAGGTAATTGCATGGTATGGTATGGTCATTTGAAATATAAATGCTGCTCTATAATCATTGCACGAAACACGTATGCATATATTTAAATGTTTACATAAACGAAATTTAGATTCAAACCAGATGAAAAGGTCATTAGCCATATCCTTTTCAATGTCAAATCTTACCAGCCATTAGGGCATGCAAGTTATTTCTAAGAAAAAAATTCTTTCATACGGTTCAATCAGTTACTTCTCCTCTTCTCAGATAAAGAGATTTTTAGAGACTTTTTTTTTGGTATCTGCATGAAGCAAATATAAAAGGGCAAAGGTATTCACTTAGTATCATTTTGTAGAAAACATTGAAAAAAAGAGAAACAAATTGTCACGAGCAAGATCTAATTTTGCTACAGTGATTTCTAGCTATCAACCTAGATGTGTAAGAAAATATGTATGAATAAAAAGGGTAAAAGGTTTCAAAACATTAACACCCCTATACATACTACACCAGTTAGCCTGTTTGATAATGTGTGATATTTTGCCAAGTCAAAATTAAAAATAACAGCTGAAAATAATTAAGAAGTTTTTTACTAGTTTTTCATATACAGTGTTACCTTTTGAAACTCATTTTTGAGAAAAATGAGAAAGTCTGCATAGAATGGTTACGAGAGGAATCTCATAGTGGATGTTTAGCGCATGTTTAGATGAAACCTTAATTCCTACCAATGAAATATATGGCCCTTCCAAATCAATAATACTGTAACAGCAGACATATATTTCCACGAATAACAGAAATGATTCTAATGTAAAATCAGGTTGGAATTAACCAGACAAATAATTGAGCAATCGAAAACAAAACAGCCTCATGTTTGTTGCAAGTTCTTTACCAACACAAGGGACTAATGAAAAAATATATTTAGCCCTTCACTTTTGTGAATGACCTACTATAGTTTTGCACAGTCGCTCAAAAAGGAACAATTTAACTCTTTACCAAACGCCAAATTTTCGACTGTCACAAATTGAAAGAGTTTGCAGACGACAATTCAAAATATGATGATATTGAAATATAATCATCTAATAGAGCAGAAAACAGTGTGGGAAAAGGAGAATTTGCTCTTTAAGAGCAATTTCTCCTTTTCCCACAATATTTTCCAGAGTTATCTGCAACAAAGTGGTCAAGTGTCGTTATTGTTTGGCAATGGGTTAAAGGGTTGCACGAAAGTTCATTGGTTAAACCGTTCAGACTGTTCATTTTAATGCGTTTTGGCAAATGGACAATAATGGCAAAAAAGCAGGATTTTGCTCACAATTAGCAATTTCTTCGTTTTGTAAACTTTGGTCAAAGGAACTTTAAAATGAAGAATACGTAAGATAAGAAATAGTAAACATTCCCTATGCCGACACTTTATCATTTTCTCCTTATTGCTCATGAGATGTCTTATTTCCAGTCACCTCTTCTGTGGAATCTATAAATTCAAGTGAAGTCCTATCTTCCTTCACTACATCACCTAACGATATTTTGTCTTCAATCAAAATGTCACCCTCCATGATTGTTTCCATAGTTTGACGGACCTTTTTGACGGGTTTCGACTCAAACAAAATTTCAAAGTCTTTGCTACGTAAATCGTCGATTGCGTCCAGCAATGCATCTGGGAAGTGATGTGCCAACATGTTAGGACTGACGATGATTTCTGTGAAGTTTTCAGGACCTTTCCACGATGCGATATATTCCTCATCTCCACTGAAAGTACTGGAAATTTAAATAACAATTTTATCAATACATCAATCAATATAATTGGTTACCTGCAACCGAACAGCCTTTCCTTTAGCAAATAGTTTGGTACAGGAGTAATCAAAGCTGGTAAAATATTCCAAAAACATCATGGACGTTCATGGCAAGAATTTAAGTAAGTGCTTCATAAATATTAATTATTGCATTGAACCCATCATTGGCAATATTCGTAAAAAACATTGAAAACATTCTGACAAAACCGAATTCTGTTTATCATTAGCAAATTCTAAAGTTTCAAAAGTATTTGAAATAAAATCTGGTGAAAATGTGATAATTAATGGTCTTTCGGTGAGGGCTGGAGATATACTCCATGCCATGGTGTATGGCATATTCATGGTTCTTACCCTTCATGATAACAAAAAGATTTTCCCTGAAAATTACCATGATGGATTGCTGGGGATAGATGCACTTTGTATGAGATAATTGAGATACTAACCTCTCTTCAATGTGAAGAATCTGTCCCGGTAATTGCAATGTTTGATACGTGTTCTTTATGTGCTCACTGTGCTTTGTGCATTCCGTCAATGATATCTAAACAGATATGAGAAAAACATGTGAGATCAGTAGGTAAAATGTGTACAAAATCAACTA
Source organism: Cerastoderma edule (assembly GCA_947846245.1). Taxonomy (NCBI): domain Eukaryota; kingdom Metazoa; phylum Mollusca; class Bivalvia; order Cardiida; family Cardiidae; genus Cerastoderma; species Cerastoderma edule. The sequence goes on along the minus strand of OX401406.1, from coordinate 35,056,060 downwards.
ACTCATGTCTCCTACAGCTCAACATCGTTAAAGTAACATATTTCTATTGTCTCCCACGACTTAACAATTGTATTCATCTTTGAAATCAGTCAGTTGATTGTACAGAATATATAAATACATGAAGAAAAAAAAAACACTTAACAATTGTATTCATCATAAGTCAACCTTCAATTTACGATGCTAAAAAATGTTGTATGTATTATAAAGAATTAAATTTTCAAGTCATAATATGTTTTTATGTCATATTCTTTTTGAATAAAAGTACTCACAATTTGCAATGATTTCATTAAAAGGTAGAAAAAAGACGTCCTATATATAGCCATCACCCCGAATAGAACCCTATCTACACATCCTTGTGTTCTGAATGATACCATCATAAAACCGTCCTATATTTACCTCTAAACTACTTCTGTGATCCAAGTCGTGTTTTTGTTTTGTGTTTCTCGGTGTATTATGATATTCAATGTCTTCCTCGAGAGTGCCCGCTCTGCCAGAACACATTCTCCAGCACCCTCCAGCCAGAATCTTGTACTAAAAATGTTCAGTGTTACAATAATTAAACAAATTAATCCTTGACCATATGGCAATGCTTTTTGTTATTATTTTGATCATTTGAAAAGACTTAATATTGTGCTATTGTACCCTTTACAGCTTTATTGTTACCGTTTTCAAGAAAATCATATTTAAAAGAATTTGATAACAGAAACCCAAAGTCAATAAATGTAAAATGTTTTTACTTAGTTTATCTAAAATATACTGCAGATCATAATGGTAAATTACCAGATTTATTTGGCAATATTTCCTAGATTTGAGATACTTATGATTAAAGCTTGATATGGGCTTAATAAAAAGTAAATAAAACAGTCATTTATATGGGCTAAGTAAAACAGTCATTTTTATCAATTTTTAGATACAATTTATTGTGCTTTTAATTTATGGTGTTTGTCATAATGATATGTTTATACGTAAGCAAGAACTTGTATTAGTTACGCTAATGAACTTTTGAACTTGTTTTGTTAAAACAAATAAAGACAAATCCAATAGGTTATTCTTTAATTACAATACCCTAAACATGTGTGTAGAAACACGGGCATAACAAGGACATATTGCTAAGTGTAAAAGTGATACTGATAGCATTTGGACAGGAAAGTCAAACATAAATAGAACCGCTTTGAAGCCAATGTACATGAATATGTAATTGTTCCCTATGCTTAACCAAAACTTTGTTTAAAACAGTGTTTCCCCATCAAACGAAGCATACCTTTGGTAATCTGGTTTCATGAATGGCTTCTAAGATTTGTATTTTAAGGTCATCCATCATCAACATGCCCTGTCTAGTAATGATGTCGTCACCAAGGACCACTGAACACACCACGTCTTGAGCGTACTCCCCAATACAAGGACTGTAACACATTTACAAAATATTGATTATTTTTAAGTGTTCAACACAAGAACAAAGCAAGTCCGTCACAATTGTGATGCACTTACTATGGTTTTGTATTGAATCCTTCATTCACTCGTTAACACTGAATCCTTGATTTATTTACTCTAAAACTAAGGTGTTCCTATCCATGTCATATTTTTGTTAGAACTATATGTAACAAACACAAACAATTAATTCTCCTGCCATTAATCAAAATGGAAAACATGTGGCTATAGAGAAAATAATTATCAGATAGTATATTTGCTTTGGTCACATTTTTCAGAATTTTGTTTTCATTTGGAAGAGCATACTTATAGAAAAATTATACAATAAAGTATGAGTTATTACGATAGATATTTGTGAGTTAATTGATATTGGTCTTCTTTATGAAACCAAAAATTTTGTAAAAAGCTTAAGACTCAACGTTAGAGTTATTATTTAGAGTCAGCTCCTGCTTTTGAAATATTCATATGACAAACCATTTAAACACACATAAAGGAGTTAGCTTAGTTAAAGAAAATATCAAACCGATGTGTTTTATTGGTCTAAGACAAAATGGTTTCACTCACATCCTTCTTATCTTCATAGGAATGTTTCAAGTCATGATATATCATTTAACTTTCAGATAAATAGGTCATAGAACTTGGAGTTTTGGTCCTTGATTAAACATTTTGATCCTGCTCTCTAAGTCAAAATACTTCAAAGTTATGACCCTTTAACTATTGCAAAATGTTGTTTTTTTCAACCAGCTCAGCATATTAGCAAACTTTTCATTTTAAATAGATGCATTGAGAAAAACATGTTTGAATACAAAGTACATGTAGTTCAAAACAATTCTTTTGGTATCAGAACAAAACATTTGATGCAACAACACTTGGATGTTATACTATTTCTTCTTATACAAAATGTAACTTTGCTGGCTGCCTCTGCAAGCTACAGTTGTATTCAATTCGAACCCATCAAAATTTTCTATAATTGGGAATCTAACAGGAAAATGTAGAAAAAAGTATAATAAAAGTTTAAATAAAAACTATCATTATAAAGCACTGACTTCATATGTTATAATATCCTGTAATTCTCAATTTACCTTTGATGACGATTATAACTATATGTGAAGACATGTACACTTACCCAACCAGCTCTCCAGGAGGAGAAAATGCAAAACATCGTAATTTGGGATATGTTGGTTTAAGTAAAATGGCCACCATTGCTGCAGCGCCTGCGCCCAGACTGTGACCAGTAATGACCAAATCAGCACCCTAGAATAGTTACATCAAATTTTAGTGGCTAGGAACATTTCATTTCACCCAGTTTTCCATTATATATCAAAGGTTCGGTGCAAGACTAAAGTAAGTGATTCATGTTTATGAAGTACTTATTATAGTCTTGCACTTAGCCTTCAATATGTACTTGGTGCACCAGCAACTATGCATTTAAGAAATCAATGCTTTTATGAACATTTCTTCTTTCGTCACAATGGTTTCTGACTAAATATAACATCTCAAAGAAGTATTCCTGATAGGTAAACTGACCACTGACTTTTATTTGCAATATTTTCTTTTCCTATTTATATTATTCGATACTTTTTTAGTTGAAAGAGTTTGCAGCTGACAAATAAAATATCATTAGGCTGTTTTTAAAGAGTAAGTATTGTTCATATCCTTTTCAAACAATACTGTCTAAAGATATTTTTACTTGAAACCATGAGGAACACTTGGTAAAGGGTCCAAGGAGTTTAAATGAATAAGTAGATGATGTTAACAGCTATCTCAACAATTAAGGAGCATTGCTCGGTTGATAGAAATCTTGTTATTTTGCAATTCATTGGTTTGTAACGTTCGTTGAACGTTTATGCAAATTAGGGACCTAATGCATTGTTTGAGAGAACATGCTGGTATATATATGGACAACACAACCGCTCAGTGAACAACAGTGTTTTTCACTGATCGGGTGTGTTTGCATCTTTGAGAGGTTCATTTGCTCGTTCGTTACATTTTTTTACCAACTTTCGTACATTCTTCCTTTATATCTTTTTAAATGCTCTTGCTGTAGATGAGTTCAAAAATGATTAGATTGAGCTTATTTGTACCAGTTAAATTCAAAATGTTTTCACAGTAGATTGATAACTGTTATCTGTAAAAGTTAGAAATTTGACCTTTTAAAAAAATACTAATTCAAAAAGAAAACAGTTTGGTCATCGATCAAAGTGGTTTCTACACTTGGACAATAATAATCATCATACTTTGAAAATGTCATCCTATTGAGCTTATAAGTTGGACCAATTAAATGATATAAAAGCAATGGATTATAAAAAGAAGAGAAAGTAACGGAACAAGTGTTCCCCTTTATCTTTGCCGCCTTCAGTCGGCCACTCACCTACCTCTGCTTTGGAGAATGCTGTTTCCAGTATTTTCTTTTCTTCCAGCGTTTCCTTGATGAAATACGCTGATTGAAGGATACCTTTGTGAGCACAACCCATTGGAATGTCGCAACAATTCAGATCCCCACGCTCTATGACAAGGTCTGTTAAAACATCCTGCAAAATGAAAAATCAAAGATAACTTAAGATGAGGCCAATTTGTCCGTGGTAGTCACTTTTGACGGAAAAGCCTGTGTCAGTCCCTTTTGACTGGACAACATGTGTCAGCCACTTTTGACAGGACAACCTGTATTAGCCACTTTTGACTTGACAACCTGTGTCAGCCACTTATGATAGAAAAGCCTGTGTCAGCCTCTTTTGACTGTACAAACTTTGTAAGTCACTTTTGACAGGACAACCTGTATTAGCCACTTTTGACAGGACAACCTGTATTAGCCACTTTTGACAGGACAACCTGTATTAGCCACTTTTGACAGGACAACTTGTATTAGCCACTTTTGACAGGACAACCTGTACCAGTCCCTTTTGACTGGATAGACTTTGTCAGTCACTTTTTACTGGACAACCTGTATTAGCCACTTTTGACTGGACAACCTTTGTCAGTCACTTTTTACTGGACAACACAAACATCTATTGTTAGAAAATTACCCAGCATTCTAAGGGATATGATAATGATTTATGATATCATACCTCATTTGGGATTTTTTATTTAGTCCAAAGTGAAAAGAAACAGGAATTCATTTGATAAAAAAGCATCATGAGAATTTGACTGGTTACCAAAATTCTGCAAACATCACTGTGGTTGCTTAGTTCTTCAGATGCTTTTATGTGTTGGCAAGTGTATTTGATGTAAGAGTGCACAACGGTATTAACATTTGGTCTGCTATTCGGGTCAAGTGTTGATCAGGGAATATGATACATTGTTTTATTAGATTGCTTACTTTATGAGCGTTTTCCATCATCGGAGTTCCATCTGTGTTGGCATTGGCAATCAATTTAGGAACAATTTCAAGTACACCTCTCTCCTTAAGTATCAGAGCTATCGGTTTTAAACTTTTCAAATTTTGTTACAATACTTAGGGAACAATGAAGGGCTTGTTCCTTACTTTTTGACAGAAATAAGACAGAACCATCGTCTTTGGGGGAACAAATGTTACAGTAAACTGATCTCGGTATGAGGTTATTGGTTAATTACGGTGATTGGCAAGATAAATATTAAGGTCAGCTGTCCATTAGTTAATGAGCTGCTTGTCCCAAAAGCCATTTTCTAGACTCATATCTTGTTCCATGTAATTAGTTAACTGTAGACTTTCCTAAAAACCAATAATCGATGCTGAAACCTAAATGTACGTCTGGACATTTGTTCAATATATTTGATTAAGTAGGCAGTTGTTGTATAGTCATGCGTTATTCTATCATGGAAAAAAGAAAATGGAAAAATGATTTTTTTTTTTACATAAGATGAATATGAATAAAAGTGACTTCATCAGAAGTGCACCAATACTGATCTATCTAGCAGCAATACTTTTCATCACTGAACCAAGCTTCTTTATATATCTGCTTAACCATATGGTTATGATTGAACTCCCATTTTGTAAGTCACTTGGTTGACTTGCTGAAGGTTCAATTTTTTACCCATAAACTTGGACAGACCTTATAACTACGAGCAATAAGGGTCTTTCCCAATTGTGTTATTTGCAAGACATGATAGTAATGCAAAATCTCATTTTATCAATCAAAGATGAAAAGCATCAATAGCCAAATGATGCTTAAGGGGAGCAGTTAATAGCTTGAGCTATAAAAGAAAATCCACAGGATGTCCTATCCACAAGACAGTGGTTTTACCAACAGCTACAAATAACAGTACCAGTATACATAAATAAGTGGCCTTTCTTATGTCCTAGTTGTACAGGTACTTTAGTTGATTAATCAATTTGAAAATCGTTTTTTAATACTTTAAAAGAATAAACTATTGTAACTTTCAGTTTGGACCCGTCAACATGAACCATTTTATGGTCATAGAATATGGTAATCATCAACAAAGTAATGTGAAAGGGATGGGGTCGTTGAACTAAAATGATTATTTTAATTACCTGAAGGGACAGAGTTCCTCTAATTGCTATAACTACAGCATTTGTTTCTCTGTCTATCACAACATAAAATGGGATTTCATAAATCTGAAATAAAAAAAACAGAGAAAAAGGGATTTCATCAGTCTGAAATAAATGAAAGGGAACTGTGATATCATAAATCTGAAATATCGAATGGTCTTGTCAAGGCAATTGTAATAAGCCCTTCTATGATTATATAATACTATGAGCCTTCAACATATAGATCTATGTTATTTTCTCAAAACTTAAAATCTAGTAGATATTATTTCCTAAAAACGTGTAAATCTGCCTTTGACCGTCAAATAACAAATATTATATACATGTACTAGCCCATATGATCATGCACTTTGGAACAAATTAAAAGAAAGAGTGTTTTGCATTGACTGTTTAACTGTTTCCTATTCATGGGCTCATTTCTCGTGTTTTTCTTTAAGGATATTTTCCACAATGGAGTTATTTTAAAAATAGACACAGTCAACTGACTATTGAATCATATGGAAATCACTAAAAGAAGAGCTGAATTCAACATGGATAATTTAATAAACCCATTGGACTGACAGTTTGTAAATGAGAGAACCAGTCCTTTGAGATGATCAACAGGGACATGTGTTTGGATCAAATTTCTTAATTTGATAGAATATGAATAATTGATTATGTCTGGAGAACAAAGCTTAACCAATTACCAAGCAATAACGACATTGACCAGATTGTTGCAGACAACTCTGAAAAAAAAACGTGGGAAAAGAAGAATAGCAATTTCTCCGTTTTCCACAATGTTTTTCTGCCTTGTCAGAAGATTATTTTGCAATTTCATCATATTTCATAAAAATGTCGACTGCAAACACTTCAAATTTGGGACAGTCGAATATTTGGCAAAGTGTTAAGGAACGAGATCAACACTTTACAGGATATTCCCAATAAGACCAATCTGAACCCATGGGGGTCTGTAGATATCCTGGGTCAGTACTATGTAATATGCTATACAATGGGTACACTTCTCGAATTGAAACTCCCTCTACCACCCGTACAAAATCGTCTGCTACTCCAACAATCAAGAAATGTAAAATTTGGTATACCTAATTCAACCCTTTGCTCCACCATAACTCGACTTAATGTATCAGGGTCCCGTTTTACTAAACAACTTAGGGAAAGTATTTGCGTAAGTAAAAACTAACAAGTGTGGATACGTCTACAATACTGAAATGTGATACGTCAATGGGAGCGTCTCGGAGAGACGATTCCAATGATGTGTTACCCTGCAATATTGCATAGCCCAGCATTAAAATAAGGGTGAATGTTGTTTTGAACTTACGCAAAATTTTAGCATAAACTGTTTAGTAAAACGGTACAATATGGTGATGAAAATATTTAGAAACCAATTTCACCAAAATAGACACCAAATGAATATTTGTTCCAAATGAGCAAAACCCTTTGCCATAAGCGATTTTTACCTATAAGATATATAATTTGATTCTTCCTATTTGTTGTCAAAAATGTTGCTTTCAATTTGGAATTGTGACATATTATATGTACCATATGGAGAATGGGTTTAGGCACCCCCCATGTCGATTTTTTTGACACATATGAACAGTAACATTTTCATTGTGAGATTTGAAAGAAAATATCCAAGCAAAATGAGTAAATCATTGAATTTGCTCATACCAATAAAGCTTGCCTTCATTTTTCACTCAAATCTTTTCCTAAACCCTCAAAGAAAATGCCACTTTTGTGTTACGATATGTTGTAATCGACTTCTGTTGGTTGTTTTCAATTTGGACCAGTCGCATTTTAACCCTTTCCCAAACAACAAATTTTAGACTGTCCCAAATCTAAAAAGATTTCAGATGACATTTCAAAATGTGATGAAATTCAAAAATATTCTTCAGTTAGAGCAGAAAATCTTTTGGGAAAAGGAGAAATTGTTAGTTACGAGCAATTTCTCCTTTCCCCACAATGTTTTCTAAGTCGTCTGCAACAACGTTGTCAAATGTCGTTATTGTTTGGGAAAAGGTTAAAGCAACTGTAGTTAACAATTATAAAAAAAAAAAATATAGAGCAATTTCTTCCTATGTAACAGTTGTTTCTAAGGTTTTCAGCCACAGTTTTTTTTTTAAAAAAAAGATGGTTTGTAGCTATAAGTTCAACTGAGATAGACCGCATAAGAATGACACCAACCATAGGAATGACTTATCCCAGTACCAAACAATTACGACATTTCACCAGTTTATTGCAGACGACTTTGGAAAACATTGTTGGGAGGGAGGGGGGGGGGGAATTGCTCTTAACAGCAGTTTCTCCTTTCCCCTCAATGTGTTCTGCCCTGTCAGAAGATTATTTTTCAATTTCATCACATTTCGATGTCGTCTGCAAACTCTTTCAATTTGGGACAGTCGAAAATCTGACGTTTGGTAAAGGGTTAAAAGATGAAATCTGCACAGGGTTAGCCTCAAATATCTGCCGAGCGATATTTGACATTAACAAAGCAGCTAAACCCTATCAAATGTTTCCAATATTGCTTTTATCTCGCATCAAACTGGCTTAATCACAGGGGATTTCCCCTACTTACAGAACATTTGTAAACAACAAAGGGATGGAGCACAACCGGGAAAACACATGATCGAAATCATTATAAACTTTCCCCTATATAATGTGAATGAATCTCATTTACTCAGTCCCCAATGTGGGATTTTGAGACTGGTCTAAATTGAAATTAACAGCAGATGACAAAGGTACTTTGGTAAAACTGGTAAAATATACGTATTGGTATAAGCCGTCAACAAATTGAAACATTGTTTTACAGCACTGGCGAAGATGCCCCCTGTGAGACCTGTGTCAGAAATAACATTAACTGCAACTGGTCATAATTGAAATCAACAACAAATGGCAAAAAAATAGGAAATAAAATTATAGTACCTTGCTTATTTTTTTTGGTAGAAACGATTTTGATTGGAAAGCTAAATTGCCAATTAGGAGAAATCTATCCGTTTGGTACAGTGTAATAAAAAGACGTGTGTAGCAGATGTGTAAAAAGAGGTATCAGGAAGAAAGGGGTTATCAAGTGACCACTGTTTATAATATTGCATCCGAACAAGAAGGCCGCGCCAAAGGTGTTTAATCTTTATTCACCTACTTCTCCAATGATAGCAACATTGCGTAACCCGCATGAGTTGACTACAAACTTTTCAGTTCAAAATTTCAACACTGTTTAGAAAAGACATAAAACACCAATCCAGCACAAATTTGAACTTACATCATTTTTGAAGCTTGCGTAGATTATATCTTCATGTAGAACACCTGTGGTCTTTTTGAAGGCAGCTGCGTTACACAGGCAACAGTTGTCCATGTAAATATTGTCTGCGTAATCACCACAGGAAAAGCATCTGAAAAAGGCGAGCAATTTGAGCGATACATTTCAGAATACTTCACTTTGACAAACTTGCAGCAGAGCTTTAAGAAACCACTGTGAAATGAGGTGAAACCTCTCATCACTAGCAAAATTTCCTCCCAATATCACAAAGATCATGTTAATTTGATCCTTTGTTATCACTGTCGTCAACTGCGTTCACGATTGACCAGTCAAATGATCAAATATGAAAGAATGATGATTATGAAAACGAATATGAAACGAAAATTTGGCGTTTGGTAATGGGGACCACCAATGTATAAGGCGATTAGAAACGGAATACCCTTTGTGTTATTTACCTACCTACACTCTGTGCAGAGCGTGCACAACCCGAACACTGGATTGGTCAGCGTTACATAGAAGGGCCAACCGTAACTGCCCAAAGCAAACTTGAGATAGTTGCTCATTAAATCCAGCGTCATCCACTCTTTGGGCACCGGTAAGTCGTCTCGAGGCTGAGTGGGAGAGTCTACAACATCTGTTCCTTGTCTGTAATCAAAATATACAGCTTTTACTTCATAATCCATCCATATGGCGCATTTTTGCAGACACATTTGTTAATGAGAAAGAAGGGATAAGTTTCATGTATCCTTCTAACACAATAATTACATGTACCCCGGTACTATTCAATATCATAAACACATTTTGTTTCCTATGTTTTATCTGTTGTTGTCTGATGATGCTCTAAAGATGAACCCGACCCTTGTAAGTAAACAGATTGTATTTATCCGCATTAGAATGCTCCTATTTAACAAATATGATTTCATTAATGCACCTTTATCCGACTATCTTAGAAGCAATTGAAACAAAAGAGAAATTCCCTACGGCAATAGTACACATTAAATATGACTTTGCTCATGAGTTTCTGAAGAGATTCATAACAGACGGTCGATGTTGAAGTTTTTATTGAGGTAGGAGTTAATCAAAGTAAAATGCTTTAATCTATCAATATCAATATGTCACAGTTAGTTACGATTCACCTTAGGTTCAGTGCAACACTGTATGTTCTTCATACATGTGAAGGACTAACTATAGTCTTGCATTGGCCCCGTGAAAGTTCTGTGTATTTCAAAAATAATAACAATACTTTTGTGTGCATATAAGTGGAAATTCCTTTGTTATAGATGAGGGAAATACTCTCGTTTATTGGCTCTACTGAAACAAAAGAAAAACATATAAACAGCATCTAAAGGGTTTATCATAGGAAACTACCATCTCTATTTAGATAAGGATGCTTCACACTTTTAACACTACCAATCACCACAAATAAATATTTTTTTTTTATGTTTTCCGATTGCTGTTACTGTATACCAAACAAAACAGATGTGTTTCATATATATTTGCCATAAAGCAGATAATAATTGCAATGTATGTGCTTTCAGCTAAAGTTCTTTTAAGACCATTCATAAATGATGGCGTCATAATAGTATGATGATGCATACCTATTTCTCTTTCAAAGTTTGTATGGTAACAAATAAGCACATTGTGAATATATCGTGCATGGTAGCATTTGAGCAGGTTCCTTTTTGACAATCTTTTCTATCTTAATATAGGAGTTGGTCCTAATTCTAAACTTCTAATTGTTTTCCAACTGCCTTCAGTTTAGGAAATGGCATTAAAGAAAAACAATATTTGTAAAGGTTTTATAATACAAAGCCATAATGGCAAGAAAAGTAAGTATGTTTAAACAAACAAAGATATATTGTATTTGGTAAACCGAAATCAAAATGAACTTCTAAGGATTCGTTGGGAGCATAAATAAAAAATAAAGCTAAAACTACTAAAACAGCACACACCATTTCATCACACAGAGATATGTTACTTGCAATAGTTGGAAGTTTAAAATTTGAAATAGACAAAAAGGAAATAAAAGGTTAATTTTAAAGAAGAAAAATTGCAGAAATGTTTTGATAACATTATCTAGAGATAAAGTTAATCTGACACACTTTGTTGCATCTGTAGCAAAATCAAAAAGGCCACAGTTTGTCTTACTTTTTTTTTTATATAATATAACACCAAGAAGTATTAACTAAAACAATACAGTATATTATTGTTGTCTGATGTTGCTTTCAATTAAGACCAATAACACATAGAAATGTGTTTGAATGGGACTATGACTCGTAATTAAGTAATTTATTGAGATTCGTGTTTCCCTATCAGGTTGAAAACGTCTTCATCATTCATTTTGTTTTGTGTTCTGATGTCGTCTCACGGTTGATACAGAGTTAAAGAAGTGTGAATGAAAGCAAAAAGGAATTAAAAAAAATCAGTTAAAAAACAAAACAAAACAAGCGCATTGATTCCTATGTCAGATTTTCAAAGCTTCACATCAATCCGATATAATAGTTTTCCACGTAATCCTGCTTAACCTACAAGAAAAAGCTATTTACATATTGTGCCAAACGGATATTTTGATATATAGTGTGCATGTCCCACTTTTATCACGATCCTTAATTGAAGTAGTTTACTTTGAGTATTTGGGTATAGTTTTATTACGGTTAAAACAGACAGTATGTTATACAACTGCAGACGAATAACTTATCTAAGGTTCTGGCATTTCGTCATCAATATTACAAAATATTCTTTCAATGCCATTGACTGTTTGTCAATATGACCATTATTGGTCAGTGGTGAATAGTTCTTGGTGCAACCTTATTATCATGATTTACCATCCCTTCATTTAATTTATTTTAAAGAAATGATCGTTTCAGGACATCATATAAGTGTATACAAGCACATAAGGGTAAAAGAAAAAAATCAACAGAAGAAACCCCTGCATCATAACTTATAGTGAAAGTCTTACCTTTTAATACTGTTAAATGAAATACAAAAAAAAGACAATCACGAATAACGTTAATGTTTCTGTTGCGCCAGCTACACAGAACAAAATGATGTGACTAGTTATTGTAACAAAATCATTCAGAAAAGACATATCAATACCTTATCTATGCACTAAAGATATGGTATATTTCTAGGACTTGTAGACAAATTTGATACAACACAAATTTAAATATGTAGGTATGTGCAGTATACTATATGCATTTGAAAAATAAAAGGAATGCACGAAGAACATGCTTATTAACATGCACAATGACGAACATTATAAAAATAAAGAGAGCACAAAACATACTACCAAAATTCAATTAATCGTTTACGCAATTACACTTAATGTGTGGATTGCTTTCAACATTTGAAACATTTTCCTCAACTTTGTGATAGTTTGAAATTGATATTTGTATCATAAATGCTCTACGTTTTATTGACAAGTTTTGATAGGATGCTTTTCCTTAATAAAAGTATGTTTCAATTAACAACATTGACTTATAATCAATCAGAGAAGACGAGTTTTGATCTTAAAAAGCCCAATTCCATTCCCAGTAATAACATTTGAAAACGTCTTTAAATATGTATTGCCTTCTAAGTTAGAAAAGCTTATTTCTAGAGTGTTCTATCTACCACACAATTTTACGTGTTCCATATTTCCATATCCGTTATGGAGGGCTCAAAGAAAAATTACAGCAACTCCTTCACAAATGTGAAGCAGTTGCTATAGTCTTTCATTTAACCCTCAATATCTTGAAGGTTTTGGTCATAAAAAGATCAATTATAAATGAGTTGACAACAGCTTTAACAGAGGTCAAGATAAAGGCTTACCAGTCTCTTGCATCGAGTATATAATAAATATACAAATATGCAAACTTAATTTTGGTTACTCATTCAAAGCGACTAGAGCTACTTGATGAGTTAAAAGGAAACCTATCTTACACACGTATCATTTTTAGAACAGAAATCGGAAAACGAAACTCCCCTTTAACCCTTTCCCAAACAACAAATTTTCGACTCTCCCAAATTCAAAGAGTTTGCAGATAACAACTCAAAATGTGATAAAATTGGAAAATAACCTTTACATAAGCTAGAAAACATTGTGGGAAAAGGAAAAATTGCTCGTCACGAGCAATTTCTCCTTTCCCCTCAATGTTTTCTAAAGTCGTCTGCAACAAAGTGGTCATATGTCGTTATTATTTGGGAAAGGGTTAATCTTGACCTCTGTATAGACAAGAACACAGTTTGGTATGTAATGACTAGCATGCAAGCTACTAACATGCGACTATACCGTTGTCCTCGCGGGTCTTCAGGCACAGCCAATGTCAGCTGTTGGCGCTTCCTCTCCTCTTTTCTACTCAGGATGATTAGTCCGGCAACAACATCTGTAGGTACGAGGTCCACACCCTGAAACGATTATATACATAGTCCAGATATCAAATAGACACATGGAATTTGATATTACATTGATCGAAACAATTTTCAAATCAATTCAATTAATATTATTCAGTATTAAGCACAAAGTACTTTTTACAAAAAAAGTAAATCAATGGAAGAACTTGATACTAATGTTGGCGAAAAGCTATTGCATACATACATAAATGTGAATAAAGACTTTAACTATCGATTGACAATCTAAATGTGTCTGCATGAAAAATGAAAAAGCAAAGTGTAGGGCCCTTTCAGGTTATATAACAGGGGCATTTTAAAGGCACCTTTCCATTTGGAAATTTCTTTAAGATCAAACAGTTTTCTCAAAAATTCAAAGTCACGCCAGCCTTTGGGTTTGCCAATTAGCAGTTTCATCGATACAAGTTCCTAGAATTATCAGACCTTTGCCTCGTCCCAATTTAAAGAGAAAATCCCTGAAATGTATGGCCTTCGATGATCAATTGCTTTATAACAAAACATTTCTTGAGAGATGGTCTCTTTGTTTAATTTTGGATAATTTTAATGACTTTGTCAAAGTTATTGATTCCCATAATTTCAACTGTTGATTACTTATCGTCTTCCTCAAGCATTTGCAATTTCTTAGCACGGTATCATGAAATATTGCGCATTAAAAAAAACATAAAATAAACAAATTACAAAAGGTTTTGCATGCTTGTCCTTAAGACGAGCTTTAAATGATTTAGGAGCATTACCAGAACAACCAACTTTATGAGTAAAATACCATATGCTTACAAAGAGTGTATGTTAAGCTATATTTATGGTCACCTTTGACAATTGCGCTATCATATTGTTTATATCTTGAAGCAGTATTCGACAGTGTCTTACATTTATAGATTGAAACTAAAAAACTAGATTGAGTTGTTAGACTAAAAACCTAAAATACATTAGCAAGTCTAATTTCGTTCTCTCATATGTCACACAGCGTAATTCATATACACTGAATTTAACATTGTAAAATACATCCTGTCAAAAGGTTGAACAAGGATCATTATAATTAAAATTGTTTACCTTGAAATAGTCAGCACTAAGTTCAGCAAGAGTTTTAAACACACTTGTACTTCTGTTGTCATTGTTGGCACACATAAACATACATTTACACCTGAAAGCAACCAGAATCGCATTAAAACATATTGCCGCACTCCAGTCTCTTAATCTTTAGTACATAACTATGACATATATACTGAAAAATATTTTGAAAAACAATGTGATAACAGGATAACTTATTTTGTAATGGGCATTTTTTTTTGTATTCCACAATGGTTTTTATCCAACATCATACAGAAAATAGATATTGTTCATGTTATTTTTCATCTGCTGTCAGTTTCCATTAACATTTGCTAAAATTCTTTGCTCACTATTCATAGTATATTTGCTCAAATATATCGAGCACATTTTCAATTTGTAAAATTGATTTCAGTGTTCAATTATTCAGTTTTCTAAAGCTGTATTTTGTAACTTGTATGAACTGTATCTAATGTGCCAGATGTTACAACTATCAAAAAAGCAAAGGCTTAAAACTTAATATTGGAAACAAATACTTTCCCTACCTAATAAGTTAGGATTGTGACATTTGTATAATGTTTATGCAAATTCTAAAAACCAACAACTTCATAGAGAACAACGGGTGTATATATATAGAGACAGCACAACGGATCAGGAAATGGAAAATATTTCACTGATTGATGTGGATGTTTCTTTGAAGGGTATTTTTCATTCTGTTTGTTACTAAACAATTAACAGCACTTAACGCTAGAGGTAACTGGTCCGATTTTCTCCTCATTTCAATGAATTTTGCATTTTACGGAGATTTACTACAACATGAGATTTGCATGGACAATATAAGGAAACACACAAAAGACAAGGAAACATTTAAACACGAGGGTGAGGGTAAGTGTGTCATTGTCTTTTTTTCTGTTTTTCACTTCAACCCTTCCAAACATTTCTATGTTACTAGAGGCAGACATGTGCTCACATGAGCAATTTCTCCTAAGCTCACAGATTTAAAAAAAAAAGGAATATCTTACAATTCTATCACAATTTCTAATGTCGTCTGCAATCTCTTTCAATTATGAACAATTATAAATGGGTTATTGCAATTATCCCTTAGAAAGTTGAATAATTTTCTAAAAAATAGAGTTTTGTGTCGTTTGCTTTCCAAGAACGTAAAATATATGCTTAGATTTGACGAGCAAGATTATCCAGCGTAGCAAACAGGTTAGATCACAGGCCAGCCACCAATTCACTTGGCGGCTGGCCTTGATAGAATATGTTTGCATAAGCATGAAGTCTGTTCAAGCACTTTAAGGGTTAACGTTCTACATCTTCACTGCTTGATGTGAAAGTCGTATTTCCTCATTGCAACGAATGGTATCTTTTGATCTAGCGACGAGGATATGTTGCACATGGCGTAAAACCTTTTAGATTAAAAAAATAAAAAAAAATGAAAAAAGCAAAACCCCGCACATCTATCATCTTTAAAAATAACGATACACCCTTTATACCTACACGGGAGAAACACAGTATGATGTTACACAGTACACAGTATGATGGGTGTTTTAAATAAAGCTAAACGTTTTTGTTTATTATAGTGTCAGCCCTATTGAAAGGGTCAGCCAGTTTGGCTTATGAGACACTTTTCATTGATTATACCAAGTACCTCCCAATTTCTATCACTATGCCAGATGCCAAACGGATATAAGTCGGTAACCATTTACTTGACAAGCTCGCGGCTCACGAACCGGCCATTTCGGAACACGTTCCACGAGAAACATTTTCCGGCGAAAATGGGAACACTTTCAGTAGTGCTCAAACATTTGATGTCCCCGTCCCGATTCGGACGCATTAAGTACTAGGCCGCGGTGACGGATTCAATATTGATAAAAACCTAGTAAAGAGACCGTACAAACGACATCCGATCAGGGAAAAACACTGTCGGCATCTGATCGGTTTTGGTGTCTTTGCATACACCACTGTATGTCCTCTATACAAAACAGACGATTTCAAATTAGCACAAGCACTTCACAACTACAGGTTCAGAGAAGACTCGTCAAGAGTATTGGCCTATGGGCAACCGCGAGAGTAAAGTAACTCAGATAGAAGGAGATGTCATTATACAAACGCTTTAACCATGTAATGAACAGAGCAAAACGATATTTTTTAAAAAAAACTCCGTTTATTCGATCGGTGAAAACACAGCGTCGGCCACCGATAAGTTGTGTTTTGTGTTTAAACACCCATACGCATGACCCCATTTAGCAATGCGATTACAAAACTCCCATACCCAACAAAGCTCGTTCGGAGAATTGACCTTTTGGAAATCACGCGGGCAAAGCAACAACCCCGACAAAAGGATATACCAATTTCGAAACATTGGCACCAATGTAATTAACAAAGCAAAAGAGATCTCTCTAAGACACAGTCACATCTGATCAGTGATAAACACGTCACCCAGTGATCGGCTGTTTTGTATATATGTACAACTACATATTCTTTATAGCAACGAAATAAATGCTCTATTTTGCATAATTGTTCTACGAATGCCTCGATTTTAAATGTATATGCAGAAATTATCGTTATCATGGTTATATTTAATGATTAGGCATTTAGAGTCTTCTTATCGTACAAATTGGCAGTTGGAATGTGTGTAAAAAGCATTTCTTCAGCACCAAAATTCATGTAGTACCAACGTAATGATATTTCCATCTCAAAGTTTGCAAATGTGTCCTAATTGATTTTCGGACATTTTGGCAAATATTTCGTTAGCCATCACATGTCCTTAACTGTGTGAAACCGTTAAGAGGGCGCTCCTGTGTAGTATGATGGCTTCGATTTGGGCAAAGGAAGTGCCGCCATTTATAGAAGATTCAAATTATGCAGCATACAAAATCTATCAAACAAAAGTGTATGTCCTGCATGGCATTGACTATGAGCCTTTATGAATTCATTACTTTATGTTCTCTAAAAATATGATACAATTACCTTTTTTCCCATGCTTTTTCCTGAGAAAATGGCCTCTTCGAACCCCTTTTAAAACTGCGCATGCGCGCGGGTGGTCTTGTCTTTTTACTGTTGTACAAATTAAAGACAAGGATGAACGTTATGATTGCGATTAGAAACACCACCCATCCAGTGATCACCGTCCCTTTTGCTAGATTTACGATGTTCTTATGACAGTCTATACAACTGCGAAACGTCCAGAATGTTCCGAGTGTGTTCCACGTGACCTCAGGTACGGCTATTATTAGCCTCGCGTACAGCACTTTTGTCAGGTGTTTTCGCGGACTACTATCAGCGATCGTGCCCCTGTTGCTAAGCAGCCCTATGATGGCGGCGAGCATTGCAGTAATGACCAGGAAGCACAGGAGCCCGATGAAGTAGACGTGAAGGTAAATGGCGTTAGGACACTCCTTCCCAACCTCGTCTTGGTACGAACAGTACATGGCCAACACGACAACAAACCTGAAACAGTAAAGGGAGCGTTAACATAAGCAAAAACTGCAACAAAAATAGAATTTCGCCCCTTTTCCCATTTATCTTCTTACATTGTAATGACAGGGGCGTTTCAACCGCAGGATTTGGTCTGAAATGAGTGATTCGACAGCCATCATTCTTCATATCAAAATATTGTTTGTACAGGTTAAAACTATATAAAAGGCACTGGTGTAATTATATTTGGTGGAAGACTTAGTCATCTCTGAGTAGATCACCCATGGCAGTTAACATTTATTATGATAAAAAAGGAATACAAGTATTGGTGGTTACAGTTGCCCGAGTCATCAAGCGTATCATAATATGACATCGCGATCATGACAATGAGATTATTTGAAGTTACTCTGGTCGATAGTGGCGATTCTTGGCTAATTTTGTATAATCCAGTGAGCTAACTTCCCTCTTTATATACATATTATTCAAATGGACTTGAGATTGATTTGGGCCAGTAAAAATAAATAATCAAGCGACAAACACAAATGAAAGTAACGACACTTCCCTGTTAGAATTAATTGGCAATGGGTATGCATTGATAATACATTGTTGTAAGCGAGACTCCAGCCATGTGAAGTGTTAGGATATGAGATGTGGGAATCGAGACCGTTTCCGTTACGGCAAAGTTTTGTCGCAGAGAATAAAAATAAGACAGCTCAGACATCTTGCATTTCAATGGACTATAGAAGATTTTCCCCTGTGAATCGGGGCTCCACGGGTAGAAAAAGTGTGAGACATTTCGTTAATACTCTTTCCACTATTATACGTGCACTGAAGGTAAAGATATCTGTAATCATACCAGATTTATTGTGGAACTTTTTAACCATATTCAGTATGTAGTATTTCCGTTTCGCTAACACATATTCATCAACATAATGAAACATAAACGTATTAAGAACATTTCTCTATGGTATGTTTGTTCATAATGATCAGAACTTTGACAATAATGATATTTTCATGTTTGCCATTCTAAACGGGCAATCAAGTTTATCAATTCGGGCATATAACCGATTAAAAAGAAGTACTGACTTCAATGGTAAACACTTCGATTGAACTGTTGTAATAGCAATACTACTAGAACAATTCTATTCCAGGCATGTACATGTTTGAACTAAAGAAGCGCCACATTATAACTGAAAACATGTTAAACTACATCTTAATACAAACCAAATCGCTGAATCAATGCAGTCTATTCCTTTGAGAGGAAAATAGTAAGTCGGTTCCAATAATGGATCGCCATAAACTGTCATTGTATACCAGTCACGTATTGATTGATCTAAAGGCGACTTGATTTATAATAACAGGAAGCGAATAAGCTCCAGAGAAACGCGAGATATGATGTGTTTTATTCCTCACAAACCAGCTTTATCGTGCCAATAATAATCGGTTCCATGGAAAAGCTGCTATAAAATCTTGGATTGACCCATAATAGCGTGCACGCATTCATTACTAATTTAGATGAGTTAATGAATACAATGCACGCAAGCTCTATATATCAATGTGTCAATTATTTTAGAGGTCAACTTCTGTTTTGAATCTAGCATTTCCATATTTATGCTTGTAAATACGAAAAAAAAGGCTCTAGACGAAATATTGAAACCAAAAGAAAGATGGTCAGTGACAATATTAGAAACAATTATAACTTAAGGTCAGATTGGTTTTTTTTAAATATGAGAGACCGTTCTAAGCATAAAAAAGAATTTGCCCTTGGCGATATAAGAAATCATTGTAACCAAAAAAGGAATAGCTCTTGCCCATAAAAGAATTCACTGTTAGAAAGAATAAGCAACCAGTGATACCATAGAAGAATAATAGGCTATTTCAACCTCGTGACTTCCAATATTTACAAATTGTTACAATACAGGTATTCTCTGCACAATTCCATTACAGGCACATGATTTTATTTTTCCAACTTTAATACAGTGGAGTTCCGATTATTCGAAAACGTGTTATCCGAAAACCACGCCTCATCCGAATCAGAGACCAGGTCCCGTTTATGCCATCATGGTTTCGGTAAGAAACGGTTGCCCTTAACCCTTTCCCACACAACAATCTTTCAACTGTCCCAACTGAAATTGAAAAATATTCTTCAGAAAGAGAAGAAAACCTTGTGGGAAAAGGAGAAATTGCTCGTGACGAGCAATTTCTCCTTTTCCCAAAATGTTTTCCAGAGTCGTCTGCAACAAAGTCGTCAAATGTCGTTATTGTTTGGGAAAGGCTCAAGAAACTTTCTTTTTCATTTCAATAATTCGGATCATTCGATGTCATGCCTTATTAAAAAAAGACAGGTGGCACCGTCGTCTTCGAATAAACGGGATTCGAATGTATTTGTCGTCTGCCGATGCTTTCAATTTCAACCTACCACAAGCTCCACCTAAGGAAAATAGTTTGAGTTGTTTTGGTTGTTTATATTGCGAACCTAAATAACAAAGATTGAGGAGGAAAACTGTTTGAAGGAAAGATACAGACCCGGAAAACGCTTTACGTTAGTGATGTATTGGGCGTTATCTTTCTCTCGGGTTGGATGTTTAACTAAACTAGAGTTGGGGGTATTTTAACCCTTTCCCAAACAATAACGACATTTGACCACTTTGTTGCAGACAACTTTAGAAAATATTGTGGGAAAAGGAGAAATTGCTCGTAACTAGCAGTTTTCCTCTTCCCACAATGTTTTCTGCCCTATCAGAAGGTTATTTTCCAATTTCATCACAATTTGAAATGTCGTCTGCAAACTCTTTCAATTTGGGACAGTCGAGAATTTGGCGTTTGGGAATAGGTTAATCGTCGTTTCTTACAAAAGCATGGGAGATACCCTCCCTGACATAACTCATGCTACATATCAGTCACGGGCCGTAGCAAATGCACCCTTTTCTATAACTATAAAGTATATAGGGGTTTAACACTGTTTCAACAGTTGGAGGGTGGTCAGTTTGTAAGGTATGGGAGAGATGTTACGATATTGAAGAAGAAAAAAGATTCAGTTTGGTACATTTCAAATGACACCTCTTTATCTTTAAAGTTATTCGGTAGTATATATGAGAACATTTGAAGGTGCAAATGAAATGCCGTTTTAACGATGCAGATTTTGTGTTGTTGCATACAATACACTTAGAAAAGCGTACATGTACTTGATTCAGGAAGCTTCAATATGTTTATAGTTTAGTACAGTATATTGTAGTAAAGTGAAGTATAGTATATGCAGTCTAAATGCGGAAAACCTTTGCAGTGCGTTTCGATGGAAATGCAGATTAATTCACAGCATGCAGGCTCCAACATTTTTGTTTGTTTACTTCCAATGGCTACTCTTCGGTCCATATGATACAACAGCACAGCTTTTGTGCAGTATTAAAGCAATTACACTTTTAAAGTCTTTATTTCCTCACGATTATGAACAACCAGCATATGATCCCAGTTTAAAGGCAACTTATTGAATTGTTTCTTTCGCCAAGTTTTTGAATGAATTAAACCATGTGTCGATAATATATTAACAGGGGTATACTACAATCTGATCCTGAACATCCCTTTTTACTTTCGATATTGATAAAGGGACTCACTCAGAGATTTATGCTCTATGAGTAATAAACGTTAAAAATCGAATATGAACAACTATGGTCAATAAACAAAAGACCACTTTCAGTTTTTTAACTTCTGGTGTTGGCCCGGTGTTGAATCACTTCCGGGTCGTTGTAGCCTAGAAAGTAGTTCTTTGAAATATTGAAAGTCCAACTTCCAAGGTGTTTTCACAGGAAAGTGTTACATTTAGAGTATATATATTGGTACTGTGTGATTGCTTTGTCTTCTCCTGCATGTTTTAAATGTGTTTTGTTTGTATTTTACAGGACTACTTCTCCATGCGGTGAGAACCAAAGATGTCTGTTACCAGTCTGGGCGTGACCTCTACCATTTGAATTGACACGCCCCCTCTCTGGAAATCAGCCGATAGCAAAAAAACGGATCGGTCATGATGCACATTTAACCCCCCAAATGGATTGTGTTAAGATAGTTTAAAGGTGACATGGTCACGAGAAAGTACGGTATGGGAGCAGTTTGTCTCTGTGACTGCTCAAACGGTTGCTATTTAACATGGTGGAGATGGGTGGAAATTAGACCAGGCCGACCCCTTCTAAGTTGCTGAAATCCCGTGATTCCGTTAAATGTATGTGAAGTGAGCATTGGCGCCTGTCGACACTTCTATGGGAAAGCCGGTTTATTAATAAAGGCGGGAATTCCTTTTGGCATACCTTGCTAACGTAACGTGACAATAATGATTAAACGTTTCCAGACACCACGTGCCGATATTATCTTACAATAGCACCTCTGATTCTAAGTTGTATACGAAATTAACCCGTTTTCACGGTTTGCTCTATTTGCAATACAAATGATCGATCTTTTCTCTACGGTAATAAACGGTTAAGGAAGCTATCATCAATCTCGTCTTATGTTTAGAAATCTATGTCGTCACTTTATCGGTAAAAGACGGATTCTAAAAAGTTAAAGACTTGAGAGAATCGTTCATTTGATACAAAATGCAGCCAATCTGACCGCCTCACAAGAATGTATATTGAAATCTATGAAATATGACACTAACCCTGATAGTGCTGGAATCGACTTCATGCTTGTGCAAACAGGTTAGATCCAGGCCTTCCACCAAGTTAGTTGGCGGCTGGCCTGTGATCTAACCTGATTGCTACTCTGAGTATCTTTTCTCAACACAATTAAGCAAATGTTAAAGGTTTCTGAAAGCAGACGTCACAAAAATCCATTTTCAGAAAATTACCGATTATTATAAGGGCTTAACTTATTAAAGGAAACTAGTCACCAAATAGTTTTAAAAGACCTATATAAAGATGTGAGCTGGCTCATATGACATAAATGGTTTCTTAATCAAAGTTTGTCTCCATTTTGTTTGTTCGACCTTTACGTCTCCGAGGTAACAATTCATGGATGAAACCCCATAAGCTAACGGCACATACATCATTAAGTAATCTGCGTAAAACCATCGAGCGTCTGCTAGACAACCGAAAGCATTTTAACCCTTTCCCAAACAACAAATTTTCGACTGTCCCAATTTGAAAGATTTTGCAGACGACATTTCAAAATGTGATGAAATTGGACAATAATCTTCTAATAGGACAGAAAACAATGTGGGAAAAGGAGCGAGCAATTTCTCCTTTTCCACAAATTTTTCTAAAGTCGTCTGCACAAAGTGGTCAAATGTCGTTATTGTTTGAGAAAGGGTTAATGGTTTGAATGTTCTCCAAACGGTTGTCACGTATATTATATTAGTTGTCCAGGAACATTTTCGACTCTCCTTCATGAGCAAATTGTATGGTACATTTCCGCCCACTCGCCCACTTGCCAGCTGACGCTTTAGCTATTAAGTAAACCTTTCCTTTTCACCTCATGGTTTCATTGTCATTTGTATATCATCAACAGCGACATTGGGTTAAATCATGAATTCTTGTTCACGAAGGAATGGGAAGGGAAACCTGGATTCTCCATATCGATTTGGAGAAGGAAAGTTTGGTTCTCAACTTATTCAGTTTTGCCAGGCTCCCTATAACTGGAGAAATACCCCAAACTTATATGACCATAAGGGCTGGTTCAATCAAGGTGAAACCCCTGGCGTTGCGTTAATCAGCCGATACATATAGACGTCCTCTTAGTAACTCTTAAAAGGCCCAAGCCGACTGACAACGGTACTTTGGCCCTTTCGGATCGGGACTTTGTGATTAAAGGTTTGGAAAGACAGACGAGAGTCATTCAGTCGCACCGAAATTCACATTACGCTTTTCGATGACATCTTATTCTTCCTAGTTTCTCGAAGAAAAGACAGGTAAAGAAAAAATGGGTTAATGTTTGATTAACGGTTCATCCCAGTACCGAAATTGCGTTCGTTTATACAGCGATTACGGACTTTTGTTCTGTCAGAAACATACGTTTACCCTAGCCCTAAATGAGAAAATGTGACATATACTGTTGATTTCATTCACGGGGATCTATAGTTATCCTCTGGTCAATAATATGTTATATACTATTATATACTATTATATACTATAATATACTATTATATACTATAACATAACATCGTATTGACCCAAGGATAGCTATAGACCCTGTTATTGAAATCAACAACAGACTTCAAAAATGCAGCAGAGAGGGAGTAACGGAAGACGGGAAGGGAGGTAGCGAGTCACCGATTGTGGACGTAGGGATTGGTCGACTGGCGGGAGGACGGATAAATCTGTTAAATAGACGGGAAGATTGACATACGGACGGATGGTTTGTGGGGACAGACAGACAGACAGACGGGCATACGGGCGATTGATATGCAGATGGGGAGACAGACAGACGGAAGGACGGTCAGTCAAAGGAAGGGGCTGGTGTACTGAGGGAAGGTGAACTCCCCATCGTAACACATTTTTCTCGTCTGTTGCTATGATCCATTAGGAATGTGTCCGGTATGATACACTGATAAATATGACTAGATGGTTTAATACGCTGTTACTAAGCGACGAGTTAGGGGATAACTTTTTTGCGTAGGATAATCTTGTTCATGTAACGATGAACTTTTTAACATAAAGAAATTGTCATGGTGTACGCATTTTTAAGTCGACGACTTTAAAACTTTTCGTTTCTCTAAAAAGATTAAATAAAAATATAAAACATGGAGAACTACAAATATATATTTTTGTTTTTGTTTATTTCAATATTTGTAAAGCGTGAAGTCCGAAAATGCGTTGAAAGTAATACTTTCTTCTCACGAAATCATTCAAGCACATATGTGGAAATACACTTCGGAAAAAAATTAATGCATTTTGAGCAATTTCGTTTTTTCTCACAATGGTTTCTTCTTGGTGTTACATAGAAAGGATTAGGTATATGAAAGTTTATGTTTGTTGGCTGTAATTGTTTTTATTATGGTGCAGTCACAGACTTTCATATGAGGTAATTGGTTCATTCCATGTGTATGAAAGAAATTCAATAGCTTGGCCAACACATTCTCCGAAGTTAATCAAAGCTATAGATACATCATTCAATCCTATCCTACTACAGAATCAGATTTCACAATGGAAACAGGAGACCGTGAGTTGTTACGAATATTATTCAGTGCTGGCGAAATAATACCATGGGCATAGATATATATGTAAACATACTATGTAATATAACACAACAAAGATATATGTAATCGTTTAAAACTGTATATTAGTAGTCTGTTTTCCCAAATCATATATACCTCAAACTAGTATGCTTTACACAGTTACAAAAGGATACGCTCACGCTCACATCAAGCATTTGCCATAGGTCGTCGTTGTGTGAAGATGATACAGGGTTAAAGGGTTAAAGTGGCTTAGGTTTAATGAATTTACACTCGCCACACTTTGATAATCTTCACAAACATATTAGCGAAATGACTCATTCGGATAAATCTGTGTAGATCTATGTGAATATCGTCGCAGGCTAAGTCATACTACAAGTCTAGCATATCTCATTGTTGTGGTTGTCGTGATATTTGCGATCCATCTTGCCAGAAACAATAAGTATTCGTTTTACGATATAAGGATCATCCCAGTACGTACGAAAGTTGATATTAACAGAAACAAAACAAACTCAATAAAACATTAAAATGAGGAAAAGGAAAATTACAACAATGTGTTCGTAATGTACAACCTCTCCCTGTCGGTGTTTTGTCCTCATAAACAAATAAAGTAAATGTACTTTCATAGAAATATGTCAATATGGAGTTTGTCATCATTGACGGCTGATATTCGGTAGTTCTCAATAATCTTAAGTTGTTTTGAAATTGGACATGCCACATCTCATAAAAAAGAACGTGTTTATTTATAAATTCAACAATTGAATGCTTATGATTACCTGTGCTATCTTCTGTATGTTTGTCATTATGAAAAAAATGTAATTTGAACTGCCGATAAGTCTATAAGTTTCCATCTAAAGGAAGAATTCGTATTCGGTTTTGATTTATTTTCACCAATTAATACATAAGTACACGTTCAAAACGCATCTTTTTTCTAAATGAATCATTTTGCATTGAAAGAATAAATGTTCATAAACGCATTGACCCCATGTGACCTTTGGCTCAATAAAGGGATAAGTGAGCAATATGAATATGGCAAACACTCGATTTATTACTCATAAACTGTTTGATAAGTTTGAGTATCGTTTCCGACGAACGTTTCCCCGATACACCAATAAAGTTTGTGACATATACAAATTGAAAACTATTTACAAACCGCAGTGTTTAAACCCTTATAGTGCCGGAACCGACTCAATGCTTATGCAAACAGGTTAGATCCAGGCTAGCCGCTAAGTAAATTGGCGGCTGGCCTGTGATCCAACCTGTCTGCTACTCTGAATATCTTTCCTCGTCAGCATTAAGCAGATGTTTAAGGTTTTAGAAAGTAGACGGCTAAAAAATACATATTTAGAAAATGTCCCAGCATTCTAATTCTAAACAAACCATAGTGTTTATATCGGGAAGAAATAAGGTTCATACCGATTTTGCTAAAGAGTTAAACTAGTATGATAAAGCAGGAGATGGTACGGACCAAATTATCTATTGCTTATAAACTAATGATAAAGTTTAAGTGTCATTTCCTATGTCATTATTTATAAAACGCCAATATATTTAACGACATACACTGTAAACGTTTGTGACATATTCATATTGAATACATAAACTAGTTAATTAAAGTTCTAAGGTGATATATGTTTGTATATTTGCATGTATGCATATGTATATAAGTATATATGCATAGATGTATATGAATAAACATTTGAAACTTTCTTTAAGACATTTTCCACCTAAATACATTAAGAATTGTCGTGTGTATGTGTGAGCGTATGTATGGGTGTGCGTGGGTGGGTGTGTCGGTGTGTGTGTGTGTGTGTGTCGGCGTATGTGTGTGTGGGCGTATGTATGTTTACCATTTCTACAATTGTATGCGAAGATGAATTTATTGTTATATACTTTATCAACCATGAGCTGTATATGCTTCAGTTGAAATAAAATGTTCTTCCATAAACGGACCATAATGTTTCCAATAGGAAGAAATGAAATCCTTAATGACCTTGCTATAGAGCTAAACGATAGAGACGAAAACACACACACCTATTTCAACCCTTAGATTTCTAGAAAAAAAATTGTCGTCTGCTTTCCTAAACCTTAAATGACTGCTTCATTTTATTGAGGAAAGATACTCAGAGTAGCAAACAAATTAGATCACAGTCCAGCCGCAAAGTAAACCAATTTGCTTGGCGTCTGATCTGGATATAACCTGTATGCATATGCATGAGGTCGGTTCTAGTACTATAATGGGTAACAACGAAAACAGACCATAATATTTCAAATAGGAAGAAATGAAATCCATATTGATTTGCTACATAGCTAGACTATTGTGACGAAAACAGGACATATCGCAAAGTCTTATGAAAGAGGTGATTTCCATTGTTTTTTCTTCACACCCTATTCCAACACGATATTGATGGTACTCGTTAAACTAATGTCGTCAAGACGATTCTAATGGGCACCCACACTACACGGTTTGAAATGCATTTTACAGGGAATAACTCAATGATTGGAGTATGTGAGTAACAAGCGTCGATTAAACCTCGTCACTGTATAAATGACCGTTATCAATTTCGCAGGGGATTCAGCTAAAACATTGAACAAGCCTTTCAGTTCTCTGATAGCAAAGGTCAGTTTTTCAAAAGTCGTGGAATTGCTCTCTTGCACACCTTGGTAGTGTCATGTGATTATTTATAGATCCACTTTATAAACTAAGTTTAAAACAGTGATGTAAACATAGAAACCATTAAAATGGGTAAATTGCAATATGTCGAAAAATCTGAAGTACTGAAACACATTTCATAGAAACGCTTTGTCCCCAGAAACGACTGGTTCTATATTAGATCGGTCCATACGAAAAGTGTATTTCCTATCACAAGCTTCTTTGAATAAAGAAAAGGAATAAATCCTGTTCAGAGAGGAAATAAACCTATAACGAATTAAATAGGGGAAAAACGAAATTGTGACAAAAAGGAAAAATATGCTACATTTGTCCAAATACATATAATATGTAAGCAGTTACCAAATGTGTACGCTTCGTGTTTGAACAGATTGGACACGTATAATTGTTGTGAATTATTCATTTTGCTTCCTTTCTCTCGTGATTATCTTGTCTTTTCTCTCCTAAGGGAGTGATCGAGTTAGAAAGGCGTCTGAATAGAGAAAACGCCGATGTCGTTTTTCGGATTCAAGCAGCAAAATCAGAGACTCGGATAACAACTGAGATGGTTCTACCACGATCAGACCCATTTAACAAGAGATTAACCATAAAGTTTGAGCTTAAGACAACTTGCCTTAACACAGTACCAAACAATGACGCCATTTGACCGGTTTGTTGCAGACGACTCTGGAAAACACTGTGGGCAAAGGAGAAATTGCTTTTGACGAGCAATTTCTTCTTTGCCAGCAATGTTTTCTGTCCTATCAGAAGATCATTTTCCAATTTCATCACATTTTTAAATGTCGTCTGCAAGCCCTTTCAATTTTGGACAGTCGAAAATATGGCATTTAGAAAAGGGTTAAGCGATCACACCAATACATAAACCAAGATCACCAAGATATAAATATGATGTATGAGACGACTAACGGCCTAATTTGTTACGCCAGTCACGAAGAAAGCTCCGACAGATTTCTTTATAACTGTCGTCCTGTATCCAGATGATCACGGTTTTTTCCAGATATTTTGCTTTCCTCGCATTCAATTCCACTATATAAGGGCTTTGAAGTGTCTTGCCAAAACAGTCGCCCATAAAATCAGCCGTAACAATCGGGGATCGTATCAGAGATTCCTGGGTTACATGTTTACACAATTAACCTATCAGCCCTGAAGCATTCGATGTAGTGTTTAAAGAGGCCATATAAAACAGGACATGTTGCATTGAAGCTCGTTAATACTGGTTATATCGATAAGGTACATGTACGAATAAACAGTTCTTGCAGGTTTGTCGTTGAAATTGTAACACAGAGAAATATGAAATCAGCGAAGACAGAGTGTTATTCGCAGTACTAAACAAGTTGTCTATTTTGTAGGAACACTTACGAGAGAAAGGAGAGAGGTAACCCCGAGGTAAATAGCACAAACATTGACTTAACAAAATATCCAAAGGATCCCTTTATTACATTTCGAAGCGGGTTACAAACAAAAGTCACTAGACAGAAATTCCAAGGTATACAGAGAATGTGGGAAATCGTACTGTATAGACAAAACAAAAATATAAAAAAATATTGACCTACCATATACTTCTAATGACCGAGTCCACTATCCCCGCGAAGACAAAATCATCACTGCCTATACTCCATTTTCTGTTGAACAATACGAGCTGGGGCATGGCCAATCGAAACCTCATTCAGTTAGACAACACCACATGCGTCCCACACCCGCCTGTCATTTCTCCTCTATGCTGGATGGGTTCAAGTGATGAACAAAACCCGATATTAAATCACCATCCTCACTGAAAGATAAGAATTGACACGCTGTCAAGACTATTTCAGAAAATATTCGGGACGTTTTATGAATAATTCGCTGCACAACGCCGATGCACTTGCAGAATAGCAAAACTGATATAGGTATTTTAGTTGTAGTACCATAACAGAGCTCCCATTTCACCTTTTATCAAACGCCAAATTTTCGACTGTACCAAATTGAAAAAGTTTGCAGACGACATTTTAAAATGTGATGAAATTGAAAAATGGTCTTCTGATAGGGGAGAAAACATTGTGGGAAAAGGAGAAATTTCTCGTTAAGAGCAATTTCTCGTTTTCCCACAATGTTTTCCAGAGTCGTCTGCAACAAAATGGTTAAATGTCGAAAGTGTTTAGTAGTGGGTTAAATAATTAATAATTGCTTAGCTCCAACCTAGTGATATAGTATAGCGGTAGTGCTATAATAACATTGTATAAAGGTCAGAGATATATCAGTGCGATAAAAGATATGTTGCTTCAGCGGTGTATATGTTACACTAACACAACAACATTATCACAATTAAATGCAACATAGTTACCAAATCGAAACAACAGTGGTTTATCAAATATGCAATTTAAATAGTTTATCTACAGTGCACTTAGAACGAAGTATTAACAACATAGTCATATAACAACAGTAAACTACTAAAAGCGTGTGAACAACCGGTGTACCCTCATTTCAAAGCAGAAGCAGGTCATCATATTAATTGTACAGAAACGACAGCATTGTGTAGCGGTGAAACGGTAGCGTTACGACGAGAATTCATCTTACAACATATAGAATGAAAAGTATCATCCCGAATCGACATTCTTCATGACAACTTATTTAACCTTTAAAAATCTGAGAAATTTTCTAAAAATATTTTAATGTGTCGTCTGCTTTCCAAAGCTTTAAATATCTGCTTAATGTTATTGAGGAACGATACTCAGAGTAGCAAACATGTTAGATCACTGGCAAGCCGCCAATTTACTAGGCGGCTGACCTGGACCTTATCTGTCTGCATAAGCATGAAGTCGGTTTCAGCACTATAAGGTTTAACTATAACATAAACCATAGTCACAAAGGATAAACTTCTCCTTATGAATAATACTTATTTTTGTCACAATGCTTCTGCCCAGATTGTTAAAAATGTTTTATTTACCTTTCACTCAGTGTGATACGGTTGATTTGAATTTGGACCTTTCACACATTTCAATATAGGGAATGGGTGTAGTTAGGCAGAAACGGTAATATAATGTCAAAACCTGCTGGGGCATGACTCCTTTGTAATGTATCTATTCAAAACTATATTAGGAAACAAGGTTGCTATAGAGTAAGATATCTTCTTTGAACACACCCAAAGGTTTAATGACCAAAAATTGAATCACGAACATGCGTCATCTAAAACTTAAGATCCCACTCCCCACGCAACCCCTCTTCCTTATACAACTTCCTGTACACCGAATTAAAGTGTTATATAAGGGAGCTCATAATATAATTACTGTTCGTTAACATGTAATGATTACACCCGTGAAATTAAAACGAAGAGCCGACAAAAATTAAATACAAAACTGTGATGTTTTGCAGAAATTCACAGACTACTACGGTAAATATTTGTTAAAATTTTCACCGATATGGACACCATCGAAACTATTTACCCCACCCATACGTACTATTAACCCTTTACAAAATAATAACGACATTTAACCACGTTGTTGCAGACGACTCTGGAAAATATTGTGGGAAAAGGAGAAATTGCTCGTGACGAGCAATATTTCCTTTCCCCACAGTGTTTTCTGTCCTACCAGAAGATTATTTTCCATTTTCATCACATTTTGAAATATCCTCTGCAAACTCTTTTAATTTGAGACAGTCGAAAAGTTGGTGTTTGGTAAAGGGTTAAGGGTATATCAATATGGATGCAAATTAACTCCATATAAAAATGTTCGTTTCGTCCGCATACCAAAGATTGTACATATTTTTTCACCTGTATTAGCAATGAGCGTTTAATTAATTGAGTGCGTATTAATTTAGCAGAAATGTGTTAAAAGTTCATTGACAATTCTCACCAAACCAACCCCCAGTACTACTCAAGCGCTCCTCTCTCCCCATCATTATTTCAGCCGAATCAGCTATTCTGATAAGAGTCTCAAAACGGCCCTTTTGATTCAGTATTTCAAGTTGATAACAGTCTAACCTATGGTGTTGGTACTCATTTGCATTGGCTTGACAGTCTGTTTCCAACGATTACCCACATTAAAGGTTTTGTCGAGACAAAATACTCAATTGCAAAGGAAAACTATATTCTGTCTGGATCTCTGGTCTAAAGGGGTACTAAGAAGGATTATGTGCTCGACCATAATCGCATTTATTTTGGGGTTGACAGGCATTAGTTTTCCGTCATTTTGGCTTAAATAAACAGGAATTACAATACCGTCTGTTACTTCCTTAATCAAGCACTTTTCCACCCTGACGGAGTCGAATCAAGTGGACGCTTGATTTGCCTTCTTACTAACATAGAGCGTCTATCTGCATCCCTTTGGGTGACAGAGATTAACCGGAGGTTTCAAATTCGGAACTGCTTCATCACTCCCACACTAAACGTTCGAGAAGAAGGCCACATCTTTAAAATTCCCACCCACCCTGCCCGATATGAAAATTTTTACAAATATTCCTCATGTCAATATATGTAATTTTGAACATGAAACTGCCGCTCAGTCTTTGTTTTCAGGTCTCTGGTACCAAAGCGAAGGGATGGGACCATAACCAGTCGTTCCAAGAAGGCATCCATCACATCTCGAGAGATCCAGGCAGTGCGTAGTACTGTTGCTAAAAGGGATGTTGTCATTTAAATGATACTTCGCTTGCGGGATTCTGGCTGGCTGGGTGGACGGCATATTGGAACGGACATTAGGAAACTTTTTACAATGAGTGGCCTTAGTAGCCCTCACCACTTTTTTATACCTCCATCAATATGCTTGGTGTCTGGACTCCGTCAAGTCGGGAACGGGGCACCGAGTGTTGCGATGGAACTAATGAAAACTCAGAGGAGCAGCTTGCCCCGGAGTGTCACCATAGACCAAACCTTGACTTGTGGTTTCTCTGAGGATTCTGCCAAAATCTGATTAACAAACTCGCCTAACTAAAGTATGAAATTCATGTAAAGGGGAGAGTTTCGCCCAGAACAGACTATGGATGTCTGTTTGGTGTCACTCGCGGAACCCAATTTTAGGTCTTTTATTTTATGGAATTTTTAGCATAAAGAATGCATTTAAATAATATGGAGGATTTGTAGAATGGAGGACTTGGATGGATTTGGATGGATTAGCTTGTATTGGATTTAACACTGTGTCAACAGTATTTGACTTATTTTATAGCGTAGAGGATAAGGGGATATAATTATATTAAATCGGATAACTAATGCTGTGCCGTCCACCTAATTGCCGGATCCTGTTTGCGTCCGATATTATCCACATTTTGTTTTACCTTTGTGTATTTTCATGTGAATTCTATTTGAAAGAGCTTGGTGCTCAATAAAGCTTAGTATTAAGAATACATTTTTGTCTTTACTCTGTCGACCTCCTAAAATAAATGTAGTTGGTTGTTAACCCTTAGAATGCTGGTTAATTTTCTAAAAATAGATTTAAGTGTAGTCTGCTTTCCAAAACCTAAAATGTCTGCTTAATTTTGTTGGGGAAAGATACTCAGAGTAGCAAACAGGTTAGAGCATAGGCCAGCCTTCAATCTACTTGGGGACTGGCCTTGTCTTATCTGTTTGCATAAGCACTATAAGGGTGAAATGCATTGTAATACAAAAGCGGAACTACAAAGAGCCCCCGATTAGAATGTATTAAATGTTTTACAATCCTTCGCAGTTCATCTCTGATGCAACATATTTATGAAACTATTGTGGAAAAAAAGAAAAAGCTCATACGAGCTATTTCTCCTTTTTTCAAACATATTTCCTCTAAACTAAAACATTATTTACACGTATCAAATCACTGTAAATCACACAGTGAAGTGCTGTCTGCTAACTTAGATATTTTAGGACGAAACAAACATATCCTTTACGGTAGTAGAGGAAATGTTATACAAGCACATTCTTTAGGGTCATTTTTCAAGACGTTATGTCCCAGTGGTGCGCTCGTATCATATTTCCGAGACCCATATAATGTTTCTTTGTAGAAGCCATACCGCTGTTTTTTAATTTCCCGGTCGCTGCGTGTCCGTCAAGAATGGGTGATTTTGTTGTGATTCGTATCAACCCCCTACCGAGGCATGATGCTGATCGAATAGATATCCACGACGGACGAGATTGACATTATTATTAAAAAATTATAAAGTCATTTTTTAACAAAACATATCTATCAATTTATATTGGACGAGATAAGGATGCGCGTAATACATCTTTCGTGTGTAATATAAATCAACAACAACAACAACAACAACAACGACATCATCATCAAAACCATCATAAATACCGTCATCACAATGGTAATGATAATCATCATTATTATCGTCATGAACAACAACAACTAAAACAACAACAACAACAACAATTCAGTGTAACTGTATCCTTTTGTTGTTTGTAGTATTGAGAGGAGCAGTAGCACGCGCAAAGAACTTGCGAAAGGGTCGGACAAGGCATATGTTACTCTTATCTATTCCACTAAGGTGAGGAATCGTGAGTTAATGGCAAAAACATTTCCCCTTTTCGAAACAATAGGAAAGATAAGTACAGCAAAACAAGCAATCTGGATATTCCTGTCTTTCGTCTACAAACACTCTCTACTTGGGACGATAGTTCTAAATTGGAAAGGTTTGCAGACGACATTTCAAAATGTTATGAAATTGAAAACTCATCTTCTGATAGGGCCCAATACATTGTGAGAAAAGGAGAAATTGCTCGTTTTCCCACAATGTTTTCCAAAGTCGTCTGCAACACACTGGTCAAATGTCGTTATTGTTTGGTAATGAGTTAACTGCGCTATACGTAACAAGACTGCTGACGTTTCGTTTCCCAATAAGCGCGGGTATGGGTCCTGTTTATAGGTCACTTGCACTACGGACAAGCTGGATTAGATTTATTCAAAATCGAAACAAGGTGCCGTTGCCAATTTCCGTTTGTTTGCCAAACGGCCCATTCCGTTGACCCCTCCTTTCCTCTGAGACATTGTCCCGTTTACCGCTTTTACAGCAGACGACTCTCGAAATAATCAAGATAAAAGGAGAAACTGCTTGTTTTCTCGATGGTTTTATCTGGTAAATGTATCACAAAAAAAATATTTCATATTTTATCCTCAAAAATTACCATGTGATACTGCCCCCAGCTATGAACATTGACAAATTCCATTAACACAATGACGGAAAAGTTCAAAATGTCAGCCAGCAGAAACCCCGATGGAAACATCACGGAGAGAGGTCACGATGGTGGAAACTTAAGTCTGTCAAACAACAAGAAAGATCTTGTAATCGAGAAAAAAAGATAAACAAATTAACACTTTACTTACGTTTTTAATTAACAAATCCCCGCATAAGCGCAATACTCCCAATTCGAGCGCTATTTGTTCATCTATTTGTGTGCAAATTCCTTATTTCAAGCTCTTATGTGGAGAGGTTTGTGTAGGACTAAGGTAAAAGAGATTGACACCATTTAGAATAAGGAAAAGACTGACAACAGACATGTTCTTATCTCTCTCAAGTTATCCTTGTAAAATCTATTTTACTGATGGTGCAACGAAAGGGATTCGCGTGCATGACCAATCTTTATCATATGTTGTGAAGAGGGCAGGAGTCTGCTTAAGGTAGAATACCAATAATATAAAACTGGTAATTCTTTGGTTAAAGAATGAATTGAAATTCAAATCATGAAAATATCTTTCATTTCACAAGCATTATCCTAGCCTTTTTTCTAAGCTTGTCTTATTTTGAATTTACATTTATAAAATAAATATAATCTAATATTTTATTCATTTTTTAATTATTACCTCCCCTAAATTTTCAAGATTCGCATTAAAACAAAAAATACACAAATTAAGTCTGCAATAAAGAATCCAATCCATGAAAGTTTTGTGTTGTTGGTTTTGATACACACTTAAAAGTAGCTATTGAGAGCATAATTAAATCGGGAAGCGTTTTAAATTGATCTAAGTATGTACAGTTTATATGTAGTAGATCCCAAAAGCGAAGTTACATGTTAATTCACTGAATACACACTTTAAAGATTAAAATTGGTCTTATTTTACTTCTAATTACCCTCCTTCCGTGAGTACCGTACGGTATAACAGTACATCTAACGTGCAATTCTTTTTTAGAAATAATTTTGAAATTCAAAATTTACTCAGATTTGTGAACAAGCACCTTTACAAGTTGAGTAAGTTGTCATCTTATTAATTGAAATAAACGTTGGACGATTTTAAAGCGGTTTTTTTAACTGTTTTCTCCAATAGCTAATCTATAAGATTACACGGACGACGACGTTTTACCTTCAACGATGCAACATGACACTTGAAGTAACATGAGTAAGTTATATTAAACGATGTAACAAGGTCGCCTTTACAATTATAAGAATACTATAGTTTGAAGTTCGCGTGGCTGAATCCATTGCCTGCTATCATAATTCTTTATGATATATACAATTTACCACAACTTCCTTATTACAAAAATAGCTACAGGAAAAGCATAGTGTTATCCCGTAGTGTTGGATCCGACTTCATGCTTGGCGGCTGGCCTGTGATCTAACCTGTTTGCTAGTCTGAACATCTTTCCTCATCGAAATTAAGCGGCGGCTCGTAATCACTGCTCTGTTTATGTTTACATTGGTCGCGATACGCTTTTAACCCTAAGAATGCTGGGTAATTTAAAAATGCTTAATGCTTAATTCTATTGAGGAAATATACTCAGAGTAGCAAACAAGTAAGATCACAGGCCAGCCGCCAATTTACTTAGCGACTGGCATGGATATTACCTGTTTGCATAAGTATGAAGTCGGATCTAGCACTGCGAGGGTTAAAAATGGTTGAAAAGATATCTGAATAATGAGAGGGGGGTTTAACGTTCCAATAATACCACTTCATTTGAAACGAAATGATCTAAACCTATAGTAACTTATCATGGGAAATAACACAGGAACCTGGACTCATTAACTCTGCGTGATATGTCTTGGTGACATCTTACAGTTTAATCATCGTCTGAACAGACCGCCTTATCTATGTGTTCAAAATGGGTAGAAACTGTCTAATTTTGAAAAAAAAAGGTTACGAAATTCTTTTCGTAAATAAGGTAATATAGTGCATTATGTCTGAGACCAAGATTAAAAGCTTAAGACAAAAAGACACCATGATTGTAACCAGTATTTCTTTTTATTACAATATTTATCGATGTAGTCTGCTTCTTGAGGAAGGTGGTAAATAAAAGCTACTAAATCGAGCCAGAGAAACAGTCGTTCTGTTCAATTTGGAAATGCTAGTCTATGTCATTCCTGTTGTTGAATCATGATAAAAAGGGATAATATACAAAGTATGACCGATGTATTCTGTATGTGTTTGTTTATAATGAGATTATTATACAAAGTATGACCGATGTATTCTGTATGTGTTTGTTTATAATGAGATAATATACAAAGTATGACCGATGAATTCTGTATGTGTTTGTTTATAATGAGATAATATACAAAGTATGACCGATGTATTCTGTATGTGTTTGTTTATAATGAAACCTTGAATTAGTTTGTAAGACATTGGTATGTTTGCCAACAAATATTAGTATGTGTGCCCGTCCTGGTCAGCATTTCAAGACTATTCCACTTATGTTCATTTAAGTAAAATCAACATAGAATTTTGATAGAGAACTGATCGACAAGCATTAGTATTAACCATCTTTTTCTGACGTCCTTGACTTGAATAGATTCGTGCATGAAGAAGGCTTGATGAAAATGAACAGACGCCCTTGAACAGGTGCGTATAACCCCGACCTATGTCAGTCTTCATAGGTATAAAAACGTGCCTTTGAAAACAATGTACTCAGAAAAAAAAAACTCTTTAGGTATTCACACGGAAGAAACCTTAAGTGTTTGTTAGTAATAGGTGGGCCGTTTGCTAAATCATAAATCATGTGATATTAAAATATGCAAACATCACAAACCATATAGCGATGATTTTTACGAACCATGATTTACAACATCGTCGTTTAATCTTTAATTTGGTCCACCTCAGGGCATACTCAAGTTTATCAAATATCTGCTCTCGAAAATAAATAATTTGACTATAGAATGATCGACTTGAGTTTGAGATCGAGTCGATCCCTTCCTTCAAATATAACTCGTGTAAATTGAAAGCAACAGCATACCAAAATGATAACGGTACGAATACGCTATATATCTACAAAGCAGGGTTAAGAAGGTTTCGAATAATCTAGTTTTCCATTATTTTCATTTCATTCGTAAATGCAAAGAAGCAAAAGCTGGTAATGAGTATAAGAATCGTCAACTTTTGATAGCCTCAAGTACCAATCCAAAACAATTCTGGTCTGTTATTAAGAACTCATATACTAGTAGCGAGACCAAAAGCTCCCATATTTCTAGTAGTCAGTGGTTTGACCATTTTAAGAATCTTCTCAATGTAGATGTAGCACCTACCATTGCTCAAAATAGTGATCTTGTAAATATATCCGTTAATGTTAATTGTGACAGATTAAACTGTGACATCACAGAAGAAGAAATTATTAAAGCTTTAAAAAAGGTGCATAGCAAGAAATCTCCAGGACCTGATGGGATCGGAATCGATTTTTTAAAGAAAACGTCGTCTGCAATTCTGCCTTTTCTATCTAAATTGTTTAGAGAAAAATTTTCAACAGGTTCTGTTCCTGACTCTTGGGGGAAAAGTATTATAATCCCCATCCATAAGAAAGGTTCGTTGCATGATCCGAACAATTATAGAGGCATCTCATTAATAGATGCAATATGCAAAGTTTTTATGTGCATCTTGAATGATAGGCTTTACGAATGGTGTGAATATAACAAAATAATAGACGAATCACAAGCTGGTTTTAGAAAGAAATATTCTACTATAGATAATATATCCACACTTCCATCTGTTATACAGAAATACTTGTCAAAATCTAGGGGAAGATGTTATTGTATCTTTATAGATTTTTCGAAAGCTTTTGATTCAATACAGCATAACATTTTGTGGGATTCCTTACAGCGGAAGAGTATTAATGGTCGCTTCTTGAATATTTTTAAATCCTTATATGATAATATGTCTTCATGTGTAAGAGTCGGAGAGGGCTTATCAGACGATTTTAAATGTAATATGGGAACTAGACAAGGCTGTTTGTCAAGTCCTCTTATATTCTGTCTCTTCATTAATGCTTTGATTGACTATATGAAGAATACTTTTCCAAGAGGAACTTTTATCTCTGAAGACATTAGCGACCTATACGCACTGTTGTATGCAGATGACGTGTCGAGCACAAGTGACACAGCTATTCAACTTCAAAGACAAATAAACTGCATTGCTAAATTCTGCAAAGAAGAAGATATGCGAGTAAATTTGGATAAAACTAAAATTATTGTTTTTAGATATGGCGGTTATTTAAGACGTTATGAACATTGGTTTTATGACGATAAGGCAATTGAGACTGTATCAATCCGTAAGTATCTCGGAATGTATATGACTCCGAAACTTAAATGGACTAAAACGCTCGAGAGTGCAGTAAAGCAAGCAAATAAAGCCATCGCTTGAATTATTCGATATCAAATGAACTTTGTTCAATTTAGACAATTTGAAATATTCAAGTTATTTGATAGCATGGTAAGACCTATTTTGTGTTATGAAGCTGAGCTATGGGGATATGAATATATAGAAAAGCTTGAATCAGTACAGTTGAACTTTTGCAAGCGCTTTTGTTGTTTACCACCACAGACTGCTAATGTTTTTGTGTATGGAGAATGTGGCCGTCAACCCTTATGTGTATTTTATATGACACAATGTATCAAATATTGGATTAAACTTCTTCACATGGACACTGAACGGTATCCTCACCAATGATACAATATGCTAAAACGACTAGATGAAGCAGGTCGCAAAACCTGGGTATATCATGTGAAAAATCTTCTTTTTTCGTTTGGCTTTGGATATGTTTGGATTGCACAAGATGTTGGGAGCCACACTATTTTTCTTTCAATTTTCAAACGTAGGCTTAGTGACAATTATCTGCAAAAATGGCATGAATCTCTTGAAAATACTTCTAAAGCCGACTCGTATAGAAACTATAAATCACTGCTTATTCCCGAAACTTACCTCCCCATGGATTTGGCATATCCGCTCAAGAGAACACTTGCAAGATTTAGGACTTCTACTCACGAGCTTATGATTGAAAAGGGTCGACATATAGGATTGGATTGAAATGAGAGATTATGCCCTTTTTGCTCTAAAAACGATATTTCAATTGTCGAAACTGAATTACATTTTCTAATGGAATGCATGAATTACGAAACAGTGAGAAAAGACATCTTAGGAAACATCATTGTAAACCGTAGAGATAAGAATACTTTTATTATGTTAATGTCTAGTAAAGACTCGAACTTGATACATAAGGTATCAAAATTCATTCACACTGTATTTGAAATAAGAAAGAATCAGTTAACGATAGCGACACTTGCTTAATCAAATATTTTATGTATTAGTTTGCATTATCATGACTCTCAAGATGATATTTGTGAGTCATATTCGTCTTTTCATTGCATTATATTTTGTGTTATGATATTTTTCGCAAAGCCATATTGTTATGAAGTTTGTTGATGCTATGCATTAACAAATGGCTCCAAATGTGCTTGCTTTGATTGCATAGTCATCCACTGCGACAGGAAGAGACATTTTTCACAATGAACTATTCCTCCTTCTGTAGCAATGGTTGCTATCCATCGAGATGAGGAAATTATTTTTACGTACTATTGTGCATTGTTATGCCTTTCGAGAGGATACTTGTGGGTCATATTCGTCTTTTCATTGTATTGTGTTATGATATGCTTATATTCCTTTTTCTGGTACGCTTATTTTTGCAAAACCATATCGAAATGAAGTTAATTGATGTTATGCATAAATCCATGGCTCCAAATATGCTTGCTTTCATTACATAATAATCCGTTGCGACAGAAGGAGAGGTTTTCACAGAGAGCCATTTCTCCTTCGGTAACAATGTGTCCTATCCATCAAAATGAGGAAATTATTTTCACGTACTAGTGTGCATTATCATGACTGTCAAGATAATATTTGTGGGTCATATTCGTATTTTCATGGTATTTAATGTTTGTCATGATATGCTTAAACCCATGACAGCAAATTCGCTTACTTTGATTGCATAATAATCCACTGCGACAAAAGGAGAAAATTCTCACAACGAGCTATTTCTCCTTCTGAAACAATGTTGCTGGTTTTTTTATCAAACAAAAAGAGAAAATTATGTCTTTTCAGAAGGGTCAGTTGGTCTAAGTATATACCCTCTTTTTCTTTTCAAGATATTATGATTTGTTTATTGATGCATTACCTGCTTTTTACACATGTTTATAAATGACGACGTCATAACGAGATATTTTTCTTTATTAGAGAGCACAAATGTTAAACCACTCCTTTATTACTTAAAATTGTGAATTGTATGTATATTGGGCCAGAGGCCTTTAATACGAATAAAACATATTGTATTGTATTGTATTGTAAAAAGAAAATCAAAAGTATTAAACACTGAATCTGTAGTCACTTTAAGAAGGAAGATGAAATGATTAATTACCTTTACCGATTAACATGTACCTGAAGAAAATGTTAAACTATTACATCATCATCCTTCTGCAACCGGTTCATAACGAAACTAACAGTAGTCGAATCATACAATTACAAATTGAGCTCGTTCTTAATCAAAGATTCCCTTGAATACATTGTGACATCAGTAGAAATTGCTCGTGACGAGCAATTTCTCATGATGTCAAAATGTTTTCAGCACAAAATCTGTCACGAATAATTCGCCTTCATGAATATTGCTGTGTAATTATTATTACAGTTGGTTCAGGGTCTCCAATACGCGAGACTGGTTAATTGATCATACGTAATTACGCCGTCGGCTAATTATCAGACCCTCTGTTCGAGTAGTGTATTACAAAACCCTAAAAAACAAAAATTTTATGAGGATATGAATTTATCATTGAAAGATGTTTTGTCGTTTAGATTTATTTTCATATCGTTTGTTTAATTACCTAAATTGAAAATAAACAGCGTTATGCGCCATTAGGATTACAGCTCACTCGGTTATAACATCAGAATTGCAAGCCAGTCATAGTCTAGGACAATTTGCCTTGTCCGATAGCACTCTTGTTTCATCGGTGAATGCGGGAGTAGGATGTATTCCTCCCTGGTTGTACCTGTTTACACGCTAAAAACGTTTTAAATATTGAAGTTTATCGAACATTGGTTATTATTGCACCGTAAGGTAACCATTGAAAGCACTATAATTGAAAGCGTTCACTTATACCGACGTCGGTGAATGGAGTTCCATACATCCATCAGGAAGTTCCTTAGAGGGTATGCGATGTTTAAATCATATCCATCCCAATTACCGTTCACTACATATGGCTTCACAAATGTGCGTTTACCAATTGTGTCGAGCTTGACAGTTCTATGGTAACAGTTTTCAGCACCATAGACCGTTATATTGTAACTTTGATAGGTCCAACGTGACAATCAATTAGTTACAATAAGAACGAAGGACATGTGCGCTTCTATAGACATGTATTCTTTACGGTCGTTAACTCTGAAAATCAGGCAACTAATGACTAAACTGAGAATCTTCGGTGACATGTATCAAAAACATCTATAATATTTCATTATGTGCCTCATTAAGTACATCTTTCGTTGTTTTTTCAGCCCACCTTTAACCATCTTTCAGTTATTTCTTAAAAACACACAAATCAAGTCAAATTGACTGCATTAAATGTCAAAACTATATCTTGAACGAGCACGGGGGCGCATGTAAATGTTAAATAAGGGACATGGTGTACGTTATGAAGACAAAATGCGTGCCAAGTTCTAAATATTCAGCCCGAATTGGATCAGGGTGAAGATAAATTCTAACATTCATACTAATGAAAAAAGGCATTTCTTGTCGCAGCTTGTTTCAAACAATTGCTCATTCGACACAAAGGTAACAGAGCTGTTTCGCCTTTTCATTAATCGACTTGAGGAAACTATGCGTATTTACTCGGATATTGGCAAAGGCAAACTTACAATATTGCCATTTGACACATCGTAGGAGGCCCATCGCAGTGACGACTTCAATGAATCATTCCTTTTCTTAATATTTAAATAAGAGGCAATGTTGTTTTTAGCTTACGCAATTTCGTAGCGAAAGACATTTTGAAGAACGCGACACAAGGGGCCCATCAAAGGCATCTTTCCATTGGAAATTTATTTAAAAGAATGCAGTTTTCCCCAAATTCAAATTCACACCAGCTGTTTTGTTTCCCTAATAAGCTATTTCAGCGATACACCTTCCCAACACCTAGAGGCATAACATTCTTTCCACCTGAAGG
The DNA here is from genome assembly GCA_947846245.1 of Cerastoderma edule. Classification (NCBI taxonomy): domain Eukaryota; kingdom Metazoa; phylum Mollusca; class Bivalvia; order Cardiida; family Cardiidae; genus Cerastoderma; species Cerastoderma edule. The sequence continues at coordinate 35,012,879 of OX401406.1, read as the reverse complement.
AAAAATGTCCTAGGTAATTGTCAAAACATTCACCTTTAATTAAACAATATATCCATATTCGCATTGCATCTCTATTGTATGTCGTTATTAATTTGTAACAGCAATAGTTCATGAACATGTACATCTTAAAGTTACAATAACGCAAAACCGATCATCGATTAATTGCCATGATTGGAAAGACGTAAAAAGCATTTACAGCATGCATATAGGAAACCATAGTCTAACAATTGACTAAATACAAATCGTCTAATAGCCTGATAAATGAGAAACATTTACAGATAGAAATTATTGATAGAAAAAAAGGACAGCTTTTCCAATTCTTAAAAGGTCTTTTTTCGTGTTATTCAAAAGTTAAATGTTGCAGAACCGCCGATTGTCTGTTAGTTTGTTTGCGTGTTAAATCTAACTACGACCATATAAAACCATATAAAACAAAACCAAATACCTTATCATATATGAAATGTGCTGGCCTTTTGTAGTCTGCTTAACCCTTTACCTACCAAACACCAAAGTTTCAACTGCCCAAATTGAAAGAGTTTGCAGATGACATTTCAAAATGTGATGAAATTGAAAAATAATCTTCTGATATGGCAGAAAACAGTGTTGTGAAAGGAGAAATTTCTCCTTTACCGACCATGTTTTCCAGAGTCGTCTTCAAAAAACTTGTCAAATGTCGTTATTGTTTTGTAATGGTTTAAAATACGGACAAATAGGAAACCCAGTATAATTAAATCCTCCTCTTTGTTCAGAGATTGATAATTATTTAATAGCCCTTGGTTAAAGGCAGTTTCCATTAACATAGTGTCAAAGCCGTCTTATTGATTTGGAACAAAATCGACGAGAGCGAAGTTACGAACCCTTTTGAAACATCATGGTTCCCCTTTCTCATTACCAAAAGACAGTTATTCCATCGTCCTAAGCTGGATAGACTCGGTACCAGTAATATAATACGAATAGGAGGATAGTCTCCTGGTAAGATACGCTTGGCTGTTTAAAGATGTATGGGAAAAAACGCCTAGCGTAAGTTCAAGGCCGTATATCTTTCGCCATGATGTACATTTGTTAAAAAGCAATAGGAGAGACTTAAAAGCAACGCCGGAGTTAATCATTTAGACGTACATGTAGCGAATTCTCAAAACCGCTTGGCCTCAGATGTTAGGAAACTAAGACAATATTTCTTAAGAACTGTATAGTGGGTAAACGCTTGTATAATGCATCATTGCGCTTGTAAAACAAGCTCTTACAACTTTCACTTACCACTTTTGATTCTGCTTCCCGGATTGAAAAACGAGTAATCAAGAAGTGCGAATGATCCAGACGAAGATATTTCCTTTTACACAGTTACAGCTTGTTTCATCCGAGTTAAGTGTTCGCGCCAAATATGGATTAAATATCGCAAGGAGGATCTCGCTACCCATGTGATTCGAACCCACGACCCTTGTATAACGAGGCCGACGTTCTACCTATGGACCAGGGGCCCGTTTTACTAAACAGTTTACGCTTAAGATTTGCGTAAGTCTAAAACAAGTCCTTTTATTTCAATATTTGGCAAAGCAATATTGCAAAGTAACACATCTTTGGAATCGTTTCTCCGAGACGCTTCCAATGATGTGTCACATTGCAATATTGTACGTTCTTTGAAGATATTATCCATGTTAATCAATTTTGACTTACGCAAACATTTTCCGTAAGTTGTTTAGTAAAACGGGCCCCTGGGTACCGTGTTACTAAACAGTTTACGCTTAAGATTTACGTAAGTCTAAAAAGACCAATTCCTCTTATTCCAATATTGGGTAGAGCAATATTGCAAAGTAACACATTGCAATAGTGTGTTTTAGTTTAAGATACTATACAGGTTTATTAGTTTTGACTTGCGCAAATATTTTCCTTAAGATGTTTAGTAAAACGGTACTTAGCCCTCCACAGGAAGAGTTCAGTACATTTACCTTTCGTTACTGAGCAATCGTTTACGTCTGTGACAGACTAAGTAAATGGGTTCTGAAAAGGTTATTATATAATACTTGCGAGAAAACGACACGACATGAAAGTAAATCCATGGACTGATCATCGTGGTATAAGTGTAATATTGTTGAAATCGATGTAATAATTTCTCAAGACAACAGCGGTTCCTTGCCCGGCTTACGTTATTTTACTCATTATCCCCCACATTGTCAGCTGTCAGTTTCCATGGCTGTAGCACTGCAGAGTAATTGCATTTTAATTAGCGCACGTGCGTATTAAAAGTCTATCAACATCCCAGGTAAAGTGGGCGTTATTATGAATACGGTGCAAGCAACTTATTTCAAATATCTCTCCTAAAATTGGCGTAATGACCCGCCCACCTTAACTCAATACCTATATATAGAGTTGATCGAATGTGTTTGTAGCAGCAGATATACGAATTCGTTGCAGCATAAGGAGACATTTCTCGAGCTGCGCAAATTTTCATTTACCATTATAAGCTGGAACCGACTTCGTGCGTATGCAAACAGGTTAGTTCAGGCAGGCCGCCAAGAGTATTCGCTACTCTGAGTATCTTTTTACAACGAAATTAAGCAAATATTAAAGGATTTTGGAAAGCAGATTCATTTTTAGGAAATTACTCAGTTTTCTAAGGGTTCTCCCAAATGTCCACAATCAATTGTTGTATAGATGCCATATATGATGTTGCTTTCAAATGAAACTTGTCATATATTTTATGACAAAAGATAGGATCAAGCTTGACATAAATCCACATATACACACCCAATATTCACCCAAAATATTATAGAATATAAGAAAGTCTTGTCATATTGTTAGATCTCAATCACAGGCAGACTGATCTATGGTACATTGTAAACCTATGTTAATTATGGTTATTCTTTGATATAGGAAGCACATCTCCACGTTAACATGTCTAAAATATTTGAAAATGTGCAGTCAAGATTATCCATATGCAAATCATACATAACGGTCCCTGCCGACAGATAATGTGATTATGTAAATGAACTTTCAGCCAAGTTCAGACTAAAAAGTTGTTATACGAAACAGGGTTTTTTCGCGTTATATAACAGGGGCCAATTAATGACACATTCACAATTGGATATTCCTTTAAAACCATTTGTTTTCCTTATATTCAAAGTCACATCGGGTTTCCCAATTCAGAAATTTCATCGATACCATTTCGAACATAAACAGGTCTCGGCCTCTTCCCAATTTAACCCTTATAGTGCTGGCACCGACTTCATGCTTATGCAAACAGGTTGGATAAAGGCCAGCCGCCAAGTTTGCTACTCTGAATATCTTTCCGTAACACAATTAAGCAGGTATTTAAGGTTTTGGAAAGCAAACGTCACAAAAATCTATTATGAGAAAATTACCAAATATCGTAAGGGTTAAGAGTGAAAATCTATAAAGGAGCGATGTAATACTTGCGAAGGGTTAGAATATACATGCGCAGGTGGGGTTAAATTCAACACATTGCATTCTCATCAGATCACTGTAGTCGATAATTCATAGTAAATCTGTTGCTGGAAAAGCAGAAAATGCTCATGTGACTTCTTTGCCTCAACAGGATAATTTAATTGGTGTGCAAGTTCTAATTTCAGGTTGAAAATAAATTCAACTTAATATGTTCAAAGAAGTTAACATCAATACATCATTTGATGAACCGCAACCGTATAAAAATAGAGGCGCAACCGACGTCGTCTTCCTTAATTCAAAACATCGACGCCTCTTCACCTAAATAAAAGGGGTACGATTTCATGTTTGATTTAGAGGGCATTAACTTTCAGGTATATGTTAGAATACGTGGTATGTTGATGTGTGGCGATGGAAATTTGATACGTAATACACGTTTACTAGGCCAAACTTAAAGAGGGTCCATCTACAATTTGTTTAAGGTAGTTAAAGGCCCTTTCTCCATGATCATACATCACTAAACGCATTTGCTGATGGAGATTATTGATCGACAATGACAAATATAATAAACTTCTCAAAATAAGTAAATCATTACAAGGTTTCTACCAAACACCCAAAGTAAAATTCCGTATTATTTTTGCCGTCTGATTTTGCTATAAGTTCTGACCAGCATCATGTACTAGTATGCCTGCCAATGAGGGGGTATATTTTTAGTTAAAACCTAGTTAATTTTCCCGCGGATGCCGCCAGCTACTGACGAACATCGAACCCATGGCTCTCTTACCAAATGCCGACGTTTTACCCCTGGACAACTAGGATAAACAAGTATTTGCTCTCTGTCTCTGTCTCCCTGCTTCTCTCTCTCTCTCTCTCTCTCTCTCTCTCTCTCTCTCTCTCTCTCTCTCTCTCTCTCTCTCTCTCTCCTCTCTCTCTCTCTCTCTCTCTCTCTCTCTCTCTCTCTCTTTCTTCCTCTCTCCCTTCCTCCCTCCCTCTCTCCCTCCTTTCCTCCCTCCCTTAAATATGTTCTTTGAAATAAGCTCGTATACCTCACTGAGTCTATGTATCGAGTGGAAGCGTTGGTATTTTTTCATTAAAATATAAATGATCGACACGTGATTGTGTTAGTGTACCAACCCTTCGTCTTGACTTATCTTTCTCTTTTCAAAACTTGACTAGTTTTATCGATTATCAATAAGCCTACGTTAATCTAGGGTAACATTCTTTCTATCCATAGCCTAGTTGAATTGGGTTTATCCTAATATGAAAAAATATCGTTACATAATTGTTCTCCCTTTTTAATGATTAACCCAAAGGTTGCTTCCAGCACACCTGTAGAATTAAGGAATTGTTACTTCCTCAGCAGTATGTATTCACCTATGAACGGAAATATGTTGACTCCATGTATAGGATCTTGTCAGTCCTATTCCTCTTAGTGAAAAAGCACGTGTGGCGCTGACAGTATTTTTGTTAACAGGTACATACCGGTCAATTTCCAAGAAAGCAGCAGGAGACGAGTTTAATAAAAACAAAGAAAAATGACATCGCCTTTGTGGTATAGCATAATTACTCTTGTAACAAAGGGAGAAATTATTTTTTCTGAAAAGATGTTTTATTGTGTTTTAGGTGATCTAAATGAAATGTCTTCTTCCTGTTAATGTTGCATACAGCACTCATTTTTGAGTTTTCAAGTACATGTTCCCTGGATGAAGTACCAGGCTAGGAAATGTGTCCTGCCAAAGGACACTCCGCGGTGAAATAAGTGTTTGCCTTTTTAGAATCATTATATTGTCAGTGGTTCAACCTATTCACATTAAACATATAAAACGCAAGTTTACGCTAATGCTTTCCTTTGTTTGTTTTTATCAAGGAGATTTCGAAATAAATTGCCCTGGGTTAGTGACCCTTATGACCAGTCTTAAAATAGAAAGATAAAGGAAAACAGTAAGCTAACAAAAAGGAAATATCCTACCTATTTTTCAAACGCTCCTGTTCCTATAAAGAAATACGATTAAATCCCAAATCGTGTAGTCACTGTTGTATTAAAGTGTATCTATATAGTACAATATGCAGAAAGTTTATCTTCTATGTGAAGAAGAGTTCAACAAAACACTTCATTCATATGATGTGTAAATCCGAGTGTTCTTTCGCTTAGAGTAGTAGTAGTGTACGTATGCCCAAGCGTAGAGGGAATGAACGGCCTAACATACGGTTAAGTTAGCCGCGGAAAACTACTATCTTTCTCGGGGGTTTACACCCTTATCGACCTTTATCAAAACATCTTTTTAAACTGGAGGGAGAACGGGTCGATTTTCGCCCAATTAGATTGTCCGAACTTGTATCTACTATCTATTCTACTACATGTAGATACACCTGTATTGAATAGCTTTCAAACATGTATCAATGTGAAAAAAAAGACAATTCTCATGACGAACATTTTCTGTCTCATTCCTTCATGGGTTTTTTTTTATTTATTTTAGTGTAGATAAACATTTTTTTTTGTACTTCTGAATTGTCGGCTTCTATTGCCATGTACGAGTTGTACCTTTTTTAAATGTTTGATGGGAAATATATCAAACATGTTCCCATCCCGAGTTATAAGTCCGATAGTGTACGTACTCAGAGGGCTGAATACCAGGTCGGATAATGTCAAGTAGTCAGGCAAGTGGTTAATGATATCTACATTATAGAGGTGTTTACTAACACTTCAAATATTCTGCTTGTTTTGTGTTTAACCCTTAGAATGCTAGGTATTTTTCTGTAGGTTGATTTGCGTGTCGTCTGGTTTCCAAAAGCTTAAATATCTGCTCAATTTTGATGAGGAAAGATACCCAGATTAGCAATTAGGCTAGATCACAGGCTAGCCGTCAATAGACTTGGTATGTCTCCTATAGTTTTCAAATATGTATTCAAACTGATTGAAAAACAACTGTTTATTACAAGTCCCCTGTTCCGCATAACTTCCTTTTGATTTAAAACAAATGCGCTTCCTTTTATTGTATCTACTAAATGATATTGTAAAACGCTAACCCAAGTTTCACGCAGATGCTTTATGATACCATTTTCTAACTAAATATCCTTTCTACTTGTATATGATCCTGACGACATCGTAAGTGACCCGTATCTAGACATACACCATTTAACCCATTACCAAACGATAACGATAGTTGACCAATTTGTGGCAGACGACTCTAGGAAACATTGTTGGAAAAGGAGAAATTGCTCTCAACGAGCAACTTCTTCTTTTCCCCACAATGTTTTCTGTCCTTTCAGAAGATTAGTTTTCAATTACATCGCATTTTGAAATGTCGTCTGCAAACTGTTTCAATTTCTGAGACAGTCAAAAATGTTGCGTTTGGTAAAAGGTTAATCGCCCTTTAGTCTTTTCCTCTTTTTGGAAGATCGCACTTCTCTCATTGTAAAGGCAACAGCAAATGACAAAAAAAATACACTTCATTTTCTTTGAAACATTGAATAAAAACTATTTTATCACAAAATGGTAAATTGCTGTAATGAGCAATTTCTCATTCAATCTCAAAGACAAAAATAGTCTAACAAATACCGATGCGTCAGTATGGGTTTTAAAAGAGTAAGGTGTGAAGGGTATTAATACGTTTACTGCATTCAGGATAAACTATCTGCTTACCTTTCTTCCATAAGCCGTCTATTATACATACCTGGCTACATACGTTCATTTATTTCAACCCATTACCAAACAATAACGTCGTTTGCCCATTTTGTTGCAAACGACTCTTGAAAAAACTGTTGGATAAGGAGAAATTGCTCTTAACGATAAATTTCTCCGTTTCCCGCAATGCATTCTGTCCTGTTTTTGAATTTCATTACATTTTGAAATGTCGTCTGCAACCTCTTTCAATTTTGGACAGTCGAAAATTTGGCGTATGGTAAAGGGTTAACCAACTTCTCGATAACTTTACACATAGACATACATCTCCAAGGAACATTTAGCAATCAATGAAATAAAATGTACATAAGAATATCCCCATTTCTTGTTTGTTTTTTCTTTTATTCAATCAATTTTAAAACGGAAATATTACTCGGTGCTCCTTAATGTTTAACCCTTTCCCAAACAATTACGACATTTGACCACTTTGTTGCAGACGACCTAAGAAAACATTGTGGGAAAAGGAGAAATTGCTCGTAACGATTTAAGGAACAATTTTTCCTTTTCATACAATGATTTCTGCCCTATCAGAAGATTGTTTTCCAATGTCATCCCATTTTGAAATGTCGTCTGCAAACTCTTTCAATTTGGGACAGTTGAAAATTTGTTAATTTGGAAAGGGTTAAATCTATTTATGTATTCGGTAAATATTGGTACCAAAAACTAGTAAAACGTTTTGCATCTAAGTACTGGTGTAATAACCAGGAAGTAGTCATCGAGAGTGAATTCGGTTAGCTTCAAGCTTCCGTCACAATCGTTGTAAAGTAAATAAGTTACGAATCAAACTGTCTATTGAAATCAATTACGGTTCGTCACGTTGCTCGAAGTTAAGTCAGTTCAAATCTCGATACTGCTTTTCTTTTTAGGTAAAACAGCGATTAAGGGGGTGGATTGAAGACGATGAAGAAGAAGTTTGTTTTGACGTAAGCATAAAAAGAATCAAGTCATATACAGACATGTCCATATAAATAAATATCACCAATAATACATGACAATAATTCAACATTCTTGAAGCAAACGTCATTATTTATACTTGCAATGGTTACAAACTATTTTCAATAGGTTGTATTGATTAGGCTATTTCTTAAGCATATTTCAAATATTTCGCAAAGTCAAAAAAGTACTTTTGCATTTTCGTTTGAAACATATACACCGTTCTTTCCATACTTTGGCGTAAATTGTTATACTTTTAAAGTAGTGTTTTCTGAGATGATCATTTTTCTTTGCAAACAAATAAAAAATGGAATTCATCCTCATTATCGTTTTCATTGTATATTCTGCACAACCTATAATTGATGAGCTAAGAAAGCTGCGTGAGTCATAATAAGCAATATCCGTATATACCTACTCTGTTGTTGACTCAATATATAAAGTGAATACACTCGTCTATATTGATATAGATTATGCATTATTGCATTAATGATAAGCCAACGTCGTTTGCTTCCTTCCTCCACCCTTTTGTTATCATAGCGCACTAATATTTCCTATAAACCAGATCACAATGCCATCCTTGCAACTGTGCAACACTCATTTCCATGAACCCCTTACTGTATACTTGCTCATTTGATACACTGCTGCAGACACTGCACTGTTGGCGGGAGAAGAGATGGGTTATGATATTCAGTTTCTGTTTTCGTCACAATGTTTTCTGCTGTACAGCTTGGGGAAAAAGAACTATAATTTATCAAAGTGTATTACTGTTGTCTGCTGGTGCTTTCAGTTTTCAATTTGGACACATCTCGAATTTCTATAAGCTTCAGGCTGATGGATGGTGGGAAGTTTCTTCAATTACGTTTCATAACCCCACTATTCCATATTTGAACACAGGTTGCAGCAGACGGTTTCGGCGAGCATTTTGACCACAGACAAAATTGTTCGTGATGAGCTATTGCGCATTGAATGACTGAACATTTGCCTCTGCTTTTTTTTTTGGCATCCCATATGTTACAGAACGATACGGATAAAATTTGATTAAGGTGACATTTCTAAGAAATCCCCATTTCTCTACACCAGATCTATCTAAAGGTTATCTGCAGTGGATGTACATTCTATTGGGGGTAAAAATAAAGGTTAATGGACGATAAGCTGACATATGGAGATACCTACTGACTAAGTAGGTATGCACAGATACAAGCCAACATCCTCACGCTGCTGTTAGTAGCATTAAACCTTAACCAACACGCCAAATGTTCTACTGTCCCAAATTGAAAGAGTTTGCAGACGACATTTCAAAATTTGATGAAATTAAAACATAACCTTCTGGAAGGGGATAAAACATTGTGGGAAAAGGAGAAATTGCTCCTTTTCCCACAATGTTTTCCAGAGTTGATTGCAACAAATTGGTCAAATATCGATGTTGTTTGGTAATAGGTTAATCCTCTGAATTACTGAAGTATTACAAAAGGCATTTCTCATCGATCTCATTAAAGGACTGAATTTTGTCGCATTTACAGATGATGCCTTAACGTTTTATCCCCGGCGAATTATCGCTTATCGCAGTAAATGTTACATGTACCACATTGCACAAGTACTGCTGAATTCAAACCAAGGGGGATAAGCTGAATGTAAAAGCACTGTGGTATAAAAGAAATGCTTTATGCTTGAGAAAAGAAGCTTTTTAGGTAAGTTAATGGGGCCAACACACTCTGGAAATACATAAGTGAAGTTTATTTTCATCTAATTGACCATCTTATTACGCACGCCTAGTATAAACTATGCATGTTTGTCCAATAAAAGAATGTTTGGATATCCAGATGTTGCACTGAACTATATAGATTAACCCTTATAGTGCTGGAACCGACTTCATGCTTATGCAAACAAGTTAATTCAAGACCATCCGCCATGTAAATTGGCCACTGGCACGTGATCTGACCTGTTTGCTTCTCTGTGTATCTCTCCTCGTCAAATTTGAGCAGATATTTAAGGTTTTGCACAGCAGACGACATTAAAATCTATGTATAGAAAATTACCCAGCATTCTAAGGGTTAAGACATTGTATACGGATAAATAAATGCAATATGCACAGCAACACGTGCTAAGAATTATGATGTATTGATCCATTCCTTCACACCACTTTGTGAATGTTCCGAATTAAAGGTAGCAACAGCCGATGCTCAATTGTGAAAAGAAAATCTTTCGAAAGTGATATTGGATATTAATAATTTTGAGAAAAGTAGCACTCGATGGTTTCCTAAATTGTATGTGGGCTAACCCTTTCACAAAGAACAAATTTTTGACTGTCCCAAATTCAAAGACTTTGCAGACGACGTTTCAAAATGTGATGAAATTGAAAACTATTCGTCAGACAGAGCAGAAAACCTTGTGGGAAAAGGAAAAATTGCTCGTTACTAGCAATTTCTCCTTTCCCCACAATGCTTTCTAAAGTCGTCTGCATCAAAGTCGTCAAATGTCATTATTGTTTGGGAAAGGGTAGAAGAAGAAGTTTGTAGAAGAACCTCCTGTAGATATGTCATCTTATCGAAGAATCAATATGAGAAAATTACGATAGTAGGGTTTCAAGCTATACAAATCGTAAAGAAAGTTAAAGAGTTTTGTCTCATTCTTGGTTAAACACAGTAGCAGATGTATCCTACCATTTCATCATTTCTCAATTAGCTGTATATAACATGAAGTGGCAAATGCGAGCAGTAAGAAACTGGGCGAGGTGAAATTTGGCATGACTATCCTTAGAATCGGCCCGAGTAGTGTTGTAGTATCCAGGAAGCAATCATCTAGAGTGCATAAAATACATGTAATCTTAAAGCTTACGTCACAATCGATGTCAAATATACGAGTACAAACTTTTTAAGAAAGCATGTGGAGCATCTCTGTCATTGTGGTTAAAGAAATCAATATGAAGGCGAAATTGTGTACATCGCTTGTATTCGAATCGTGACATTGACACGGTTTAATCGGATTTTCAAGATATGTGATCTATCAGTTCATGATGGTCCTGCAAGGCTGAAACAATCAAGTTTAGGATCTCCCTCCAGTGTGTATAAGCATGGCATCACACTACAACTGAAATCAATCCTTGTTCTTTCAAAGACAAAAGTATTCCTTTTTTCTTTGTTTATGCCAATTTTGAATTTTCTTTTACTATCCACATATGCTTTTATGTTAAAAAAACAACAGTAAAAGTCCTTTGCTGGAAATAAAATACGGAGCATAACTTGTGAAAAACTTCCAGAGGTCTTGATAGACACACTGGCCGTCGTGATATGTCAGAAACAATGTTTAAACGACGGGATGTTCTAGTACATTTTCTCTGAGAATGGCTTGCTTTCGACCCCATTGTAAGAACAAATGAATAGTTAAGACTAGTCCGTGATGTGTCTTATTTCCACAAAGAATTCATATTGACAAATCCTTTCTCACACGACTTTAACCAACTACCAAACAATAACAACATTTGACCAGTTTGTTGCAGATGTCAATGAATAACATTGTGGGGAAAGGAGAAATTGCTCGGTAAGACCAATTCCTCCTTTTCCCACAAGGTTTTCTTCTCTATCTGAAGAATACTTTTCAATTTCATCACATTTTGAAAGGTCGTCTGCATTCTTTTTCAATTTGGGACAGTCGAAAATTCGTCGTTTGGGAAAGGGTTAAAGGACGCTCGACATGTATCACGGTAAATAGTTCGATTCTCCTTCACCAAAGGAATTGAATTGAATTGAGATATACTTAATCTGGACTCCCTTGTTCTAGAATATGGAGCTGGGGGCCAGGGGGGCCGCCCCCCAATATCCAGACCGGGGGCAGAGTACTTGCCCCCCCCCCAATATTCACAATGACAAATGAAGATATTTGAAAAGAAAAATGAAAGAAACGGAATTTAACAGCATAAAAAAAGCATAAAAAAACTAAATGTGTATTTTTGTGTTTTATCTATTACCAATTTGCCTTTTGTTACGAACAATTACCGAAATATATTTGACGTCATCATCGCAAATGGCAATCTGAACCAATCCGAACACATCGGGTTTATCCAATGAAAACTCACCTCACAAAATACCCAGGAAGTGTTGATTGACAAAAATAGAGGTGTAAAACGTGTTCTAAGGAGTCAGGCTCACTATTGTACTCAATTCTTTGACTTAAAACGTTTTTTTTTTTTTTTTTATTAAAGATAATCATTTTCACACGCTTTCTTTTAATTCTTATACTGTTATTGAATTTGTAAATGCATGAATAGTCAAGAAAAAGTTAAGGAACATTTATTCTTAGACCAGTCCTCAACTGAAGTTGCCCCACCCCCATGTTGAAAACGCTCCTACGCCTATGGGCAAGTGGTGAAAAGTGTATGATTTCTCCAATATGGATCACAAAGTGAGATAGGCGTATCCCTTCACACAGACTATCATTAACAAATCAATACACCGACTGTCAAGTGAAATATTGATGGGCTGTTTAATTGGGTTTAATGTCAAATGATGCAACACGTCTAGACAGCGACCATCGAACAGTCGATTCGTTCGATTAACCCTTTCCCTAACATCAAATATTCGACTGTCCCAAATTGAAAGAGTTTGTAGACGACATTTCAAAATATGATGAAATTCAAAAATATTCTTCAGATAGAGCAGAAAACCTTGTGGGAATAGGAAAAATTGCTCGTCACGAGCAATTTCTCCTTTTCCCATAATGTTTTCTAAAGTCGTCTGCAACAAAGTAGTCAAATGTCGTTATTGTTTGGGAAAGGGTTAATTGATTTCAATCTTATTGCACACAGACATGTATGGTATGTAATACATCTATAATGACAAGCGATCTTTTTTTAAAAAGACTTTTCTGTCGTCTGCTTTCTCGAACCTTGAATATCTGCTTAAGTTTGTTGAAGAAATCTACTCAGAAGAGCAGAACAGAATTGATTACAGACTAGCCGCCATTTTACTTGGCGGTTTGTCTGGGTCAAACCTGTTTGCATAAGCATGAAGTCAGCTACAGCACTATAAGCGTTAAAAGAAAAAGGAATGAAATCCGAGATGATGAGAAAAGTTTCGAATGGGTTTTAAAATTCACCGCCTTACGAAGCAGCAGCCATTGGTTTATAACTCCTTTCCCTCCTGTGACAAACAACATGACGTCATCGGTCAGAGATTATGCTGCAGACGATCTTTGGTAAAGGTGCTTGTTCACAGATGTGAGAAAACTTGGAAGGAAGAAATTAGCTTCTCCAAAACTACACAACGGTCGTATTGTTATCTGATACACACTGAAGAATGGTCGTTAGAAGCAAAGTAAGATCTTTTCAATCTTTCAAAGCATACATGGGCCTACAGTGAAATAATAAGTATTTTAATCCAAAAGCGTGACATCGCTGTTGAGATCTTCCGCATATAAACTGTATATACTTAGATAAATTGAAGTTTACTGAATTATTCATGCATTCAATAGCTACTGAAATTGTGAAGCAAACATTAATACAAAACCTGTGTCATTTCAACGGAATTTCTTTCTGCCTTTCAAATTTTCTCTTCTATGGACCAGCACTTATAGAGATGAATTTATCGTTCCTGTAGTATATCTGTATAAGTTTGTATACATCTGAAATTAATTTCGATGTATAAGTAGATGTCACCTTTATCAGACTTATATGAAATTACACTCGTGTTCATTTCCAGGGGTCGCATGTGCACTTATGAGTTATTAGAGAAGTAATCATAGAAGTAATGATATACGCAAATCAATGCTAATGGACTTTAGAGTTAGCGCCATGAGCTTTTAACTCTTTACCACCTGCAGACGACATTTTTCACTTGAAGCAGACGACTCAAGAAAGGCTTTGAAAACGTGTGAAATCTTTCAGTTCTGCTTTTGAGATATGTGAATAGATTGAAAAAAGCATTGTGGCAAAAGGAGAAATTGCTTGTGACAAGCAATTTCTCTTTTTGCCACAATGCTTTTTTAAAGTCGTCTGCTGAAAGACGCAAAATTTTGATGTTTGGGTGGTAATGTGTTAATACAAGGGAAATAAGTCAAGGGAGGACTCATCATGTTGAGATCCGGTATAGTATCTACATTAACCCTTTCTCAAACAACAAGTTTTCGAATGTCCCAAATTGAAAGAAGTTGCAGGCGGCATTTTAGAATGTGATGAAATTGAAAAATATTCATCAGATAGACCAGAAAACCTTGTGGGAAAGGGAAAAATTGCTCGTAACGAGCAATTTCTCTTTTTCCCACAATGTTTTCTAAAGTCGTCTGCAACAAAGTAGTCAAATGTCGTTATTGTTTGGGAAAGGGTTAATTGCGTCATACAGTAAGACACCTCAATTCAATAACGTTTACTTGTTTTGAGCTAGACCAACGTATGAGGACCAGCAGTTTGCAAAAATTGTTGCCGGTGGCAAACACAAAATGTATATTTTCCAGCTGTAATTCTTTCATTTTCTTTCTTTTTTTAATAGAAAGTATCGTCAGTTGTAATGTCATTTTCGTTTCTTTTTTTCTGTTTGTTTGTAAGCTTAAGCAGGCCTGTGGTCTAACCTGTTTGCTACTCTGAGTATCTTTCTTCATCAAAATTAAACCGATATTCAAGGTTTGGGAAAGCAGTCGATACAAAAATCTATTTTCTTTTTAGGAAATCCCCCAACATTCTAAGCCACAAAGTCATTTTCAAACATTATAAGCATATTTTATTTATATCCAATCTAGAGTTGTCTTAACCTAGCTAAATTTATTTGTTTTTAAATCAATTGTGAAGGAAGCTTGAAGCTTGTATAGACCATTCTTTATGACTGCTCTCTTGACTCTACACCAGTACTCGTGTCGATTTGTGGGTTAGTCCCGGCAATTTTTACCGCGCCTAATGGTGATCAAACCCGGGACCGTCGGTACTATGGCCCGACGGTCTACCTCTGAGCCATTGTTATCGTCTCGAGTTAGACCGTGATCAATAGGCTCTTCTGTAAACCTCTATAGACGATTTCTATATGGTCCGTCCGATATAATCAGTGCTATAATTGACTGTTCAGATTTTTCTATACCGGTTTAAATTGCGTTCATCACAGAGAGGATATGGATCGAATTGCTTCGAATCCGCTGGGAAAGTCGGCTTATTGCTCTCGTCCTTGATATCGGTGCCTCTGTCTGGTATACTTATATCTCGTCACCGCTAAACTATCCGATCGATTCTCATTTATTTAAGCTCATCCCTCATGTAGTTTTGAATATACACGTGGAAAACTGAAGAAGACAATACTCTAGTCTTTATTTGGACGAAACCATTGCGAAACCGGGAGACCTTGTTCATACAGTATTGCTTTTTGAAGGCGACCATGGTGTGTGAAGAAAGACATCTCCTTTTTGATATATTACAATTGGGCCACGTCACGGGAAAAGGGACACTCGGACATAGCAAACAGTGTAGCCCCAGACCAGCCGTCACGTCACTGACGTGGCGGCTGGTCTGGGGTTACACTGTATGCCTTCTTAGAGGACATCAAGTTCTACCTTTAGATAAATACAATGATAACTGTCGTGACTAGATGCTGGAATAATAGCGCTAAGAAAGAGCTGAGTCAGCGGCTTTTATTTATGTCCGAGTGCCCATTTTCGCGTGACGCGGCCCAATTTATCAATGTAAAAAAAGTCACAGTAAGCATTTGTTTTGCAGCGGTGTCTTACTTGCACTGTTACATACATGTTTGCGTCTAATCGAGTGCATATGAAGCAAGGGGTTTAGAGAAAGCGGCATTAAATGACATCTAAAGCTTTTGACGATGTCCCAAAATGACAAAATATAGACCTAAGCGATGCAGATTAGAGCTGCAATGGAATACAGGTAATGGTCTATCTAAATGTTCGTTGAGCTCATTCTTTTCCACTTACTTTTGATTTGGTCAATTCCAGTAGCCAAACAAGGGAGGTAACTAACGTGGATATAATCATACGATCTGTTTGATTACTCATCTTCGAAAATAATTCCGTTAGCTTAAAATGGCAATCTCAAAGATTGAGATTTTAACCCTTTCCCAAACAATAACGACATATGACTACTTTGTTGCAGACGACTTAAGAAAACATTGTGGGAAAAGGAGAAATGCTCGTAACGAGCAATTTTTCCTTTTGCCAAAAGGTTTTCTGCCCTATCAGAAAATTGTTTTTCAATTTCATCACATTTTGAAATGTCGTCTGCAAACTCTTTCAATTTGGGACAGTCCAAAATTTGTTTTTTAGGGAAAGGGTTGATATTTTATATAATGTGTCTTCGACTGATTAAATGACAATACATAATAATAAAATGTATGTAGTTACATAAAACTAGGTAAACATCACGGAATGATATAGCATATTTATCCCATTACCAAACAATGACGACATTTAACCACTTTGTTGCAGACGACTCTAGAAAACATTGAGGAAAAGGAGAAATTGCTCGTAACGAGCAATTTATCCTTCTCCCACAATGCTTGTGCCCTATCAGAAAATTATTTTTCAATTTCATCACATTTTGAAATGCAAACTCTTTCAATTTGGGATAATCAGAAATGTTGCTTGGGAAAGGACTAATTGGAAAAACTAATCTATATTTTCGCTCCTGCAAAATTATTGAAGGAGAATCGGGAGCGGTTAATCTATTTTGTAAGGTACTGTTTCACAATCGCTGTAAAATAAATAAGTTTAAACTAAACTATCAAAGTGGATAAAAGAGTCTTGGACCGATATTACGAAATGTGTCGACACTCTTATCATACGCTCTTGTCATGTGACGCTAGCAGGTTGCATGAGAGTGGTCCCAAGATTATTCGTAAGGTGAATTCTCCATTAAAGCGCTGAGAGGCGGGGTTGCTTATTTGATTATCTTAAAGTGAATAAACGACTTTTAAACATCTTATTTGAAAACGGTTATCTATTATAAGTCGATGATTGTTTTGGTCACATTGTTAATGTGTACTACTCATAGAACACGCTCTGTATAATTGTTCCTTTAACAAATATTTAATGTGCACGCGAGGGGATGTGTCACACTTTGATAGTTTGTAAAGTATAGTATATACTTAGTATTATTAACGGTATAATAATGTTTTAAAGTAAAAGTACATACCATCCAAAGATATCCCACGAAAACCAATGGATTCTTAGTCGAACTATCTGGTAATAGTGATTTAAGTATTTAAGTATTTAAGTATTCGTTGAAGTGCGTTGAAGCGATATCAGTATTCTGTGTAACATTAATCTATTCTCCCATACGAGAATATTTCAACAGGATTAAACAGAAAGCAGACGACAATTAAGAAAACAAATACATTCTCAATGTCTCATTGGTAAAATCATTTGGGAAAACTGCTCTTTTTGTCACATTGGTTTGAAAATACTTTAGCAGTATGAGTTAGCATGGGGTAATGTATTAGGTCGATAATAAGTGCAAGTAATCTGTCAGTACTTGTCAATTAAAAACACTTGTTTGTAATGAATATCACTTGAACAATATCCTGTTACTAACTATTTCGTTTGGCGAGTTGTATTTATCCTGATCGACCTTTTCCACGTATTGACATCAATTGACATGTTATCGGGGCTTTTATGAACTATTCGGCAGGCTGCCAAGATCACAAACAAGTAATCATCAATTAACGCGTTAACAATTGATGTACAACGATTTTACTTTATACTACACAAATAAATCATTGAAATTGAAATCATCATGACAAAATAGGCTCTCATTTTTCTTTGACCCTTTCCCAAACAACAAGTTTTCGGCTGTCCCAAATTGAAAGAGTTTGCAGACGACATTTCAAAATGTGATGAAATTGAAAAATATTCTTCAGAAAGAGCAGAAAACCTCGTGGGAAAAGGATAAATTGCTCGTTACGAGCAATTCCTCCTTTTCCCACGATGTTTTATAGAGTCGTCTGCAACAAAGTGGTTAAATGTCGTTATTGTTTGAGAAAGGGTTGTTTGTCGGGTCGTTTTAACTTTTGTATATGTTCGCCCCATTTCCCCTGATTGGAGGGTGACAAAATATACTATGGGACATCGTTAAAATGACGAGGAATAAACTTTCGCCATTTATTTGCATTTTATTATTTTGTTTTGTCTTTTATATATCTGTTTTAAATCATATTTAATTTTCTGTAAGAAAGGTCTCAACCCATTACATATTACAAAAATATTCATAAGTAAGACAAACATATGCTTGTTTCACAAAATCTATCTTTACTTATAGAGAGATTATTTATCGTGAGGTTGGGTTTTTCCAGCTTTGGTAAAGATCTTCAAATGTTGCACTTGGCAGTTAAATGGCGGTTCTTACATTTAAAAACACACAGCTCATTTGATCAAGGACCTAAACTTGCATCAAATACATTATTAGGGATTTAGTTGAAGACTCTTGTATACCATTTACATTATATATAATCAATTTTGATGTAAAATTAACCAAGTCATATGAAAAATGATCTTTAACAAAAAGTTATCCTTGTAAAGAAGAAGTACCACTTATCTACTTATTCGATAACCAAATCATATCTTTAACCCTTATAGTTCTGAAACCGACTTTATGCTTATGCAAACAGGTTAGATCCAGGCCAGCCGCCAAGTAAATTGGCGGCTGGCCTGTTATCTAACCTGTTTGCTACTTTGAGTATCTTTCCTCAACGAATTTAAGCAGATATTTAAGGTTTCAGAAAGCAGACAACACAAAATCAACTTTTAGAAAATTACCATTATAAGGGTTAATAAGTATCTTGATAACTCATGCATAATTGGAGAAGTTCGATAAACTAGACTTAGTTCGCACAGTTTTGGGACGATGGGATGGATTCTCGATATTGCTGTTTTATATCTCGCGTACCTTATCGGTATGTGATCGTCGTTCATACTTCATTCACCTTTGTCTCTCATTTGATTGTCATTTCTTTGCTTGTATAGATATTAATGTATACTGTTTGCATGGTGTAGACGGTGAACACTGTGCAAGTATAAATCAAAGTATGCTCTGTTCTGTTCTAATTCTCTCCTTATATTTACTTCTTCTCATTTTGTCTATATTTTCATTTAGTCCTCCCGTCCGTGCATGATATTTGATTTGTGGGATATTGATCTTAACTGTTTGCGATACTACATGTATCTTAACCCATTGACCATCTACAAATCTTTGTTATTGGCTTAGTCTCGACATCACCTATACACTTGTACGCACATTAAGAATTTGATAGATGTATGAGTTACGAGATGTCCCACTTATTGACAAATATCATAACAACAACAAACGGGACATGACTTACATCATTTAGACCACTGTTGGGAGGTTCAATTGTTTAAAGATGCCTAATTTCAAATCATTATTAACCCTTATAGTGCTGGAACCGACTTCATGCTTATGCAAAAGGGTTAGATCCAGACCAGCTAGCCTGTGATCTAATCCGTTTTCTACTCTAAGTAACTTTTCCCATCAAAATGTAGCAGATATCTTATGTTTTGGAAAGCAGATTACACACTAATCTAGTTTTAGAAAATGTCCCAGGATTCTTAGGGTTAAAGTTTGACAAATTTAGATGAACACAACATGATTGTGTCTGAAGGTTAATGTTGATTAAAAGCATACTAGCGCTCAGAAAAACGGCAAAACTGGGTAATTTGGGTTATAAATTATGATAGGATATGCTAACACATAGCGAAAAACCACAGGATCATGGCTAATATTATCTATTTTTCAAAGTGCTATTTTCACAATTTTTGTGCCCAAAAATTCAACTTCATTGTTTACATTCGAATAACATCTAAAAAGCAAGGAGCGCTCGGATTAATGAATGGCGATCATCTTGTCAAAAACATTATATGAAACATATAGAAATACTGTCATTTATCCAATTTATACAATGTGAATATTTAAAATGGAGAATTTCTTGGGTTTTATTGGTCCCAAATGTTTCTCGACTGACCTTGTTTTATCGCTAATTGTAAATAAACCTTAAGGTATTCTTTCTTTTAAAAGCATCATGTGAACGTTTTACAGTCTCAAATCCTACGTAAAAGGGATTTTCAATTATTCTGGAACTTTCACAATTCAAGTGTAAATGAGCGCAAGTATGGCTTTAATGGTTAGTGATGCATCATCAATGTCCAGCGCTCACCTGCTATTAACGCTTAGAAAGCTGCTTAATTTTCTAGAACTAGATTTTTGTGTCGTCTTCTTTCCATCAATATCTGCTTAATTCAGTAAGAAAAGTTTCTCGAAGCAGCAAACCGGTTATATCACAGGCCAATCGCCAATTTACTAGAAAAGCGTGCCTGGATCTAACCTTTTTGCATGAGTATGAGGTCGATTCCAGAACTATAAGAGTTAGTATATGTGCGCGATTTGAAACATTACAAAGTTGGTCATATTAAACGTTCCCTTGGTTGTACGGAATCAATTGATATGGCCCAATTGAGTTTACCATAGATGCGACGTGCACTGGTTTTATATCTGCACAGACTGAAACTGTCTGATGCAAATGTATACTGCGTTTGCATTTCCGTAGAATCTCCATCTGACAATTATAATCTGGACTGGTAACATTATACAACATGCACTATAACGTTTATGTAAATCACCAATCAATTACATTCTTTTATTGGCGGCAAAATTATCTTTTAAAGGGGTCGCCGGACAAACAACTATTGACGCCTGCCAGAAGGCGAATGTCAGGTCAACCTCATTCAAAATACACGCCAGCTACTATTGGGATCGGCCGGGTGTATGTACGTGTTCGATCAGCATTGTCAACCGGAAGTTTAAAACGAAATTTAGAACAAGAAAGACACCTCTTGTTATCAAAGCCAATGTAATGGTGCTAGATGAGGATGCATGCGGCTATTTGATTGGTCCGTCCGGAAGTGATGTTGAGAATTGCAGCATGTGTATAAGTTCTCCGAGTCTGGAATTTCGTAGAGAGACCAACTACACACTTGAGCTTGGAAGGCCGTACAACCACACTACCCGAACGTGGTTTATCATTGACGCAAGAGGTATATATGAAAAGAGTTCTGTACATTATACAAATAGAGCTCCCTTCAAGCGAAAGCACCCATGAAAACACCAGCCTACTCCTGTGATATTGTAGTTTAACTTGTGAACATATGCGTATTCAAGTGAATGAATATGTTCGAACTGCTCAAAATCGAGTGGTAGATGGTAGATGTACTAGGAATAATGCGTCCTTTTTGTTTGGGCTTTTATCAAGCGACTGTTGTAGGTAGTCTGTCATATACTTTAAATTATAATGGAAAATTTCTTACCTCAAATGTTTTTGTGTTAGAACTCATGACATCGTGTATGGCTCAAAACCGTTTTCTATGTGTTTTTCAGTTCCATTGAATATGTTATATATGATTCCTAGCAACACACAGTTCTTGACATGTAAGAACGTTTGTAAATTTGTATGTAGTGTATGTTTTCATGACCAATACTCTAACCATCACACTCTATTCATCTCAATCAAAGAGTAAAACAATGCTGTGATAGATCACGAAAGTAAAATACTAACATTATTTTCGCATTGACCGTTTGATACTTTCTCGTATTAAACTCTCTCCTACTTCGCTTTAGATACATCCAGTCAGCTTGCAGTACGATGTTGGTTAGACGAGAGAATGACGGTGGTGTTGCCCTGTGTTGGTGTTTCAGAATACGGTCCTAATGCAACAACCACCGTCACCATGATCAGTGTCAATACAGTACGATCTATTGTACACTCACCGACACCAGGTAAATTACTTAGAGCCGCATGGTCGTTTGAAACATGTCAAAAATTGCTTTTCTTGATACATCCGAACAAGGGTATAGTTAAAAGGAAATTGGCTCCATTGTTTTGATGATAACCACTGCTAGCTGACATCAACAATATCTTATCTCATAGGCGTAGGAGCAGTTTCAACATTGGGCAGGGGGGTGGGAGAAGGGGGGGGGGGGCCTCAACTTCTGATGAGGACTGGTCTAAGAATAAATGTTCCTAAACTTTCTCATGACTAACCATGCATCTACAAATTCAATATCATTAAATGAATTAAAAGAAAGCGTATGAAAATGTGTATCTTAATTAACACAAAATAATCAAAAGAAAAAGAAAAAAGGCTAGGCCAGGTCTCGATCTCAGGCGGAAATCAATTGTATTGATCTGAACTATTAGTGACAGCGACCATGCTGTCACAGCCACTGGTTCGTCTACTTAAACTAATAAAAAGAAATATATATATTTGAATACAATATACGGTCTGACTGTTTAGAGTTTGTTTTGCATCACTGTTTTCGTCAGTCGAAACTACTCGGATATTTCCTAGAGCTGAGTTTTCCTTGGATAAACCCCATGTATTCAGATTGCCAATTGCGATAATGACGTCAAAAATGTTTTGGTTATTGTTCGTAACAAAAGGTGAATTGGTATTATATAAAGCACATAAATACACATTTATATTTATTTATTTTTTTATTTTTTCTTTCCAAAAATCAAAAACCATTGTGAATATTGGGGGCCAAAGTATACTTTGGCCCCCGCGGTCGGGATATTGGGGGCCGGGCCCCCCGGCTTCTATGCCTATGCATCATCATCCCATTATCATATCATTCAATCCTACCACAAGACCACCGGTGTAACGTTGATTTTCAAATAAGAGACTATTCCATCGTGTTAATACAAATGTTTACTTAAAATTATTGCAATAAAAACGATATCAACAATGCAGCAAACAGTTGGATATGCAACATAGAACCACTTTTAAAGGTGTTCTACGGTGTTTCAAATGGTTAGCTTTACTGATAAGTAGTACAGGCTTGCATTATCATAATTACCTTCTTTATTTTCAGACGTCCTCGGTATAATGGGTTGGAGTATCTCAGGGGTTCTCACAATAGTAATTGTGGGATTCGTAATTTATACAAGGTAAGAGAGGGACTAACGCACGTGTCCAAAATAAGACAGATAATCAAATTTGCAGTGATAACTTTTTACATGTTCAAATAACCTTGACCCTTTGCCAAACGCCAAATTTTTTACTGTTCCAAATTGGAAGAGAATGCAGACGACATTTCAAAATGTGCTGAAATTGAAACACAATCTTCAATTAGGGCAGAACAAATTGTAGAAATCCTTTTCCCACAATGTTTTCCAGAGTCGTCTGCTACAAAGTGGTCATATGTCGTTTTTTGGTAATGGGTTTAACACGTTACAGCACTTTGCTCGTCAATGATCAAACAACTCAATATAATTGCTTGAACCTTCTGTAGGAAGCTGTCATATGTGGTTGACATAACGAACGGAAAGACAGGTCATGGTTAAAAACAATACGTATAAGCCCAATCGGAACTGCTCGGGTATTTCCGTAGGCTGAGAAACACACCTCTGATATAAGTGTAGGGTTACAGTTTTTTGGGTAAATCGCCCCGGCATATAACACCTTTTTTAACGTGCACGTTAAGTATTTCAATGTGTATGGAACTGTTGGACATCCTTTTAAACTTTTTTTATCGGTAACTTTTAAGAAATAGCAAAAGTATAAGTTGTGACATATAAAATTGTGTCCTAAATCAAATTAAACGACTTTTTAGATTTCACATTTACGATCTATTTTTGAAAACGAAAGTAAAATGATGTCACTCTTGCGGGAAACAATATGGTGGCATCCATGTTATTTCGGAGGCGTTTTCATTGGATAAACCCGATGTGTTCAGATTGGTATAAGTCTGTTCGAAGGTGTCAATGGAGCGTGGACACATGCATTTGACACAACTGCGGCATTATATATATAGTATATCCATTGTGTCAAAATGGTTTCTACTCAATACGTAAGATAACTAGTTTTTTTCTGCGGTTGCTTACTGCTTGGACATTTCAAGATTCCCATGTTGGATAAATGTTGATTTGAATATTACAGGCTCAAAACCAGAAAGTCAAGCGGACCAAATCGTCCACAAGGGGGCGACAGTGTGTCTACCGATACTACAGCGCGGGGACTAACGCATCAGCTGGCCGACCACAGTGAAAGCAATGGTGAATATCAAACCGGAGCGATCTCTGCGTACCAGGACCTCCAATATCGGCCTAGTGACGAACAGGTCTACGAGGCAATCGTCGACTCGACCAATGATGATATGGGGTATGAACAACCTATAACAGCCCGAAAATAGAACAGATGGCGACACAAATGATGATATGGGGTATGAACAGCCTATAACAGCCCGAAAATAGAACAGATGGCGACACCAATGATGATATGGGGTATGAACAGCCTTTAACAGCCCGAAAGTAGACCAGATGGTGACAAAATCTTTAGCATGACTCATAACAACAAACATCTATCGCAATACAAGTTTGAGGACCATTGACCACTGGACATAAAGAACTTACCATGTTTTCCTTGTGTTTTGTGTGATTATCTATTCTGTAGGAGAAACCAATAGACATTAGTAAACATGGCGTATTGTTAGAAAAGGAAGAATTTGTAATATATTTTCTAGTTATATAACTTGTTTGGCTCATGACTAACAAACGACAACTCTTGAGCTGACTTTTTAAGCAAAAATAGCTATAATTTTGTGTATATTAATCATACAAATTAAAAATTCATGTTTAGTTATGTCAAATTTTTCTTTTTGCCTTTTATCATGAGATTAAATGAGATTATTATTCATTAAGTAGGTTCTTACGAACAATGTCTGCAACGAAGCATAGCTAGAAAAATCCACTTTGGATTTTATGTCCCCTGTGGGGATTTGATCCCGGTTCTCCCGGGTGACAGTCCAAGACATCACCAATGATCTAGAGAGTTGGCTAAAAAACACAGAGGTTACATCTTGTCCTGACTGATTGTTGCTATGCTGTAGAGAGTGAGGCAGCTACGTAACAAGGTAAATAAAACTAATGTTGAATTAGTACATGTATGTCACCGTGAAAATCAAAATTGCTCGGCAGAGAAAATAGTGTAAGCCTATATATTGTATCAAAACCCATTGTAACAAAAGCTGAGGTGATTTGTAAGGTAGAGGGCTGGATGGTTTAATGCAATTCTAATATGTATTTCTGTAGTATATTGTTGGACTTTTGAACCAAACCTGTGCGCATATAATTTGACATTGAACGGTTTATTATTTCCTCCAGTGCATTTTTGGTAACAGTAGAAAGATCAATAGTGAAATAAACTTTGTTTTAATATTAATGTTTTCACTGTCACCCAGAGTGCAATGGAGGAAAGCCATATTGCGCCATGAATTCCTTTTTGTCAGTCTGGGGTAAAACCTAATGCAGATCTCGAACCTATAGCCACCCATACTAAAGACTGGAAACTTTACAATCAACACTGCCCTGGTCTAGTCAAAAGGAGTTACTATGTAGGTAGATTGTTTACCCTGGTGTGTCCTGTCGGTATTCACGTCTTCAAACGACCATATCATTCAGTCATTCAATGCAACATGTTATGTAACAAAAAACCGAATCGTTCCCACCATGAAACTTAATTGAAAATACAGAATTATGTCTGAGTGACCCCGTTAATATAACTTAACTAACGTTGTTAGAACCCACAGATGATACTATTGATGATTTATAAACGAAGATATTTCCCTTATTTTTGGATTGAGAGAAATCTTATGGCATGCAAAAGGAAAGCCTTTTCCTTTCTTGACATTGGCAGTTTTTTCTTGTAGTTTGTTGTACGCGCGATACAAATCATCATCTAAAATGTCATTTACACGATTTCATCTTTATCCACATCTCAAATATTATTCGAGATTACTTTTTATAACGATTAAACTTAACGTTCATTTCGTTGCTTTATCAATCAATACTCCTTTTTCTCATAAATATTTTGGCCCATTTTATATTTTCGCAAAAAGATATCTCATGGTAGCAGGGTTAACGGATTTACCCCAAAACGCAGGTTCAGCGACATCTGTCATATAGTTGTGTTAACCGACATGTGTCAAAAGTGTTTAAGAATAAACTATGATTAAAAGAAGGCATTCCTCAGAACAAACCATTTCTCCAACAGTCACAGTATTGTCTCACCTATGTCACAAGGGACATTCTAATATTGAAACTTTTATGATTACCTCTTAATTCGATGTGGATCAAACACACAACCATGTTCAATAGAACTGTTTTCAAAATTAACCTAGTCTCTTTATATGCAGAGGAAGAAGAAGCTACAACCGTAAATACATAGCAGCGGTCTTAAGTTTAATCGCCCTAATCGGAAACACATTGTATTATAAATCGGATTAAAATAGCTTTCTTTAATAACTGACCGACCTATTTATTTGGTAATCGAATTTTTATCGTGAAAGATGGATTAATACATAAATATCGGTACGTATATTTTCGATTCTTATAAAAAAACGAAAACAAATGTCAGTCATAAATTGTTTTACTATTACAAAGATTTTCTGCTTCATTCCTTGTTCGGAGATACTTACTTCAAAGTGGCAGTTTATCACGATGGGGATCGGTCCTGTCTCATCAGGATGTCCGAATTGTATTTTTTTTTTCATAATCTTTGTGTGTTGTTCATTTTAGCGCTTTATGTCTTGTCTATTTGAACAACAATATATGTTTTTCTTTTTTCCTTACGTTTCACTCCTCCTAAGTTAACAAGATTATTTGATGGAAACAACGCATTAAACAGTATTATTGAAATTTTTAGTTTATCACCGTTTTCGACAATCGTTTTAAAGCTATAGGTTCATGAGTTTGGTTTATACACCCTCACCATTTCAGCATATCGTCAGATGCCCCTATTGTTAATGTTCATTTCCATTTTGATAAACATTGCGTATCTCAATATATTCAAGTGTCATTAATGAAAGGGTTCTTCTGAACAATGGTCAATATTCAACATAATTTTCAGCCGAAATGTTTGCAGTGTATGTGTAATAAAGTTAACATGCGAAAATTCATTTGATTTTACTTTATCTATTATATACGAGATATATATCCGTCATTTATTTCACTTAATTGGATAAGTTTCTAACACACCTGCACTTCAATCGTAACAAATATACTCTGATTTGCGTTTCATTAACAATCTATCAGTACAACGCTATGAAATACACAGAGTGCCTAGTAGCAGATGGACCTTCACAAATATATTTATCCAAACGTGTGTATCAAGTCTCCGGTCCTTATGTTCAGAGGCGATAAAACACTGAGGTAATGTAATCCATTTATATTGCGCATTGATTTCTATGAAATAGCATAATCTTCCTTGTGTAAAGACATGAAGGGTATTCAAACACAGGAGTATGTATAATCAGTGGAACTGTTTACTTGCAACGATTTCCATGAAATAGCATAATCTTCCTTGTGTAAAGACATGCAGTGTATTCAAACACAGGAGTATGTATAATCAGTGTTTACTTGCAATGATTTCTATGAAATAAAAGGTGTATCCAGGTCCTTTTGTAAAGACATATTGGGACACAGAACTTTGTTCAATAAGTGTATATATGAAAAAGACGTAAATGAAACACTGAAGTTTGCGTAATTAGTATACATGCGCCTTGATTTCTGTGTAATAGCAGAACGATCCCCTGGCCTCTCCTTATGTTAAGACAAATTTAAACACAGACTTTTATGGAATAAGTGTATACAGTCAAACTTGTGTTAAGAGGCCAGCCTATGGGACAGGGTAAATTGGCTGTTTAAGACAGGTTGGCTGCTTAACACAAATTGATTTACACTATAAAACTAACAATGGGACTTTTTGTAGTGGCTGTTTAAGGCAGGTTGGCTGCTTAAAAGGGTGGCTGCTTAACACAAGTTAGACTGTATTTGCCTTGATTTCTCTATTTCAGTGACCAGCTATGTTTAAGGGAAAGCAATCACGTGTGAGTCCCTTTAAAGACAGCGACAGGATAACTGTTTCGGAATACAATGAATGGGACGCCGGAAATGACGCCAAAAACGTCCGAAAACAGGCGCCTATAGAAGAGAACAAACCGAGGCGTAGACGCTCGTATGAGGCAGGAACCGAAGACTATGCGGACTACGTCGAAAAACGAATATTCAACATCCGGGAATCATGGACGCCGTTCCTAGGGCAACGCATACGGTAAATGTTGTGGTCCATTAGAGGATTTTTAACCATTATAGTGCTGGTACCGACTTCATACTTGTGCAAACAGGTAAGATCCAGGCCAGCCGCCAAGTAAATTGACGGCTGGTCTGTGATCTAACCTATTTGCTATTCTTTGTATCTTTCTTCAACAACATTTAGCAGATTTTTAAGGTTTTGGAAAGCAGACGACATATAATATGTTTTAAGAAAATGATCCAGCATTCTAAGCGTTAGAGGATAGCCAACACTCACACACTAGCAGCTTAAAACGTGCGTTACTTTGTGCAAAGTCTAAAAGATTCGACTGTCATGATAAACTACCCTTCTCAATACTAGATAATGTATGTCCGGAAGCGAAACAATGAACCATAGTTGCAAATTGGAAATTTATCAATACGATAAGTACACATTGTTCCAATTACAATAGCAGAAATCCGCTTTTCAACAGTTTTACTATTGTGTGTTGCTTCACCCAATTTGGAACAATATGAACGCCAATGTGAAGCTATGTAAGAATGGTCTTTCACCGAATTTCTAAACGATTGATTAGTTTAAACCCATTTTGACATCCATTGTTAAACAATTTCTTCCAATGTAGATTAATCACTCTCGATTCTTCTTCCTTGAAAGCGGTGAACGATGAATTATTATACATGCAATTTAGAGACCAATTTGACAAGAACAAGATTTTCTCCAACTCAACATTAATAAAGTAGTCTCCTGTAAGATCCAAACAATCACGTTATTTTAAATGGCGTTAAACATTTTCACTGCGCGTATCATGCTACATATGTTAACCTATAGAACTTGCACTGGATTTATGCGTATGCAAACAGGTTATATCCAGGCCAGCCGCCAAGTAAATTGGCGGCTGGCCTGAGATCTAACATGTTTACAACTCTGGGTATATTTTCTCAACAAAATTAAGCAGATATCTAAGGTTTTGGAAAGCAGACGACACAAACATTTTTTTTTTTAGAAAATTTCCCAGCATTCTAAGGGTTAATTGTCCATTCAAAATAATTTCGATCGCATTCAAAATAATTTCGATCGTATTCTGACAGGGATAAACGCAGATTGGGAGGTTTGAATCCTACAAAGGGATGGGAAGGATGGAAATACAGACAGAAAATGGTAAGTTTGTGAATAGTATGTGTACTGAATCATGTATTTAGGAGCCTACAGCGCGATTTCCTGGTGGAAAAGAGAATTGCAATAGTAAAGAAACTTTATGTTAGAAGCCCTCTTGGAAAGTCTATATGTTTATGACGTATGAAACAGAACAAACATTTACATTAAATTTGGTTGTTCTATTGGTTGGTATTTTGATGGAGAGTTCAACAGTAATTCAGTTATCTCACATCAGTCGTTGTTATTCTCATTGATCCTGGTATTTCCTCACCATTACTCCATTTTTTTCAATGCCACCTAACACTTTCCTATGCAAACAAAAATATTTACGGGTAAGAGACAAATCTATAATGCCGGAATGACTTTATCAAGCGTCGTTAGAAGTATCGGCAGGGACTCGAACACATGAACTAAAAACTACAGTTGGTTTTGCTACCGCCAGCGATAGTGACACCTGGGCCCAATATAAAACGACGAATCGAGGGTAAATTGCATGACAATAGTAAGTGCTTCACTTTTGTGAAGCACTTACTATAGTCTTGCGGTGTACCCCTGAAATACAAATGACAGTGTCATGTCAATTCTGGTTGACATTTTTCTTATTGAGATTTTTAAAAGGAGTATTTGTATCGAGCAATAGTTCCAAACGAAAAATGTCGCCTTTTTTCATAATACTTTCTTAACCCATTACAAAACAATAACGACATTTGACTAGTTTGTTGCAGACGACTTTGGAAAACATTGTAGGAAAAGGAGAAATTGCTCTTAACGAACAATTTCTCCTTTTCCTATCATGTTTTCTGCCCTTTTAGAAGATTATTTTTCACTTTCATCAAACTTTGAAATGTCGTCTGCAAACTCTTTCAATTTGGAACAGTCGTAAATTTGCCATTTGTTAAAGGGTTAGATAGTTTGCAGCTGTCGCGTTAAATTGCTTATATATGAAGTAAATCGTAAAGCACTCTACCAATAATGCAAGACGACGTCTGCGAGTGGTCAATAATCATAAAGCCAGATCATATTAATAAACTACGAAAAACAACTTTAAATTCTTTAAACAATAATGTAACATGTATACAAGTATACAAGTGGGATTGATTGTCACACCCAGATAAACCTTCTGACAGAACGCATTCAATATACGTTATAATCAGGGAAAACATAGTGTATATACAATTGTATGTAAACTTGTATGGCTATAAATATGTATTGTTTAATGCCAATGAAATTCATGGTATGTTATGTTATGTTATGTTATATTGTATACAAAAATTAAATATTTCATCTAGCGCTGGAACAGCCTGAAATACACATTGAACGAATGGAGCGCGGCTGCGGAAATATGGAGGGATTCTTTAAAGCAGATAGAAGGTTGGTTCCCCTTTTTATAAACGAATTCAGATCTCGACCAAGAGAAATATAATGAAATAATTCTTAGAATGATGATGATGGTATGATGATAAATCAAGGGAAATGATTGCAAACTTGACAATACCGATGCTGTTGCTGATGCTGCTGATGATGATATGGATATGTTCAAATTGGATATGACGGAAAAATCCATTCAAACTAATCACAAATGGTGTACACATATCAAACAAGTCAAACGCAAATCAATGTGGAGCACGGATATGTAACATAATTGATAAGGGCATCAAACCATCATACATTGATATCCACCTGGCCATGTTTATACTTTACAGGGCACCAGGGTACAGGAGTCGTGTCTTATTTCGTGTTTCTGAAGTTCATTCTCTTCCTTAACGTGTTTATCTTCCTAACGATGTTCGTCGTTGTCGTGTTCTTCGAGGCAGCGTTTGACAGCGATGCTTACTCAAGGGAGACAACCGGATTGGACAATAGTTCAGCGCACCCTGGCGTCAGTTTGGCGGAGTCGTGTAGCGCCAACTATACCGTTAAAGCTTCGTCCGGGTTCCAAGTTGCAGTTGACTTTTTCGTTGGAACGGTAATCAAACATTCACAGTGTCTAACGTAATTATGAATCTAATGTAGCGAACATACCAATATGCACAGGCATTTTGTAATATTGTTAACGTCAAATAAGAGCTCCTGACTGATGACGTTTATAACAAATGGTGTTCTCCAGTAAAAAGATAAGACACAAATGACCAATTATTCGTACCAAAGTCTGTGGCTTGTGAACTAGGAAAGCAATTGGTCATCCAAACGTGCCCCACGATTTATAAGATATATACAGTCAAACTTGTGTTAAGAGGCCAGCCTATGGGACAGAGTAAATTGGCTGTTTAAGACAGGTTGGCTGCTTATCACAAATTGATTTACACTATAAATCTGAAAATGGGTCTTTCTGTCGTGGTTTTCTACCCTATCAGATGATTATTTTGCAATTCCATCACATTTTGAAATGCCCTCTGCAAACTCTTTCAATTTGGGACAGTCGGAAATTTGCTGTTTGGTAAATGGTTAAAGAATGATGGTACACAACACTAAATTACTTAATGTACGATATAGATAAATATATATAAAAGTGTTCGTATACGATTTCAGGGCTGGATGGAGAAGACGGCGATGTTCTATGGTTACTATAGCAACACAGAGCTGACAAACAAACACAACATGCCGTTCGCTTACGTTATTGCCACGATTGCTGTTCTCTGTGTTAGCCTCGGAGTGATGCTGCGACAGTATGTATATCAGTTTCTATTGTCAACAGTATGTTTATCTGTTGTTTTTTTTTAATTTCGAATTTGATAATATGATAAGGTTGATTGACATTATGATTGTATGATTGATTTCATGATTTCATCCAACACTCGACAGAAAAATCGCAGTCGGAGACCGCCTGTTTTGAATATGCGCACCCATCAACAGCGGTTTTTCTAGACGTAACGCCGTTCTAACCATTCGTTTTCATAAACCACAAGAACCGGAAAGTTGATGGTCTACTCAAGCGGGTACACAATGTGGCTATCATTGGCAAACATAGGGGAAAAAAGAAAATATACCTGGGCGCAGCCATCTTTTTCGGACTTGATTTCGTAATCATCGGCCACGTGATCCCCCGCCTGTATACGGCAAGTTCTGTCCTGCGTTTACTCATTACACCCGCCCAACAAGACAGTAGAAATTCCATAAAAGAAATAAAGAAATTATGGGATTACGTCCCTCTTTTCAGCATCATGACCAAGTATATGGATACGATCATGACGAAGGAGAGCGCCAGGAATAAATGTGTTTTCTTCCATACGGTGTTCAGCAGTTGGGATTACCGGGTATATGACGAGAAATCCGTACAGTTTCAGCAGAAATCATTCTACAATCTATTTAGGGTACGTGTGTTTTGATCTTGTCAAGTTATACTTGTATTTCGTCTGATTGGCCAACAATCATCAAGTCTTTGAAGAGGTAGGATAAAATTTTGGTTTCGTCTGTCACCGTTTAGAATTTTTGTATTTTGTATAACTGTTGGGAAGAAATCAGAGTTTTTGTAAGAAAAGTCTGCAGGACTGCTAAATTGGTTAAAATCATGAAGGGGGATATGTTATCATGTGCCTATCACAATTTGTACTCAACTTGTAGCGCCCAGTTCTTATTTCGATAGGGAGTTCATCTTAATCCAGTAAGGCACCTATATAGTTGAAAATCTGTTTTAGGCGACATAAAAGAATGGGTACAAAGCTAATTTCCCTATATGGGGTAATTATCAAATATATGGACGCATACAAATATATTGCCAATTGAAATATGTGTATTATAGCATGCATATACTGTTCTCTGTATCGAAACTTAATCCTTATAGTTCTGGAACCAATTTCATGCTTATGCAAACAGGTTTGATCCAGGCCAGCCGCCAAGTAAATTTGCGGCCGGACTGTGATCTAACCAATAGGCTCTCTGAGTAACTTTCTGCATCAATATTAAGCACATATTTAAGGTTTTAGAAAGCAGACGACACAAAAATCTATTTTTACAAACTTACCCAGCATTCCAATGGTAAACATTGTTGTTTTACAGTGCGAGTTGGAGGAGCTTAAACACATCCGTAGGAAGAAGTTGATGGGGCGACTGAAGAAATGTACGGAGTTACTGGTCCGTGTGTTAATTAACGTGTTTATCATCACGCTGCTGATCGGATCCGCTGTTCTTATCTACATCGCACAGGAATTCTCATCAGACGTGGGTACCCTTCTTCTAAATGGCGTTATTGGTCTGAATGAGATGAAGTTAACGCGCCATTTAATCTTAAATCTTTTGTGACAACCGCACTATGCAGTCTTCATATTAAGCGTTTCTTGTTCGGTCCTTATATATTCCTACTATATGGAATGATCCTTGACATACACAACAACAATATAAGTAATATCATTTCTTCGCAAAGGATAGACGTCTTTTCTACCAACAAAATTCTTTAATTTTAATTTATTTGCATTCTTTTGGTGTTTTTTTTTTTCAACACTTCAATTCAAAACGTTAGTTGTAATACTTCTCATTGTTAAATGATATAATCATTGTAAAAGTTTTTTTTCTCGCAACATTGGTGAGTATGTAAATAAATCCGCTTGTTCGATGCGTGTGCACATACTATGACGTTGACATGAGATAAGTTTGGGATATAGCTTAGCATCTGTTTACTGCGACAAATATCAGAGCTGCTATAGGGTCACATCAAATTGCCTGTGTATTTTAAGGTAGCATACCAGCTAATTTGAGTAAGCGGCTTTTTTGTTTCTCCTGTGTAAATTCATGTATTTGCCATGTTCATTGTTTCTAGTTTCAATCAGTTCAGCACATGATACAAGTTGCATAGCGTCCGTTAGTCTTTAATCAAAGTTTTGTAGCAGGAACGTTTTATGAAACATAGGAGACTTCAAAAATCCTAACCCCACCACACCTCACATTGATGTATCTGCTAGAGAAGAACTTATTAATTTAACCACATGCCGGCCACGTCTTTTAATTAAAGCAGACGACCTTAGAAAATATTTGTAAACATGTGAAAATACATTTCAGTTCCGCTGTCGTGATATGTTATTAAATTAAAAATGCATTGTGGCAAAAGGAGAAATTGCTTGTCACAAGCAATGTCTAATTTTGCAATAATGCTGTTTAAAAGTGGTCTGCTGCAAGACGCAAAAGTGTGGCGTTAGGTGGTAATATGTTAAGAAACATCAGTAATAAAAGGATGAATTGCCCCTTGTGAGCTATTCATCATTTTATCACAATGGTTCATACTCAAAACATAATTGATATGTTGTATCCCCGTTCTATTTTGTCGCCTAATGATACGCGTCAATTTTATGCCATATCTTAAATGGATAATAACACAACTGACCCAGTATCTGGTTCCCGATTTAGTTTACGACCAGCTCTAAGAAGGACGACTATAACAGCTTGGTGGTACTGTTGGTGCAGTTTCTACCCTCCCTGATAATCGTCTCACTGAACGGCGTGTACCCCATCCTGTTTACGGTTTTGGCTAAGGTAGAGGACTACAGACCCTCCACCATCATCCGGATAACAACACTCAGGTAGGTGGATAGATGAGCAACTAATTCCATACAATTGCGAGTCCTACAGTTCCAGTCTTTCACTCATGTTTCCCATATTTCGAGTTTACTTGCACGCATTTTGTCTTCGAACTATGAAGGTCAAGTACGATACATAAATTCACAAATTTGCAGGAAAATAGAATCTTTATCCGCTATCCTTTCAATGAGCAAAATAAATCACCAAGTCAAGCCACAGTTCAACACAGTCCAAAGTGGAAGGACATCTAGTGTTATCTATAAAGCCGTCATCCTGTCTCCTCGCCTCCATTGACAGCATACAACATTCGCGTGTACGGCAGATTTCAACATTTACATTGATATTAGGTGAAACATGTATATCTCTTTTTCTCTCGCAAAAATGGCCAAACCGTTACCTGGTAGATAGAGGGCTGAAATTGAAATCACATGTTCCAAGTTCCTCGTGGGTTCAAATCCCGGTACCGGTAGGTTTTGGTCTTCATGCTCAGTGGTATCCCGGCTGACTCACGGAATGCCGGTGGTTATTGGTCAGCTCCTAAGGTCACTTATGATTTCGTCTTTTCCACTGTATGAGCCGGGTTTTTGCAATATAACTGAAATACCGATGATGTCATGTGTTAACATATTTATGGTTGTTCCGCTGTCATAGTTCCGTAACAGAAAATATGTCGAAGGCATATTCATGAGGTATATACAGACATTTCTGGAAACCTCCCACGGCTATACCCCCGAAATATTGCAGCATCATTGTACAGGTACTAATGTACCTAAGGTAGAATACCCATAATCCGCCATTTTGAAAACTATTTCTTTCGTCAGATATCTTCGGTCGTTCTCGTTATACATCGCACATCAGTTTAGACCGGAACTAGTCGTCGCTTAACGCCGAATAGTTCCGGTCATAAATGGTATATACCGAGAACAGCCGAAGTAAACCGACGACAGAATACGCTTCGAACTGTGGATGACGGGTGTTCTACCTTTAGCAACTGACGCTGATATCATTCACGATAGAATACCCATAGTAAACCATTTTGAAACTCTTTCGTCGGATATCTTTCGTCGTTCTGGTAGACATCGACAATAAGTAATTTCATTGATCAATTGGGTACCGTTTTACTAAACAGTTTACGCTTAAGATTTTAGTAAGTCTAAAACAACAATTCCGCTTTTATCAATATTTGGATAAGCAATACTGCAAAGTAACACATCATTGGAAGCGTCTTTTCGAGACGCTTCAAATGACGTGTCACATTGCAATAGTGTTCTTTCATTGAAGATACTATCCATGTTTATCAATTATGACTAAGCAAATATTTTCCGTAACTTGTTTAGTAAAACGGACCCCAAGACGCTGATAACAGACTACGATGGGTTTATATTGTAGGATCGTGTTTGTCCGTCTCGCAGCCCTGATCGTGATCTCCTCGACAATCTACAGGGAGGTCACGTGCTCAACACAGGACACATGTTTGGTCGGGATAGAGGACTGTCCCGCCATAAAGGTGAACACTTCATCCAGTTATCTCTCATCATATATTCTTGCATTTACAAATATACACCACCATAAAGGTGAACACTTCATCCATTTGGCCCTCTTCATATATGCTTGCATTTACAAATATACACCGCCATAAAGATGAACACTCTATCCAAATGGCTCCCTTCATACGTGCATGCATTTGCAAATATACACCGCCATAAAGGTGAACACTTCATCCAATTGGCCCTCGTCATACATGCTTGCATTTGCAAATATACACGGTTGCATATCGCGACCTGCCTACTTTTGCTATGTATGATATAGTATATGCATTCAAATAACGATTGAAAAAGTCATTTATCTTTCACCATAACCATGAACATACATGTAAATGAATAACTCAAATATTTATTTTCCATTCCGAAATAGTGTTCTGAAATTGAACAATTTGTATTGTATGGTAATCAAAATTCAACTAGATTGTCAAATATACACATTTATACATGTAAACATTACAGGGTGTAATAAAATGTATTTTATGTTATGTTATGTTCAACAGATGGTGTTCAACATGACTACGAATCATTCTATTTCAAAACCTTCAAGGATCAAATAAGTCTTAATGGTATTTGCCACTGATTTGAATTCATACAGCATTCCATTGTTTGTCTTTATGACAAATATACGGAATTATTAACCCTTTCCCAAACAATAACGACTTTAGAAAACATTGTGGGAAAAGGAGAAGTTGCTCGTAACGAGCATTTTTTCCTTTTCCCACAAGGTTTTCTGCTCTTTTTGAAGAATATCGTTCAATTTCGTCACATTTTGAAATGTCGTCTGCAAACTCTTTCAATTTGGGACAGTCGAAAATTTGTTGTTTGGGAAAGGGTTAAACAATCACATGATGACTGGTATTGAGCAAATGTTGGGGTTGCTCTGTAATTCTGCTTCTAATTGAAAGTTAACATTAACATATAATGAAATCTAACTTCATCTTAAAGAAATTACTTCAAGCTTGTACGCTCCAAATCAAAACTATTTGTACCAACTTCATTGAGGTTGATGTCTTGTATTAAACGGCCATATCATTCCTGTCGTAAGGATGGAATGCATTTCATTGAAATCTAAATGGGTCAATCAGCGCGTCTTGCCCATTCTAAAACGCTTTCATCGTCTGTTTATAGCCTGTTTGATAATATGGAAAGCTTAAACGTATGTGCTATGTGTAACGTATACATTCGACTGGTTAATTCTATTTTTTTCTTTTCATAACATTTGATTGATTTTTCTAGTAATTATCATTTCGACATTGTCCTTGTTACATCTAAACATAATTAGATAGGTTCCCTCAATGCTGGGTCAAGCCATTTTTACCCTTGGAATGTTGGGTAAATTCAAATTTAAAGTGAATTGGTGCCTGACCTGGATCTAACCTGTTTGCATAGGCATGAAGTCGGTTCCAACACTATAAGGGTTAAGGTACATTAGTATCCATGAAATAATTCCTCAATATTTTGAAGGCATTTCCGCTCACGAAGTTTCAAGAGATGTCCGAATGCATTTATGGTTAAGTCGTTATTTTTATCCTTGTTTCGTTCCAGTGTTGGGAGTCGTACTTTGGACAGCAGATCTACAAGCTAGTGATGATAGAGTTTCTAGTGGATACAGCCGTCACTTTCGGATATGAGCTTCCGAGAAAGTAGGTCGTCAATCAGTATCTTATCAACCATGCTAGGTTTATTCGAATTCAGTCCTTGAAATCATTAGAAGAAATACAGTGTGAAATTTGTAACTTTTTAGAAGTTAATATTTTGTATGAATAGTAATTCCGCCTCAGATATTTCCAAAGCCGAATTCGCATCTGGATCAAAATACATGTACATGTAATCCACTCAAGTCATTGTCACCTTGCGTCTTTAACAGAATTTACGGTATTACCGCTATAAAAATGTAGATACCATTTTTTGAAAATTTAAGGGAAAGGTAACTCGCCATCTTTTCGTCACAAATGTTTCATTAAGTCTGCAGCCGTACTTTAAGTGCTCCACTAAGTCTTTGTTATGTTTTTCGTTGATTGATATATATGGTGTAACCTTGAACGTGTAAGTGCACCCCGAAAAGGGGATAGATATGCATCTACTTCCCAATAGGAGTTTTGGGTAGGGTATCCCATTACCAACATTGTTACGGAAACCAGAGTTGTTCGCAGAATTCACGAAACTTCGTAGGCCCTAGGCCCATGACTGACTGAAATCACTATGGTCTGACAGAGACCATCTTTGGTCTGACATATCATACATAGATAAAGAAGAAAGCGTTCGGTTCGGTTCTACCTTGGGCTCTAGGATGTATCGAAAAGCCTGTGTTCCGTGTTGGCGTATTCACATTTATCACAATAAAATTATGGTGTCATAATATCGTCCGCCCCATGTCGCCAAGCAGTTTATTTCGACGGTTTCCTCGTAACAGATTGTTGACGACAAAGATCGACAAGAAGATATTGAAGAAGATTGGTCCCGCCGAGTTCGACATTCCTTTAAACGTCCTTGACCTTGTGTACACGCAGACTCTGTGCTGGTGAGTAAAATGCTCTGTAGATGGGATCCCGGCCCATGTGTAAACATGTACCCCAAATGCGGGGTATACGCATGTGCCGGAACCCCAGACTGTGTGCTGGTGAGTAATGTGTTCTGTAGCCTGGGGTCCCGGCCAATGCGTAAACATATACCCCAAATGCGGGGAATACGCATGGGCCGGAACCCCAGGATATGTGCTGGTGAGAAAAGTGTTCAGTAGATAGCATCCCGGCCAATGCGTATACATGAACCCCAAATGCGGGGTATACGCATGGGCCGGGAATCCAGGATATGTGCTGGTGAGTTAAGTGTTCTCTAGCCTGGGGTCCCGGCCAATGCGTAAACATGTACCCCAAATGCGGGGTATACGCATGGGCCGGAACCCCAGGATATGTGCTGGTGAGTAAAGCGCTCTGTAGCCTTGGGTCCCGGCCAATGCGTAAACATGTATCCCAAATGCGGGGTATACGCATGGGCCGGGACCCCAGGCTATGTGCTTGTGAGTAAAATGTTCTCTTGCCTGGGGTCCCGGCCAATGCGTTTACCCCTAATGCGGGGTTCCCCTGGCTAAGTGTTGGTTTGATTTCATATTCTTATAAGATTTGTCTTTTGAATCATTTTTGATTTTTAATTGATTTCTTTTATTCAAATGGAGAGCATTATATTATGTTTGATTTTTCAATTGATTTGATAGATTAAGTATAATGCAATATTCAACATTG
The DNA here is from genome assembly GCA_947846245.1 of Cerastoderma edule. NCBI lineage: Eukaryota > Metazoa > Mollusca > Bivalvia > Cardiida > Cardiidae > Cerastoderma > Cerastoderma edule. Next base: position 34,973,337 of record OX401406.1, on the reverse strand, counting down.
TATTAACGACAATCATTTGAGTTGCTTGAATGGATTATAGAATTCGCAAATACACCCTTACTTCGATGTTTTATAATGTTACTGTGTAACAAATGAAATATATACGTCTGGTTCATTTTGGCTTAATACTGTTATCATTCACCGGTGATCTTTAAGATACTATAACATTCAAGTCAGTCGGATACTTCTCCTCATATTTATGTATTGAACTGTGTTTTTTCAGGCTCGGGTTCTACTTTGCGCCGCTCCTACCGGTCATGGTCGTACTGCGACTAATTATTCTCTTCTACCTGCGGAAGGTGAGTAGTATCCCCTAACAGGTAATAGTCGACCCTAATGGTGGATATATGATTGTCTTGCCTTTCATGATAAACCCTTTACAAAACAACACACTTTCGAATGTCAAATGAAAACAGATGAGACAGATTATGAGACAGATTATTTTTATTAAATTCGAAGTATCAAGGTATTTCGGGGTGGGGGGATGGGGTGGGGGCGCTTGGAGGAGGAATAAATATTGCACCAAGAGTATAATAAATACCCATGCAGTTGGCTATTAAACAAGCTTATCTCACAAATACTCAATAAGGCAGTAATTGCGACGTAAGTAAGGATTTGTGCATTTCAATTGTTCAACTATACTTTGACGACATTATTCTATATTTTCCCGCCAGCTATCAGCGTTGTACAACTGTATTCCACCAGAGAAGCCCTACCAGGCGACCCGATCGAACGCCGTGTTTGTGGCGTCCATGTTTGTGGCGTTTATACTCGTCAGTTTCCCTATAGGATACGTCTTGGTGAAGTAAGTACGTAACATCCACTTGACATGCACAGTGGTCTATGTTTGTGGCGTTTATACTCGACAGTTTCCCTATAGGATACGTCTTGGTGAAGTAAGTACGTAACATCCTCTTGACATGCACAGTGGTCTATGTTTGTGGCGTTTATACTCGTCAGTTTCCCTGTAGGATACGTCTTGGTGAAGTAAGTACGTAACATCCACTTGACATGCACAGTGGTCTATGTTTGTGGCGTTTATACTCGTCAGTTTCCCTATAGGATACGTCTTGGTGAAGTAAGTACGTAACATCCACTAGACATGCGCTGTGGTCCTACGGAAGTGGCGTTTATACTCGTCACTTTCCCTTTAAGATACGCCTTGGTGAAGTAAGTACGTAACATCCACTAGACATGCGCAGTGGTTTATGTTTGTGGCGTTTATACTCGTCAGTTTCCCTACAGGATACGTCTTGGTGAAGAAAGTACGTAACATCCACTAGACATGCGCTGTGGTCCTACGGAAGTGGCGTTTATACTCAACAGTTTCCCTATAGGATACGTCTTGGTGAAGTTAGTACGTAACATCCACTAGACATGCGCCGCTGTCCTACGGAAGTGGCGTTAATACTCAACAGTTTCCCTATAGGATACGTCTTGGTGAAGTAAGTACGTAACATCCACTAGACATGCACAGTGGTCCTACGGAAGTGGCGTTTATACTCGTAAACATCCCTATAGGATACGTCTTGGTGAAGTAAGTACGTAACATCCACTAGACATGCGCTGTGGTCCTACGGAAGTGGCGTTTATACTCGTCAGTTTCCCTATAGGATACGTCTTGGTGAAGTAAGTACGTAACATCCACTATACATGCGCCGTGGTCCTACGGAAGTGGCGTTAATACTCAACAGTTTCCCTATAGGATACGTCTTGGTGAAGTAAGTACGCCCAACATCAACTAGACATGCGCCGTGGTCCTACGGAAGTGGCGTTAATACTCAACAGTTTCCCTATAGGATACGTCTTGGTGAAGTAAGTACGTAACATCCACTAGACATGCGCAGTGGTCCTACGGAAGTGGCGTTTATACTCGTCAGCTTCCCTATAGGAAACGTCTTGATGAAGAAGTACGTAGACATGCGCGTCCTACGGAAGTGGCGTTTATACTCGTTCCCTATAGGATACGTCTTGGTGAAGTAAGTACGTAACATCCACTTGACATGCACAGTGGTCCTACGGAAGTGGCGTTTATACTCGTAAACATCCCTATAGGATACGTCTTGGTGAAGTAAGTACGTAACATCCACTTGACATGCGCAGTGGTCCTACGGAAGTGGCGTTTATACTCGTAAACATCCCTATAGGATACGTCTTGGTGAAGTAAGTACGTAACATCCACTAGACATGCGAAATGGTCCTATGGAAGTGGCGTTTATACTCGTCAGCTTCCCTATAGGATACGTCTTGATGAAGAAAGTACGCCCAACATCCACTTGACATGCGCAATGGTCCTACGGAAGTTGCGTTTATACTCGTCAGTTTCCCTATAGGATACGTCTTGGTGAAGTTAGTACGCCCAACAGCCACTTGACATGCGCAGTGGTCCTACGGAAGTGGCGTTAATACTCAACAGTTTCCCTATAGGGTACGTCTTGGTGAAGTAAGTACGCCCAACATCCACTTGACATGCGCAGTGGTCTTATGGAAGTGGCGTTTATACTCGTCAGTTTCCCCTACGTCTTGATGAAAAAAGTACGCCCAACATCCACTTGACATGCACAGTGGTCCTACGGAAGTGGCGTTAATACTCAACAGTTTCCCTATAGGAAACGTCTTGGTGAAGTAAGTACACCCTACATCCACTAGACATGCGCCGTGGTCCTACGGAAGTGGCGTTTATACTCGTCAGTTTCCCTATAGGATACGTCTTGGTGAAGTAAGTACGCCCAACATCCACTTGACATGCGCAGTGGTCCTACGGAAGTGGCGTTAATACTCAACAGTTTCCCTATAGGATACGTCTTGGTGAAGTAAGTACGCCCTACATCCACTAGACATGCGCCGTGGTCCTACGGAAGTGGCGTTTATACTCGTCAGTTTCCCTATAGGATACGTCTTGGTGAAGTAAGTACGCCCAACATCCACTTGGCATGCGCAGTGGTCCTACGGAAGTGGCGTTAATACTCAACAGTTTCCCTATAGGATACGTCTTGGTGAAGTAAGTACGCCCTACATCCACTTGACATGCGCAGTGGTCCTACGGAAGTGGCGTTTATACTCGTCAGCTTCCCTATAGGATACGTCTTGGTGAAGTAAGTACGCCCAACATCCACTTGACATGCGCAGTGGTCCTACGGAAGTGGCGTTAATACTCGTCGGCTTCCCTATAGGATACGTCTTGGTGAAGTAAGTACGCCCAACATCCACTTGACATGCGCTATTGTGTTCGGCGTGTGCGCGTTGTCTGTCGTTACTGATGACGTTAGTCGCTAAACAGGATGGACATGCGCACCGGTCCGCTTGAAGAGCCTCGGTCTCAGTATACGTATGTTCAATATGGCAAACTGTAGCTCATCTTGCGCCGAAGTAGCACATTTACCCTATTATCATACCACGTATTCCTTTGCAGTGTACTAAGCAATGTGGCAGTCCTCCGTCTATTTGCACAATTTGATACCACACCGAAGCTCTTGTTCTTAACAAACAGAACGTTGTCCAAGGACAAATCTATTTTTCCATGCTTTTATTGCGAGCCGTAGACCACTTTGAAATATTACTATTTAATCACACAGTTTAGAGATTGATAAAGTAAATTTGCAAGGTGAACTACAGCTTGCAATACTTCAAATTATATGAGAATCGATATCAAGCATCTCATTAAGTCATTTTCATTTTGTTGAAATACGGTTATATATCTTGACACTAGAATCGAGAAATATTGATATATGAATTACACATTTAAAAATCCCATCGTGTATGTTCGGTCTACTAAGATGCGTTACGTGTGTTTGAACTGTAGACAAGAAGAATGGCAAGTGCTTGTAAAGTGTCCGCTTTAACCCTTTCCCAAACAACAAATTATTGACTGTCCTAAATTGAAAGAGTTTGCAGACGACATTTTAAAATGTGAAATTGGAAAAATATCTTCTGATAGGGCAGAAAACATTGTGGGAAAAGTCTGTAAGGACAGAAAACATTGTGGGAAAAGGAAAAATTGCTCGTTACGAGCAATTTTTCCTTTTACCACAATGTTTTCTAAAGTCGTCTGCAACAAAGTGGTCAAATGTCGTTATTGTTTGGGAAAGGGTTAAAATGATATAGAATAAAATTTTACAAATATCATGTATTGTTGAGAGGATTGTAACGAGAACAGCATCCACTACATGTCCAATTTAGTGAAGTGTTGTACGATTGACAGGTATTCGAAAGCAAACTATCGTCCATTAAAGTAAATAAGTTTCCCCCTTTTGTGTCATATAAATGATTTTTTTATTGATTCGGCCTTTACAAAGTGATGAAGGTATTTCAGCTAAATCGCGGTGCCCGGCTTATATAAATACATGTCTAACCCTTTCCCAATCAATAATTACATTTGACAACTTTGTTGCAGACGACTTTAGATAACCTTGTGGGAAAAGGAGAAATTGCTTGTAACGATTCATTTTTCCTTTTCCCACAAGGGTTTCTTCTCTATCTGATGAATGTTTTCCATTATACCACATTTTGAGACGTCGTCTGTAAACTCTTTCAATTTGGGACAGTCGAAAATTTGTTGTTTGGGAAAAGGTTAAACGTATGCTTTTCTAGGCATCTTCTTCACAGGTGTGCAGAAATTTTGAATAAAAGGTATTAGACGCAAAATCAGACCGTTTTAATTCTTTAAAATGTGTTAACATGCATTTTAATCCAAGAGTGTGATTTCGATTTTGATACCTGCCGCATATGAACCATACATGTATACTTAGATAAATTGACACTTCTTGAATAAGCTATGCTTTCAAAAGTACTTTTAATCGTATATCAAACAGCAATACAAACACTGTATTATTTCAACGACATTTTACTTTGACTCCCAACTTTTCTCTTTTGTGAACACACACACCTATGCTTTAAACCTATAAATGTTATTTCTGCAGACAGAGACCTTCACCAATGTGTGGCCCGTTCCGCATCTACAACTACCCGACTGACATCGTGGATATACAGGTTGACAACTCGTCGTCATGGTTCGCCTCGTTCTGGGGAGTTGTCACATCCTCGGCTTTCGTCGCCCTGGCAATAATGATGCTATCGTAAGTACGAGTGTGTATCTTCCTATTGCTTTGACATAAGCATCGTTCTAGGTTGGTGTGACCACCTCGGCTTTCGTCACCCTAGCCATAATGATGCTATCATAAATACGCGTGTTTACCTTTCAAAGTTTATCTTTGCTTTGTCACAAGCATCGTTTTAGGTTATTGTGACCTCCTCGGCTTTTGTCGCTCTGGCAATAATGATCCTGTCGTTATTACGTGTGTTTATCTTTGTATCGCTTTTTCCAATCCTTCAGCATAGGATATCGCTATGAAATGTCATCGTGACTAACCTCGATCTGTGCGTTGTCATCTCCTTGACTTTTGTCGCCCTAGGCAAATTGATGTTGTTGCAAATAAACACTAAGCCACAGACCATCGTTCAAGAGATGTCCATATAGGCGCTCGATCGCTGAATATTGTCTGACAAGCTTTCGACAGTGTTAGACAGCAGGACCAGCAACCGAACGCATTTATGGGAGACTTGTTTTAACGTGTTTTAAGTTCCAACGAAATTGTAGCAGACGACAACGTAGACATGCATGTGAATATTGTCGCCATTGCTCGTCTCGAAATTTGACATAATCACATTCCAAGCTTTCCTCGTCTTAGCCATGCTGGTACTGTCGTAGGTACTTAGTACACGTGTTTATCATATCACAGATTATCGAACTAGAAACCGGATGAAGGTACTGAATCGCTGGTTCCCCGAATGTTACTCTTTCTAAATTCAAAGAAATGGTACCAGCGGACAAACACTCGTTTTTATAGGCAATTGACTTTTCTCTTTTAAAACAAAAATGTTACTTCTCTGTTGTGTCTGCTACAGATGACTTGAGTGCTTATAAATGAGGCAATTGTTACGTTTCAGGATGTCACTTTACTACTGCTACAGGATTAAAGGTGCCAACACCACCATTATTGCTGCCCTGAAGAAGCAAGTAATACAGGTAATTTATATTGTCTTACGTAGCAGTACTAACACCTAACACTTTTTGTAACCGTTACACAAACGTGTTCAGTAACCTACCAGTTTGATTAAAGGTTTTGTATGTAACTTTGTATAAATAGAATTGTAGTTCGTCTTGCTAGGCTTCTGGGTTATTTTTACGCTGCTTGTTACATAAACCTTAAAACAGATATGCTTTGCATGAAAACGTCAAGGTGTCAAAAAGCCTGTCAGCTTAAAATAACAGAGCACTGCATTTATAGATATGCCTTCGGTGCAATTCCAAAGGGACACACCCTTTAAACGTTGGTGAATGATATTCATCATGGAATCATGACTACATACAACTATACAATATAACCCTGTTGCCTAACGGGTACTCGTACCAAAGGGAGGCAAGAAATGGCGCCTTTAACTACCATCCAATCGGTCAACGCGATGGTCGCCTTGACCATCCGGAGACAGTTTGACTGTTGAAAAGGATTTTATTTCTTATTGCTTTAGGATGGAAAGGACAAAGAGTTCCTATTAGAGAAGATAAACCGCTTTGCTAAAGCAGAGAACCAGTCCAATCGTCCAAACGACAAAACCAGACCAATCGACAACCCCACTGGTACTCGTCAGGTCAAACCAGTCACCAACTCCGTTGATACAGGGAATCATGTTAGACAGGAACCGGATCTAGGATTGAGGAACAAAATGGATGTCGCATCGCCAAGATCCCGGTTTGATGACGTTGCAAATGTAAGCAAGCTGTTAGTTCATTTTGGAGTAATTACTTCGTTGTTCATTTTACCAAAAGTAAAATCCAGCAAGTATGGTCTACCATGTGTTTGAAATTGATCAAGCAAATAGTAGACCATATGCTCACTATTTTTTTAATTTGTATTGTACCATTGGAATGACTATGGTCTACGAATCAATGTCACATGACCACGTGATCCGTTGTTTTATTACCTGGTTGGGTTGGGATCAGGTAAATACGAGGACAGTGAATTTGGTGTGTTTTGTTAAAGTTAAAACCCAAATGTTTGATTCGAACCTTATGGTGTGAGTATTTGGGTTCGTTACTCATTTAAATCAAGCTATGTGTCGCAAAATAAGTACAGTATGGTACTATGCACTAAAACATTCAATCAATAAGTTATGTACCAGAATACAGTACAGTAGTTTTATTCAGAATTCCGAATCAAATAACATTACTAAAATTTAAAAGAAAAAAGATGTGCATATAGGCCATTGCAAATGAAATCTGTGCATTTGACGTTCACTTCGGTTTGCTGTCTTGACATAGGGGCTGTTATAAAGCCCCCCTGGCGTCTAAGAAAGTCCTACTGTTTCCCAGGCTCGTTCGTTTAATTCGGAAGCGGGTTCCGGCTGATAAACAAAGGTCCTGAGTTCGAGAACACAACATCTTTTCTTAAGATCAGTCAATGCGACATAAGTTCACCGATGATCATGTTGGAACGCAATCAGCGGCTTTGAAAGCTTTACTGTACAGTGTTTGTAAGGAAGTGCATGTACTAATAACATGAATTGGTGTGCTGACCTACACATTTTCATACGCTTTCTTTTAATTCTTATAACGTTATTGAATTTTTAAATGCATGAATAGTCATGAAAAAGTTCAGGAACATTTATTCTTAGACCGGTCCTCATCTGAAGTTGCCTCCCCCCCCCCCATGTTGAAAACGCTCCTACGCCTATGATATAGCATATGTTTGAATGTCTTTCTCTTTCGTTTCCAGCCGCAGTCAATGGAGGAGGCGGAGTGGTGATCAAAGGAGACGTTGGGGAATTGTTGAATCTTTAACACCTGCAGACGACATTTTTTCACTTAAAGCAGACGACTTTAAAAAGCTTTGATAAAACATGTAAAAAGTCTTTCGATTCTGCTGTTATAATATGCAAATAGATTGAAAAGGCATTGTGGCAAAAAGGATAAATTGCTTGTTACAAGCAATTTCTCCTTTTGCCACAGTGCTTTTTGAAAGCCGTCTGCTGCAAGACGCAAACATGGCGTTATGTTTTAAGTGCTACTCTTGTCTATACATATTTTCGTGCGATGCTGGTTACAGAAAATCACGAATGATGGACCTGTTTTTTGGTTTAAGGCAAACACTCAAAATAAACATCATTTAGACCGAATTGAATTATTTGTTGCAAAGGAAATAAATCGGAACACGTTCCTTCTATATCAATGTTGATATTTCTTTTTACCCCTTAGCAAGTATGGGACATTTCCCTTGTCAAATAGCTAAAGACGGCAATCAAGAAATATCAAATTCACATTTGATTGTGATAAAGGCAATGCATCATTTATTATTAATGGGAAGTGGATCGTCACAATCTATCCCATTAACACACACACACACACACACCATACACCTTTTCTATGTATTGCTGGACGTGAGTAAGACCTATTTCATGAAGAAATACTTATTTTGACCATTCACTTGGTTTTGGGGGTTGATGGAAAAATAGCATCACGAGGGTTAAACGTAAGACTTGTAAATGCTTCAAGAGCATAAAGTACTTACTATAGCACTGCGTTGAACCCTCGCTCTGCTTGAAGACTGTAATTTCCTGTATTCCTGCAAATGTCTGATATATTGGTAAAGTGAACCATATTTTTTTCCTAAAGGTATTCAAATTAATACTAGTAAATATAATGTAACAAACTCTGTTCAAAGTTAGGCTATCCCAAAACTCACTTTTTGTTGGCCTCACTGTCGTGACGATTGAATTTCAGTTATATAACGGCATTCCTAAGTAGAAGGCCAAGGCTTCACCAAATAAAAAGGGGTAAACACACTGTCCAATAAAAGATTCAAATAATTTGGCATATCTAAACACTTATAGTGCTGGAACCACCTTTATGCTTATGCAAACAGGTTTGATCCAAATAAATTGTCTGCTGTCCTGTAATCTAACATATTTGCTTCTATGAATATCTTTCCCCGTCGGAATTAGGCAGATATTTAAGGTTTTGAAGAGCAGACGACACAAAAAACTACTTTTAGAAAATTACCCAGCATTCTAAGTGTAAAGGTATCAACAGATGACGTGTAAATAATCATGGTATTCGCTTTGAAGATTATAATAATAAAAAATAGAAATTGCTTATATCCAGTTTACCCTTTCCCAAACAACAATTTTCGACTGTCCCAAATTGAAAGTGTTTGCAGACGACATTTCAAAATGTGATGAAATTGGAAATGAATCTACTGATAGGGCAGAAAACATTATGGGAAAAGGGGAAATTGCTCGTTACGAGTAATTTCTCCTTTTCCCACAAAATTTTCTTAAGTTGTTTGCAACAAAGTGGTCAATTGTCGTTATTGTTTGGGAAAGGGTTAAAAGCAAAATTTTCTTTTTCAACAGTGTTTCCTATAACAAAGAATGTCAAAATATTTAAGATTTCAATAAATCAACAAAGAACATTTTCACATATTCATGTTTTATTATAGTTTCACCATCATTTAAAATGATAAAAAATAGCAGTATAAAACCTGCCATTGCACAAGTTACACAAATACACACCAAGTATTCTAAGGCTATCATTTTCTCCAAACTTTGTGCATTGACAATATTCAAAACATTATGACTGTAGCATAACTCTTTCTAAAAGACCCCCAAATACTACCTCTACACGACTGAGTGACGGACATACATGTAATCATTATTACAAATGAGAAAGAAAGAAAGTAATGCAACATCTATCTTACACCACCTTCTCACCAATCTGTTGGGATTTATCATAAAAAGGAAATATTGCTACTATCAGTATATTGTCACCAAACAATGGAATACATTCCAGTTGCATTTGATCTGTTGTATGCAAATGCAGATATTTGATAATCAAAATATGTTTTGTTAAAGTATAAATTGATAGCCATACATGCCACAAGCCATCTTGCAAGGACAAAATTCATCAGTCCAGATGAGGAAAACACATCACAATGAGTAATGTTATCAGACATAAAACACATCTTTGTGAAACTTAAGTTCAATACAATAAAATCAGATGCTTCCTTTTGATTTTGATTTAAAGATATTTCGTGTTTTAGTTACTTGCAGGTGTTTTCAAGATATATTTCTATGTAAAAAAGCGGTTAAACCAAATGTGAGGAATATTAATAATGAAAACATGTAAATGAAAGCGAGCATGACAAACTAATTCAGAGACTATGTAAATAAAATATTAATGTTTTCCCACATTTTTCTAAGAGAAATGACTACATTTGTTGAACCATAGTTTTGATGAAAACAAAACAACAATAAATAAACATGCATAAATAAGGATAAATAAAACATTTGAATTATAAATACTGCGTACACATGTTTGTTGTCGTCAGCAAGAAGCAAATACTTTGCATATATACATTTTGCATTTATATACAATTGTATCTTTGCATAATCATGAAAAAAAAGTAATTTAAACATAAAACTACCAGCAGGAAGACAAGTTTTATACAATTTTCATTTTACAATAGCTTATTAAGAGACTATAGTAGTTTTCTTTTTGATATTTATCATTTGCAATGTAAATAAGAGATATATCCTGGTAACAAAATGGAGTCGATAATTATTTACACAAAAACACTTGGGCATTTTCATGATTAGTAGTTATTCTATATGAATAAACATTAAGAGTGTGCAGATCAAAATTGAGCTTACTTTTATAGAATTAGCATAAGAGAAAGTTTTATGGAATTAGTTTAACCCTTCCCCAAACAATGACGTCTAACTACTTTGTTGCAGACGACTTAAGCAAACATTGTGGGAAAAGGAGTAATTGCTCATGACGATCAAATTTTCCTTTTCTCAAAAGGTTTTCTGCTTTTTCTGAAGAATATTTTTCAATTTCATCACATTTTTAAATGTCGTCTGCAACTCTTTCAATTTGGGATAGTCGAAAATTTATTGTTTGGTAAAGGGTTAAGAGAAAGTTTCATCCCAATCAACATATCCAGGTTAAAGCCTTTGTATGAAATAGCTAAAATCTGCTGGCAATAGTGCGACAATGGATCAAACTCTTTTAATTACATATACATTAATTCTCATTCCCTTTTTTGCAGCTTACTAAATTTCATCTAATTGCAAGTTGATTGTTGGGTCATGATATTTTAAATAAAAATCATAAATGAAGTCATGACAAAGTAAAGCACAGAAAATAATAAGAAATATTTCTAGCCATTGTGATGAAAGAAAAAGTATCGTCTCAAATGCCTTTAAGAATTGACTGGGGCTTTTAAAGCGCAGTATCAAACACAAAATTCTACACAGGTGGATTAGGTCGCTGCTTTAATCTATACCCACTGAAAACGTCAAATAACCAAAGTTTAATTAAGATATATCATTCACACTTTCTTTTTAAAGTGAACTTTGAAGTCTGCAAGGTATTAGACCCAATTGTACTTCACCTGGGCCTGTCCAGTCAGATCAGCATGTCCAGAAAAGTTTCATTGTTTGTGTTACAACAGATTTGATGTGTAATTAGAGCAATCATAAAAAGGTTCGAACAATGTCGACACTTTTAGTAGCCGCAATAGGCTACAATACTATTCTTTGTCATTTTAACACAATCATATGAATGTCTGCTCTGAAGGTTGAAACAATTCAGCTTTTTCAATAAAAGATAGAAGTATCTATAGATAGCAGGAGGAGAAAAAAGAATCTGATAAAATGATATTTGTACATGTATGAAATGCATTTATATATCTAAAACTTTTATGAAAAACTCTAGCAAATGACTGCCATTTTCTCAGTGAATAAACATTTATTTCTGTGAAAACTTACTTCCTAAAAGAATGGTGAATTCTTTGTCCATTTATTATTGCTTTTAATGACAATGTTTCAAAGTACTGCTTAATCATCACCCTACATGATAATGTGGCATCTTTTTTCCAGTCAAAAATGAGCTGACTTTTCTGGTGCATATTTCCAAGTCTGCTCTATACCCTTATAGAGATTGCTTAAGTGACAAGAACATTTCAAACTTGGCTCCAACAACCACAGTCTTGATCTCTGCAATAATGAGATAGGTATTTATACAAGTCATGAACCCGCAGCAGTGTCCTGTATGAGAAACTATCATGTCAGGCATGTTTACTACTTTTATAGGATGAAATGTTCCATACTCAGGGTTTACATTAAGATTTCAATGCAAAACTATAGCAAGTGCTTCACATATGTGACACACTTACTATAGTATTGTACTGAACCCTCGATATATAGTAACCGATTCAGCCAGACAACCATTTTTTATAAGACTTTATGACTGAGCTTGAAGTAACCAGTTCACAAGGGAGTTTAGCTGATGGTCTGCTTTGGAATTCAGTTCTTAATCATCAAGTTAATGAAAACCTTGCATAAAATTTCAAAATTCACAATGCTGAACTACTTGGAAGATGTTTGAATTCTTTGTATTTGGTTGTATATCTTTATAATGCTAAGGATTATACATTGAAGAAGCAGCATGTGATACACAGCTGAGGGGAGAGAACCAAACCGCACTTGACAATTACTCTGTTTACTGGGTGATTATCACAGATTCAACACTGAGTCCCCAAAGGAACCATGTCAACCACATGACACCAGAATTTAGAACCACTTACATTGGATATGACTATTTCATAGGAAACAGATTTCAAAAAGAATAAATATCTATTTTAAACATTTCATATATTATCATACAATTTTCTTAACACACATACTTTTCACAATGGTTTTCTGATGAAAAATGACACAATTCTTGGATCATAACCGCTTCAACACTTTCTTTTTGTCTTTCTTCTTTTTTTCCAATGTCTTTTTATCTCCTGCATGTTTCTTAGCCATAGGCCCTTCAGAGACAGTATCTTGACAGGTTTGCTCGGTTAACACTCTGAAATAGAGAAAATTTTTGAAGTTTGAAACTGTACTTGAACAATGAATCAATATTGTCTTGATCGGAAGGCTTAGTAACATATTCATTGACACTTTCCCTCACACAAAACATTTCTGCAGGTGATGATTTGAAATATTTATCTTTGAGATGCAGAGTATTCATTTATAAATGAAAATAAACATTAATAAGTGCTGGAGCATGTACCTGTATATTTAAGATGTGTTTTGCTCTGAAACCTATTCACCTGAATAGGAATTTGAAACCAGTTCAATTTGAAAGAGTAGTTCTTCTCAGATAAGAAAAAGCAAAGAACAAATGGATTTTTTGGTTAAATAGAAAGATTTACACATTGGAAGTAACTTATCCTTTTATCACTATTCACTAGTTTCTAAAGCCTTCTGCAGCAAATGTGTTGAGGTGAAACATCATCAAGTAGAGGGAAGGAAGGAATTAAGAATTCAAGCTGGGGAATTTTGAGTACTTACTGAGGTTTTCTTGCATGAATTTCTGTAAATATTTTGGCTCTCATTGAATAGTTATCATACTGTTCTAACAAGAGTTTACCCGCCTCTTCATTCAATGCCGATTCTGGGTTGGGTGCGATAAGTAAACATTTGATAGTCTGAAATGAGATTAAAACACAATGTGGTTATCAAACACTGAAAAAAGTGATTACAGTCAAAGACCTAATAAACACAGATAAGCAACTCCCCATAGGTAAAGACCGAACTCCCTTATCATCTCGTGGAGGATGAGATTTCGGGAGACTATGCGAGACTTCCTAATCTCGTCTGCACTGAAGTGTGTCTGCCAGCTAGACGATGTAAACGAAGGTTGAATAAAGTGTGAAAACTAACGTTTATTTTATTAATCTTTCGATAGTTTTAACATTCCTTTATTAGTGTGTTGTTTTTATTAATAATTGCATATGAGACAATTGATTTCCTTTTACCACTGGTGAAACACGTGTATCATCAATAGAACCGAAAGTGCTATATGTCTAGAATTGAATGGGATGGTAGAGTATTTGTATAACTCCTCAGAAACAAAAACAAAATATGGGTTGATTAAGACAAACCTCGATTCATTACACATATTTTTATCGACCAATTGAAGATCAAGGACTTTTATACATTTTTGTGATGTTGAAAGGCATTTAAATTCTCTTATCTGGTCTTGGTTTTTTGAAATCATATCGTTGCATGTTTTAGTAGTAGAGCAATAGTTTTTGTCTAACTCCTCGGAAACAAAAACAAAATATGGGTTGATTTAGACAAACTTTGATTCATTACACATATTTTTATCGACCAATTGAAGATCAAGGACTTTTATACATTTTTATGATGTTGAGAGGCATTTAGATTCTCTTATCTGGTCTTGGTTTTTTGAAATCATATGGTTGAATGTTTTAGTAGTAGAGCAATAGTTTTTGTCTAACTCCTCGAAAACAAAAACAAAATATGGGTTGATTAAGACAAACTTCGATTCATTACACATAGTTTTATCGACCAATTGAAGATCAATGAGTTTTATACATTTTTGTGATGTTGAGAGGCATTTAAATTCTCTTATCTGGTCTTGGTTTTTTGAAATCATATGGTTGCATGTTTTAGTAGTAGAGCAATAGTTTTTGTCTAACTCCTCGAAAACAAAAACAAAATATGGGATGATTTAGACAAACTTTGATTCATTACACATATTTTTATCGACCAATTGAAGATCAAGGACTTTTATACATTTTTGTATTGTTGAGAGGCATTTTAATTCTCTTATCTGGTCTTGGTTTTTTGAAATCATATCGTTGCATGTTTTAGTAGTAGAGCAATAGTTTTTGTCTAACTCCTCGGAAACAAAAACAAACTATAGGTTGATTTAGACAAACTTTGATTCATTACACATATTTTTATCGAACAAGGGAAGATCAAGAACATTTTTTCATATTTTTGTGATGTTAAGAGGCATTTAAATTCTCTTAACTGGTCTTGTTTGTTTTTTTTAATTTGAATTTATTCTTAGTACTCTCTTATTGTATATAAACTGTATACGTGGAAGATGTAACGATATGTTCTGTTTGGTTCAGCTGGAAATAATTTTCATGCAAAGAAAGTGTAAAATTTGCCGCTAATGACAGCATGTTTGTGTGTGCTGGAAGTGTATGACATCAACATGCTGCAAATCAAGAGATAAAAAGCAGACTCGGTGCATATTTGTGCACAGAAGTATATGGCTCTAGCTGAGAAGACACTCTAAAAAGATCTTATACAAAATGTAATTCTAAAGTTAGCCTTGTCTTTGGAATGTCTGTTATTTTAACCCCCACGTGGATAATTCAAATTCTAAGTTGACAATAAAGTACAATAGTATGATGCAAGCTTCCTGTATATCACTTGATAAACAATGGGCACGTTAACCCTTCTTTTTCGAATTATCTAGAATTTTGATTAGGGAAAAAATGAAGTTTTCATTTATTGAAAACAATGGTTTATATGCTAAATATTTTCTTTCTACAAATTCGTACATTATTTCCATTTATATCACATGTAAGGTTGCTTTCTGAGGTTAGGTAGCCAAGTCTGTATCTCTTTAAAAAAAAGTTCAGGCATACGTTCTTTCTTGTGCCAAGTTGTTTTAGAAATCTGACGACCGTTCACTGGAATGAGAATGTTGCACATGACCATGATTTACTTACAGAAAATTTCTTATTGAAACAGAAATGATGAACTTTCTTCCTGAACGTTTATCTATATTTGAAAATTTATCCGAACGATCATTTTTCATTTATTGATAAAAATACACACGCATTTATTTTTTTATATCTAGATTTTATTAGGATGGATAAAACCTTTAGCTAGTTGTTGTTAGATAATATAATTCTAACATTGTTGATGATGATGATGATGATGATGCAGATGGTGATGATGATGGTATTGAGTACATTTTCAAAGAAAATAGAATGTTCCCCATTACGAATTATTAATTCATAGAATATTGTACATGATATGCCGCAAAAAAGATAATTCCCATTTAGAGACCCATTCCACAAATGTATAGATTTAAGCTAATATTTTAACAGAAAATTTTGCTGCTGAAATTTTCCTCCGTCATAAAATTTAGCTAGACATTTCAGTTTGACACAGTGCAATATTACAATAAGTTATAATCCCCGGTAGTTATCACAGCAGGGCACCACAGCTGGTGGCCATCTGTTTATTGGTTTTGGGGGTCGGGAGGGTCAATAAAAGGGCTACCATAGCTGATCAGCGACGGCAGACGTTTTGATTAACAAAATAAAGCGTCTGTATTTACAGGAAGACAAAATCTCGCGAACGAGATGTCAACGCGAGAAAGAACGGTTTTTTGCAGAGTTGCTTATCTGTGTTTATTAGGTCTTTGTTACAGTAGAACAGTATTGTACATCAAACAAGCATGATGTACAAAAGAAGTTGGTTATATTTACACATTTAAGAGAGTAAAAAAGTGTATTAAATTTTCTATCTTTATTTTGTAAGTTAACAAGATAGACTTTATCTTTTGTATGGAATAAGATTTGAAAAACTATATAATAAAAAGGTTGAATGAATTTTTTTTTTTTTCATTCATAAAACATTATCAGCTCAACATGAAAGCATTAATTTACAAGCAGACTTGAAACTTCTGTACATTTTGTCAGTTAAAGTATGATAAATTAAATATCTTTTTAAAATCAATTAGTGAGTCTCTGGTAATAATCTAATATTGCTCAATATGAGTCACTTCCATTCAGCAATTATGATTCTATAAGCCTTATATTAAAGGTACATTAAAGAGCCTGACAATGTCAATTTGTTGACAAGAATCACAAGGACTCTGGAGTATCCAAAATAGTACGATATTGAATTTTAACACTGATCAGGCAACAAACAAGGAGTCCTAGTCTTGATTCCTAAGGCTAACCACTATTCTAACACTACTGTCAAAGGCTGCACACACAACAACTCACCAATAAAAGATGCTTTATTCCAAGTTCCGCACTCCAGTCTTTTTTCAAAGTATTAACACAGATTTCGCCATTACTGGCCACATTTGGATGAAATATTTTTGTTAAAAAGAATCCTTTTGGTGGTTCTGAAGGGAAGTTTTTTCCTAACACTAACTTCATCTTGAACATTCCCCCAGCATATGGCGTTCCAGCTGAAAGAAACAATTTTGAATTATAATAAATATAAGGGATAGTGAAAATACTTCATCTCTAAGGCATGTCACAGGCAAATCCAACATGTATGAAACTGAAGAAAAAAATGCTTGACACACTGATGAATGCTTTTTAAATGTCAATCATGTATTAATATACAAACTACCTTTCAAAAGTGTCCTTACTGTCTTATATTATTTGCTATACCAGTACACATGAGATATGTGATAAAATTCAAATTTTACTGGGCCATCATGAATTCATGATCTTTCTGAATTTACATAATATAATTTTAATTATAGAGATAGGTTATACACAAAGAAATGTGTTTTATAATTAACTTCTTCAATTCATAGTATGAGTTTATCCTAAGTTGATCAAGGTTATCAATAAGGATTCAGCAGGGCTTTTTTTTTTTTTGGGGGCCAGGGCAAATATAGCTTAAATTCGGTCATATACCCTATCATAAAAAGAATTCTTTCACCCCAAATTACAAAGAAAATTTCTTAATTAGAGCCAGAAAAAGATCTATTTTTTGTGACTTATTGCAAAATCCTGAAACTCATTTAGATCAGTGAGTAAGACAGTATATCAGCAGTTGAAGTAATTTAGAAAATTACAACTGTAGTCAAGGTTGAAACCTTTAAATAAATAACGGCATATAAAACATTATAAAATTCGTAATTCCCAGGAAAGGAGTTTTTTCCCCATTATTACTTGGGGAGAGTTCTTGACCCTAGAGTAGAATAAACCAAAACTTTTGTGATACTACCTGGACCCTCAATGTTTGCTTGTATGTCTGTGATATCTTCCTCATTTGGTATTACTTTGATGCCTTCTGGTGGATCTTTCGTCAAACTAGCAACTTCCTTCGCAACTTGTCGCAAGGTTTGTGGAGGAAGGTTTTCAACATTTGAACACTGAAAAGATCCAATTGCATGTGCATTCAGTTTTACTATTGCTTAGTACAAGTTAAATGCGTTTACACTTTAATAGATTATTATGCAATTTTTATTATGCACATTTGGGCACACATTGATTAACAAATGAAGTTTTATATTAAGATTATCTTACAGTTAGTCCGGCAGTAACGGATTTAAGTGAATAGCAAATAACTTTGACATATAAACAGATAAACAACCAAAAGGAATAATCATAATGTTTTGAGTTTACCATTTGATGAAATGGTCTTTCAGCTGTAATATTATTAAATTTGTGCAAACTTGCAATGAAATTGAAAAGGGGATTGTTATTAACCTAATGTCCGATAGAGGTCATTTCCAGTTTAGCAATTCAACGTATCTGCAACAGGCAGATTTATTATCTAGTCCAGATAACTGGTCTCGAAGGCTATTGCTATTTTGACTGATGCCTTCGAGTAGCGAAGCAAGATAAATGTCCAAATGACGAAAAAAGCTTTGTTCACGGATCATTATTGATATTAATTTATTATCATGATTATTTCTTTTTCCAAGAAGACATTCTCACTACTTTTTTACTATGTACCGATGACCACTTGTCATTTCTATCACCCTCACCAAGCATGTACAAATTAACGAATATACAATGTTTAGACAGCTTGAGAATACCTCCTTATATGGGGACAGTGTCAAAATCTACACCCGTAATCTATCCGGTACTGTCATAAAAAGTGGCAATCTGAACACATCAGGTTTGTCCAATTAAAAAACACCTCTGAAATAATAGGATATTGTTTCCCACGAGAATGACGTCACTTTACTTTCGTTTTAAAAATAGATCTTAAATGTGAAATCTAGAAAGTAATTTAATTTGATTAAGGAGACAACTTTATATGTCATTACTTATCATTTTTCCATTTCTTATAAGTAACCGATAAAAAAATGATTTAAAAGGATGGTCAACAAGTCCATATACATTGAAATACTTAATGTGGACCCTGTGGAAATGTGTTATATGCCGCTGCCGGGACTGATTTTCCCCGAAAAATTGTTACCCTACGCTTATATCTAAGGTGTATTTCACACCTCACTGAAATACCCTAGTAGTTGCGATTGGAAAAGTGGTAGTCGAAAACTCATTCGTGTTAGAAAACGGATAACACATGAGGCAGGTTAACATATTCTTGAAGAACACACTTTTTTCTTTCAAACGGTATGTTACTTCGATTCTCTTCAAGTTCAGTGTTATCAATTTTGGATTATGACTATGAATCTATGACCAAAGTGAGGAAATCATGCTAATCAAGACCTAAACATCCTAGAAATGCCATATACTGTGCGTCCACTCTAAATCTCTGCTTTGTGAAGCCCAAGTTCCTAAATCAAAGTGGTAAAGACCAAAATAGTCTGAAAAGTAACAGAAAAGGGTTTAAAAATGCACTTCAATTTAATCAAAAAGCCTACGCCTTGTAGAATAATCTTATAAGTTGTCTCTAACCAATTAAGTACCAACAAACAAACTTGGTGTCACACAATCACGAGTGGGTGGGGTAATCTCGCTACAAGCAGCGAGTGTGGAATTTAATTGGAGAAAAGTGAACAGATCTGGATGAAGAAATGATAAGGAAAAGAGGAATATATGATCGTATCAAGTTCATTCTTAAGCAACAGTAAATCGTGTTTATTTAGTCAAAACAAATATTACATTCTTGATGACAGATTTGTGCTTTGTTTGGTCAAAAACGGCCACATTTTGATACTGATTTCTGACGTATTCTATGTTGTTCTTGCCTTAAAACTCACATTTATCGTTAGATGTACTTACCATCGACATATTTAACTGATATTTACAATCGTTTTTGTTTAAGAAAGAACAGTTTGAAATATTTTTTTATCACAAAATATCGTCTTTATTTTCAAAATCCCATTCGAATATTGACCAATCAGTAGACGGGTTCTGTACGGAGGTAAACAAATGAACATTTTTTTTATGATTTTTTTTTGTTTAACAATATAAAAAACAACGTTAACATTAATGAATGAATGTGAGATGCTTAAAGATGGTGATTTGTTGTTGCTTTAGCAAAAAGAAAAATATATTAGAGATAACTGAATAAATGATAATATAACGATTCGCAACAATAATGACCCGTCAAGGTAATGTCTCGCTACAAATAAAAAATCAGCGACAAGTTTAATGCTTACGATTTGCGACTGATCGCCTCAAACGTTTCCCTGTCGATTAAGATGATGGTTTATTTCTTCTTAAAAAAATAATCTTTTAAGAACGCACCTTTGACAGTAGATTTATCTAATGATAAAGTGAGCATTTATCTATAGTAGAAAGTAGAAAAAACAAGTTAAACCGTGCTTTATTTTTCTTTTTAATAAAAGATTTGCTAGACCAAGTCATTGAGAAAAGACAGACAAACTCTCGAAAGATGTAGAGCAAGAAAAACCAAACACAGTTAATGAGATAAATCTAAACATATCCCCAAATATTTAATTATATACTGCAATGACATTTACTACTCCAAAATACGATGTCCTGGTTTAAGATATACCAGGAAAACAAGACATACAAATATGTAAATTAAATGGTGATTTTTGAAACAAAAGTTTTTCTTTTTCTACCGCCATTGCTGGTCACTTTCAACATATCAATTGTTTTACCAGGTGTGTGTGCGCGCACAAGAGAGGGGTAAAAACTTAAAGGAGTGAAGTATATACAGGGTGAAGAAAACGGACAAAAAGGAGGTAAGGCAAAGATGTTGCTGGATGAATCACTATTTATTCATGATTTTGTAAAATTTATTGTTAATCTAGCTTGTGGTCCTGGCTCGTGCGTATACCCAACACTGGGCGGAGTATACACACGGGCTAGGACCCCAGACTATTGTTGATCTAGCTTATTGTTTTCTTCTATTCCACTGTAGTATTTGTATCATTATGAGACGATGATTATGGAGGCGGTGGTTGATAAATCGAGCTACTCACCGTAAACGAAAAGAGAAACGGAAATTATACAAGACATCTTGTATTTTGGAAAAGAGCCAATAATAAAGAGGATCTTCCAACGAATGCTGCACAGAGATTATTGTGACGTTCTAGGAACGTTCGTGCAAGTTAGGAATATAGCAGAATTGAACTTTATTCAAATCCAAGTATAATCATATTATACAATAATTATTCTCGTTTTTGAGGAAGCCATCCCAAGAAAAAGTTCGCTGAAGAAAGGAGGGCGGTAAGGCAACTAAATGCAACCACAGTATACAGAGACCCGATCTTTTTGTGACGGAGCAATACGACCCATAGGCCCTGTCGTCTTTCTGTTTTCGAGGAGATAGGGCTATTCAATGTATTTTATGTGTGGTTAATAAAAATAGTTTCAAAGACAACTTTAAGCCTGCGCGTCAAGTTTGCAATGATCCTATTAATCGACCACTTAATGAAATATGTATTCACGTCTAAGGCGTCTTCCTAAACAGAACTATCACTCTCAATGATTGTAAGGGTTCGGAGTGGAACATGATGCTGTTATAAAATAGAAAGAAACTTATACTTTCAAATTAATAATGCAGCAGCCGATGCGTCCTAATCTGCGTACGCAAACATCTGAACATTGGTTCACAGGCGTAGGAGCGGTTTCAACATGGGGGGGGGTGGGGGGGGGGGCAACTTCAGAAGAGGACCGGTCTAAGAATAAATGTTCCTAAACTTTCTCATGACTAATCATGCATCTACAAATTCAATATCATTAAATGAATTAATAGAAAGCTATGAAAAGTAACAAGGTAAGTGCCTTAAGGAACCTAAGTCAATTTATTCATATCTTGTGGGTGATGAAGGAATATTGGCATATAAGGATATATATATATTGGTATATAAGTTTATACCTAGATCGTTTCTGGTGCAAAAAACACACAAAAAAACGATAAAATATATGTTGCTCAAGGAGGAAATATATAAGCCCTTTCCGTTGCGATTTTTATTTGTTGTATTTGGGTTTTTTATCTAGAAAAAAATGAAATAAAAATTTAGGCACGTGCCTCAGGAATCTACGTTAATGCATTCATATCTTGGGGTTGAAGGAATGTTTGCACACTCATAGGCGTAGGAGCTGGGGGGCAGGGGGCCCGGCCCCCAATATCCAGAAGGGGGGCAGAGTATACTTTGCCCCCCCCCCCCAATATTCACAATGACAAATTAAGGTATTTGAAAAGAAAAAGAAAAGAAACGAAAAATTACTGCAGAATAAGAATAAATGTGTATTTTTGTGCTTTATCTAATACCAAATCGCCTTTTGTTACTATCAATAACCAAAATCTGTTTGACGTCATCAT
The DNA here is from genome assembly GCA_947846245.1 of Cerastoderma edule. Classification (NCBI taxonomy): domain Eukaryota; kingdom Metazoa; phylum Mollusca; class Bivalvia; order Cardiida; family Cardiidae; genus Cerastoderma; species Cerastoderma edule. Next base: position 34,950,987 of record OX401406.1, on the reverse strand, counting down.
TGCAAATGGCAATCTCAACACATCGGGTTTATCCAATGAAAACTCAGCTCACAAAATACCCGTGAAGTTTTGATTGATCCGTGGCTTTTCCATATGTGGCAAAGCGGCAAAATGGCCATAGTGGTTAGCAACTACGAAATAATATGTTTTTATGTCTTTGTATGGTTGGAAATAAGTTCTTCCCTACACTATTTTTTTGATCGCATTACGTACCGAAAAATATTGAATAAAATCAATGTTGCTCAGACACGTTATTTTACAATTTTGATATTTTATAGAAATAGGTAGAATGAGTGGAATGAAGTGGTTGTTCAAACAAAATTAACGAAACTATTGACTGGCGACACGAAGATCGCGAGTACAAAGCTCTGGTCGACTTTGGTTAACTTTGTATTTTATTTAAACTCGATATTTGGAATTACTGCTCAAGAAAAACAAAAAGCGAACATGATTGAATTCGTAGGAAGCAAGGATATGTATGGCCTCGAAAAATCTTGCTCAAATGCGAGGATTTTTTTAGAGATATTTCACTAGTGGCGTCGGGCAATTTAACTCAAAATTGGTTTTATAATACCGACACCGGGTCACCTATGGCATCAGGAAATTTTCCTATAAAAAAGAACCTATCAGCCCAACACGGCTGGCTGGCTAGCTGGCTGGCTGGCTGGCTGGCAAGCTGGCGGCTGGCTGGCTGGCTGGTACGCTAGCTGAACCTCAGTAGCAATCGTCTGTCTATCAAAGTTGGACTTATCAGCATGGCACCAGGTCACCTATGGCCTCAGGAAATTTTTCTCAAAGTTGGACTTATTGGCCAGGCGCCGGGTCACCTATGGCCTCGGGAAATTTTCCTCAAAGTTGGTCTTATCAGCCTGACACTGGGTCACCTATGGCCTCGGGAAATTTTCCTCAAAGTTGGACTTATCAGCCAGGCGCTGGGTCACCTATGGCCTCGGGAAATTTTCCTCAAAGTTGGACTTATCAGCCTTACGCCAGGTCACCTATGGCCTCGGGAAATTTTCCTCAAAGTTGGACTTATCAGCCCTACGACCGGTCACCTATGGCCTCGGGAAATTTTTCTCAAAGTTGGACTTATCAGCCAGGCGCCGGGTCACCTATGGCCTCGTGAGATTTTCCTCAAAGTTGGTCTCATCAGCCTGAAGCTGGGTCACCTATGGCCTCGGGAAATTTTCATCAAAGTTGGACTTATCAGCCCTACGCCAGGTCACCTATGGCATCGGGAAATTATCCTCAAAGTTGGACTTATCAGCCAGGCGCTGGGTCACCTATGGTCTCGGGAAATGTTCCTCAAAGTTGGACTTATCAGCCAGGCGCCAGGTCACCTATGGCCTCGGGAAATTTTCCTCAAAGTTGGACTTATCAGCCAGGCGCCGGGTCACCTATGGCCTCGGGAGATTTTCCTCAAAAATGCTCTAATCAGCCAGGCGCCAGGTCACCTATGGCCTCGGGAAATTTTCCTCATAGTTGGTCTATCAGCCTGACGCTGGGTCACCTATGGCCTCGGGAAATTTTCCTCAAAGTTGGTCTCATCAGCCAGGCGCTGGGTTACCTATGGTCTCGGGAAATTTTCCTCAAAGTTGGACTCATCAGCCAGGCGCCAGGTCACCTATGGCCTCGGGAAATTTTCCTCAAAGTTGGACTTATCAGCCGTACGACCAGTCACCTATGGCCTCGGGAAATTTTCCTCAAAGTTGGACTTATCAGCCCTACGCCAGGTCACCTATGGCCTCGGGAAATTTTCCTCATAGTTGGTCCTATCAGCCTGACGCCAGGTCACCTATGACCTCGGGAAATTTTCCTCAAAGTTGGACTTATCAGCCAGGCGCTGGGTCACCTATGGCCTCGGGAATTTTTCCTCAAAGTTGGACTTATCAGCCAGGCGCTGGGTCACCTATGGCCTCGGGAATTTTTCCTCATAGTTGGTCCTATCAGCCTGACGCTGGGTCACCTATGGCCTCGGGAAATTTTCCTCAAAGTTGGACTTATCAGCCAGGCGCCGGGTCACCTATGGCCTCGGGAATTTTTCCTCAAATTTAGACTTATCAGCCCTACGCCAGGTCACCTATGGCCTCGGGAAAGTTTCCTCAAAGTTGGACTTATCAGCCAGGCGCCAGGTCACCTATGGCCTCGGGAAATTTTCCTCAAAGTTGGACTTATCAGCCAGACGCCAGGTCACCTATGGCCTCGGGAAATTTTCCTCAAAGTTGGACTTATCAGCTAGGCGCTGGGTCACCTATGGCCTCGGGAATTCTTCCTCAAAGTTGGACTTATCAGCCCTACGCCAGGTCACCTATGGCCTCGGGAAATTTTCCTCAAAGTTGGACTTATCAGCCGGGCGCCGGGTCACCTATGGCCTCGGGAAATTTTCCTCAAAGTTGGACTTATCAGCCCTACGACAGGTCACCTATGGCCTCGGGAAATTTCCTCCAAAGTTGGACTTATCAGCCATACGCAGGTCACCTATGGCCTCGGGAAATTTTCCTCAAAGTTGGACTTATCAGCCAGGCGCCGGGTCACCTATGGCCTCGGTAAATTTTCCTCAAAGTTTGACTTATCAGCCAGGCGCCAGGTCACCTATGGCCTCGGGAAATTTTCCTCATAGTTGGTCCTATCAGCCTGACACTGGGTCACCTATGGCCTCGGGAAATTTTCCTCAAAGTTGGACTTATCAGCCAGGCGCTGGGTCACCTATGGCCTCGGGAATTTTCCTCAAAATTGGATCATCAGCCTACGCCAGGTACCTATGGCCTCGGGAAATTTTCCTCAAAGTTGGACTCATCAGCCAGGCGCCAGGTCACCTATGGCCTTAGGAAATTTTCCTCATAGTTGGTCCTATCAGCCTGACGCTGGGTCACCTATGGCCTCGGGAAATTTTACTCAAAGTTGGACTTATCAGCAAGGCGCCAGGTCACCTATGGCCTTGGGAAATTTTCCTCATAGTTGGTCCTATCAGCCTGACGCTGGGTCACCTATGGCCTCGGGAAATTTTCCTCAGAATTGGTCCTATCAGCCAGGCGCTGGGTCACCTATGGCCTCGGGAAATTTTCCTCAAAGTTGGACTTATCAGCCCTAGGCCAGGTCACCTATGGCCTCGGGAAATTTTCCTCAAGATTGGACTTATCAGCCAGGCGCCAGGTCACCTATGGCCTCGGGAAATTTTCCTCAAAGTTGGTCTTCTCAACCTGAGGCCGGGTCACCTATGGCCTCGGGAAATTTTCCTCAAAGTTGGACTTATCAGCCAGGCGCCGGGTCACCTATGGCCTCGGGAAATTTTCCTCAAAGTTGGACTTATCAGCCGTACGACCAGTCACCTATGGCCTCGGGAAATTTTCCTCAAGATTGGACTTATCAGCCAGGCGCTTGGTCACCTATGGCCTCGGGAATCTTTCCTCGTAGTTGGTCCTATCAGCCTGACGCTGGGTCACCTATGGCCTCGGGAAATTTTCCTCAAAGTTGGACTCATCAGCCAGGCGCCAGGTCACCTATGGCCTCGGGAAATTTTCCCCAAAGTTGGACTCATCAGCCAGGCGCCAGGTCACCTATGGCCTCGGGAAATTTTCCTCAAAGTTGGACTTATCAGCCGTACGTCCAGTCACCTATGGCCTCGGGAAATTTTCCTCAAAGTTGGACTTATCAGCCAGGCGCTGGGTCACCTATGGCCTCGGGAAATTTTCCTCAAAGTTGGTCCCATCAGCCTGGCGCTGGGTCACCTATGGCCTCGGGAAATTTTCCTCAAAGTTGGACTTATCAGCCAGGCGCTGGGTCACCTATGGCCTCGGGAATTTTTCCTCATAGTTGGACTTATCAGCCAGGCGCCGGGCCACCTATGGCCTCCGGAAATTTTCCTCAAAAATGGTCTAATCACCCAGGCGCCGGGTCACCTATGGCCTCGGGAATTTTTCCTCAAAGTTGGACTTATCAGCCAGGCGCTGGGTCACCTATGGCCTCGGGAAATTTTCCTCATAGTTGGTCCTATCTGCCTGACGCTGGGTCACCTATGGCCTCGGGAAATTTTCCTCAAAGTTGGAATTATCAGCTTGAGGCCGGGCCACCTATGGCCTCGGGAAAATTTTCCTCAAGATTGGACTTATCAGCCAGGCGCGAGGTCACCTATGGCCTCGGGAAATGTTCCTCAAAGTTGGACTTATCAGCCAGGCGCCAGGTCACCTATGGCCTCGGGAAATTTTCCTCAAAGTTGGACTTATCAGCCAGGCGCCGGGTCACCTATGGCCTCGGTAAATTTTCCTCAAAGTTTGACTTATCAGCCAGGCGCCAGGTCACCTATGGCCTCGGGAAATTTTCCTCATAGTTGGTCCTATCAGCCTGACACTGGGTCACTATGGCCTCGGGAAATTTTCCTCAAAGTTGGACTTATCAGCCAGGCGCTGGGTCACCTATGGCCTCGGGAAATTTTCCTCAAAGTTGGTATCATCAGCCAGGCGCTGGGTTACCTATGGTCTCGGGAAATTTTCCTCAAAGTTGGACTCATCAGCCAGGCGCCAGGTCACCTATGGCCTCGGGAAATTTTCCTCATAGTTGGTCCTATCAGCCTGACGCTGGGTCACCTATGGCCTCGGGAATTTTTCCTCAAAGTTGGAATTATCAGCCCTACGCCAGGTCACCTATGGCCTCGGGAAATTTTCCTCATAGTTGGTCCTATCAGCCTGACGCTGGGTCACCTATGACCTCGGGAAATTTTCCTCAAAGTTGGACTTATCAGCCAGGCGCTGGGTCACCTATGGCCTCGGGAATTTTTCCTCAAAGTTGGACTTATCAGCCCTAGGCCAGGTCACCTATGGCCTAGGGAAATTTTCCTCACAATATGACTGATCAGCCAGGCGTCGGGTCACCTATGGCCTCGGGAAATTTTCCTCAAAGTTGGACTTATCAGCCCTACGATCGGTCACCTATGGCCTCGGGAAATTTTCCTCAAAGTTGGACTTATCAGCCAGGCGCCGGGTCACCTATGGCCTCGGGAAATTTTCCTCATAGTTGGACTTATCAGCCAGGCGCCGGGCCACCTATGGCCTCGGGAAATTTTCCTCAAAGTTGGACTCATCAGCCAGGCGCCAGGTCACCTATGGCCTCGGGAAATTTTCCTCAAAGTTGGACTTATCAGCCGTACGACCAGTCATCTATGGCCTCGGGAAATTTTCCTCAAAGTTGGACTTATCAGCCAGGCGCTGGGTCACCTATGGCCTCGGGAATCTTTCCTCATAGTTGGTCCTATCAGCCTGACGCTGGGTCACCTATGGCCTCGGGAAATTTTCCTCATAATTGGACTCATCAGCCAGGCGCCAGGTCACCTATGGCCTCGGGAAATTTTCCTCAAAGTTGGACTTATCAGCCAGGCGCCGGGTCACCTATGGCCTCGGGAAATTTACCCCATAGTTGGTCCTATCAGCCTGACGCTGGGTTACCTATGGCCTCGGGAAATTTTCCTCAAAGTTGGACTTATCAGCCAGGCGCTGGGTCACCTATGGCCTCGGGAATTTTTCCTCAAAGTTGGACTTATCAGCCAGGCGCTGGGCCACCTATGGCCTCCGGAAATTTTCCTCAAAAAATGGTCTAATCCAGGCGCCGGGTCACCTATGGCCTCGGGAATTTTTCCTCAAAGTTGGACTTATCAGCCGTACGACCAGTCACCTATGGCCTCGGGAAATTTTCCTCATAGTTGGTCCTATCTGCCTGACGCTGGGTCACCTATGGCCTCGGGAAATTTTCCTCAAAGTTGGACTCATCAGCCGTACGACCAGTCACCTATGGCCTCGGGAAATTTTCCTCAAAGTTGGACTTATCAGCCAGGCGCTGGGTCACCTATGGCCTCGGGAAATTTTCCTCATAGTTGGTCCCATCAGCCTGACGCTGGGTCACCTATGGCCTCGGGAAATTTTCCTCAAAGTTGGACTTATCAGCCAGGCGCCGGTCACCTATGGCCTCGGGAAATTTTCCTCAAAGTTTGACTTATCAGCCAGGCGCCAGGTCACCTATGGCCTCGAAATTTTTCCAGGTCACCTATGGCCTCGGGAAATTTTCCTCAAATGGCCTCAAAGTTAGACTTATCAGGCGCCGGGTCACCTATGGCCTCGGGAAATTTTCCTCAAAGTTGGACTTATCAGCCAGGCGCCAGGTCACCTATGGCCTCGGGAATTCTTCCTCAAAGTTGGACTTATCAGCCGGGCGCCGGGTCAACTATGGCCTCGATAAATTATCCTCAAAGTTGGACTTTCCCGAGGCCATAGGTGACCCCGCCTCAGGCTGATAAGTCGAACTTTGAGGATAATTTCCCGAGGCCATAGGTGACCTGGCGTAGGGCTGATACGCCCAACTTTGAGGAAAAATTCCCGAGGCCATAGGTGACCTGACGCCTGGCTGATAAGTCCAATCTTGAGGAAAATCTCCCGAGGCCATATGTGACCTGGCCTAGGGCTGATAAGTCCAACTTGGAGGAAGATTTCCCGAGGCCATAGGTGACCCGGCGTAGGGCTGATAAGTCCAACTTTGAGGAAAAATTCCCGAGGCCATAGGTGACCTTGCGCCTGGCTGATAAGTCCAACTTTGAGGAAAAATTCCCGAGGCCATAGGTGACCTGGCGTAGGGCTGATACGTCCAATTTTGAGGAAAATTTCCCGAGGCCATAGGTGACTGGTCGTATGGCTGATAAGTCCAACTTTGAGGAAAAATTCCCGAGGCCATAGGTGACCCGGCGCCTGGCTGATGAGTCCAACTTTGAGGAAAATTTCCCGAGGCCATAGGTGACCTGACGCCTGGCTGATAAGTCCAATCTTGAGGAAAATTTCCCGAGGCCATAGGTGACCCAGCGCCTGGCTGATAAGTCCAACTTTGAGGAAAATTTCCCGAGGCCATAGGTGACCTGGCCTAGGGCTGATGAGACCAACTTTGAGCAAGATTTCCCGAGGCCATAGGTGACCCGGCCTCAAGCTGATAAGACCAACTTTCAGGAAAATGTCCCGAGGCCATAGGTGACCCAGCGTCAGACTGATAAGACCACTTTTGAGGAAAATTTCCCGTGGCCATAGGTGACCCGGCCTTCGTCTGATTAGACCAACTTTGAGGAAATTTTCCTAAGGCATAGTTGACTGAAGTTTTATCACATTTTTCCTATATTGAACATAGATGCTAATATCCTAAAGAGGGCCCACCAAAGACATTATTATACTCATTTGAAAAATTGTTTTAGTGAGGATCGACTCAAAGGATTCAGGGACTGAGCGAACGACCGGTCTGATTGGATATAATTCTCCCTAGTAAATATAACCACAACCTTTTCAAGATCAGAAACCAGTTTGAACCAACGCGGAAACGACTGATACTTTATCAAGGGTAATATACGGTTCAAACTTTCTGTATGTTTGCCGACCAAGGATTGAATCCCAAATAATGCCCCTTAGCCAAACGCTGGATCAAAATGTATTCTGTTAATATTTAAAGAGAAAATATATCAATTGGCTTAAATAAGATATCGCTTAACAATTAGAGGATCTTTATTGTTAGAGGAAACAGGCCTTAAATATAGTCTGTAATATTTTTTTAATAGCTATTTTATGGGAGGGGGGTATCGAGTCTCCAAAGCAGCCCTTGTGTGCGTACTGAGGGTTTGACGTCCGTTTTTTTGGCTAAAATCGCACTGGAACACTTTCATACATCAAATAGGGAGATCAGATATATCTCCGGTGCGCAACTGGTTAAAATTCCCTTGTTAAATCATTACATGTTCCCGACTCATACAATTAACCAAAGTTTTCTAACCTATTAACCTATGTTCGACACTTAACGATAATTTAATGAATTTCCATCTTATCTTATTTTTGTGATCCTAGTCGAAGAACTTTAGTTCACTTAAAGAGCATGGCCGATGAGGAAACAAGCATTGAATCTACCCATCACTATTTTGATTTTCAAAAGAAGAGTTATTCCCATGGTTGTTAAGCTTATTGTATACTGTATATTCAGTGGAAGACTAAGGGTCTATCAGCTGAATGTGTTCTATAAAACACCGTAAAAGACATTTGCTTTAAACCTTTATTGAAAAAGACAAATTTTAGGTAATTTTGTATTTTCTACAGAAGATACAATTAAAGATCTTACCAGAGGTTGGCTCGATTTGGTTAAACTAGAAGCTAAAGAAAACAGTTCTAAAACATAGAAATCGTGTCACTGAAAGTTAAGGCCATATTTGCGCTCATTTACACTTAAATTGTGAATGTTCTAGAATAATTGAAAATTAACTTAAAAGTAATTTAAATTCTCTTTACAGAGGAATTGAGAATGTAACACGTTCGCATGATGCTTTAAAAAGAGTGAATACTATAGGCCTTTTCAGAAACGTGGTTTGTCTCCCTTTGAAAAATCGGGCCACATTCGGAATACTTTCACTTCCGGGTATTAATTTCGAAAGAAGAATGTGGGCAAAGGCAAAGAAAACGATCGCTATCGATCGGATTTTGAAATTTATAAGCTTCATGTACCAAAATCAGAGATTTACATACGAAAACATCAACAGAAAGATTTGTTGTTGGCTGTTGCCAAGCCTCGTTATAAAAGGAAATTAGATTAAATTGAATTTAATGAGACCCGAATAGCGCACCGCAGTTCAGTTAAAACATGACAATCCGTGTGAAAAAAGGCAAATAAGTATGTTTTTGTCTGAATTAAATGCTTTGACAGATCAAAAATGTGTTAATCGGCTGGTTGATGGAAAGAAAGAATGAATGGAACACATATTTCTAGAATGTTATTACAAATTTGCATTAAGTTCGATTTACGGATTTTAAATAAGATAGAACAAACATCAGCATTTTTGTCAATAATGTGTAGAGGTTATGTTTCTCCAATAAGTATATATTTTTTCTTTAAATTGAAATTTGTCGTATAAATAAAGTACCTTAAATAGAGAATTAGTTGTTATATGAGGTTCTCTGTCAGCCTACCTTTGATGATATATCGTATCCAAATATTACGGGCTATGAAAACAGTCCCAGTCCATTTTTTCCACCTGTTGAAACTACATTCAAATAACGCTTACTAAATAACGAGAGACACAGGGTTGTGGACATCTTTCATATGTTTAAAGGACCTCAGATTGCCGATGGTTAATTACTCTATCTCTCGATTGGCTAAACAATAAAGGGTGTGACTAGAACATATGGTGCAAACGTGGCAGATTGGTGTTAATTTGCATCAACACTCTTAATCCCTGTGATAGCCAAAGTTTGTTAATTGACCCTCTGAATGTAATTAAGAAGGAAAACTGGCAACAGTCCATTGAATTAAAAAGAGATTACAAATGTGTAAATTATCATTTTAATGATATATAATTAAAAAACAAACTCAAACAAAAACACAATCGTTCTTGTTAAACAACAACTATAAGAGACATTCAATCAAAAGATTACTACGCAATTAATTAAAGTTCAAAGTAAGAGAAACAATATTTTCTAGCAAATCTTTGAACTTTTTATCAATATGATTACAAGGCAAAAAGTCGTCAACAAAGTAAGTGAAATGTTCCAAATAAACCCTTATTGCCGAATCTGACTCTTAAGTCTGTTTAAAAGTTTACTTCAAAGACCAGGGGTGGTCCAAAGGTTTTTTTTCTTTTTCTTTTTTCGTTGCTTATAAGAAGCCTCATTTTACATAATGTAATTCTGTATTACATCGCATGAACCATAAAGTCATAACTATTTGGGGTAAAACAGAACAAACTAAACATACATGTCGGCAGATCAAGACATATGGGTTCAACAAATATGAAACATAGTACATAGGCAAATGAATTTTCTACATAAGGACTTCCCATTTAGTCTACATCCCATAAAGGTTTCAATTCCCACGTTGTCTACAGATTAAATTGCCAAAAGATCTACAGTTTAAAGAAATATTTTCATTTCATTTTTAATTGATTAAAATATCTTTAAAAGATTTAGACTATTCTGAATCTGCATAATTTGTTAGAAGCATATTACGAGAAAAAGTGTAGACCAACATAAGAAAAATATTCTTTTCTGGGTCTACACTTTATACATATTTTTCTTTCCCACCAACCCTCCATAGAAAAAGTGATTATAGGTTGGATTGATTTTCTACTCAGTTAGTGTCAAAAACAACCAAATTTTTCCGTGTAGGTGAAATGGAACTTCTGTCTGAAATGGTGTGAAAATTGGTAAAATAGACTTTAGACAAAATGGGAATAAACCTTGTACATGACAAAACGACCTGACACTCAGTAACATAGGGAATTAACTCATTAAGGGTTGATGCGTATTTGGTCGAATATAGAGGGTAAAAAAAGATCGTATATGTTATTTCCTACGTTATGCAGTTGACCAATAAAAGAAGCAATAAAACCCTCGACGTGAAAGATATGTATCTTTTGAAGCTTGCCGAAATACACAGGCGCGCATCACATCATGTTTCGTTGACACATAGTTGTGTGTTTTATGGCTTCGAGGCATGCCATTGGTTGCTATATAATGACGGAATCATATTTTGATTGGCGTTGCAAAGTCAGATTAGGGTAAATCGTTCTGCTTGAAGGGTCTTGGAAACAGTAATTCTAAGTAGAGTGAATGGTATGGACATGTTTTAAATCAGAGGAATCTAACGTTGACTCGGTAGGTGTAATTATTGTTGAAGTCCGATAATTAAACATGAATATAATCATTTCTATAATCTCTTATAAGTTAACATTTATTTGTCACTCTTATTGGACATAATTTGATGGAATGTCCCATAAATAAGTGGAACATTTATTAAGTAGGTTTGATCAGCTTGCATCATATCATCTGTTCATTGTGTTTGCATTTACATGGTACAACATCGTTTGAAAATGTTAGATTGCAAAATGGATTTTAAATTATGTTATCATAAGTTAAGGCAATAATCAAACAGATCTTCATCATCGTATTCTATACTTTAATTAATGTTTTAGCAGAGGATCGACTCTTCTCACTAAAAATGAATCGCAACGTTGTAACCGCGTAGGTATACAGTGTTATATCTCGGGAAACTGGGTAAATTGTCCGCTAGAGAGTAAACAAAGAGTAAGGATATACTTTGATATTTCCCCTCCTCAACAATCTTTCCAATGTAGTTTTTACAAACATGACTTTCGACGGCATTGTTAAAATACCCGCAGCAGTTTATCTATGTTTCTCAATGTCAGCTGTTATTATTTAATACCCGGAAGTCTTAAACCGGAAGCTACCGAAAATTTCGTATCTCCGATTAAGAGTATTCAAGAAAAGATAACAACAGTTTCTGAAAAGGCCTATAATAACTGTTTACAATTAGCGATAAAACAATGTCAGCCGTGAAACGTTGGAAACCAATAAAAAAAACAATAAATTGTCCATTTTGAATGTTCTCGTTGCTAATATTGGATACATGACAGTATTTGTATGTTTTTCAGGTGATTGTTCTAACAAGGTGATCGACACTCATTAATCCGAGCGCTCCATGCTATTTTAGATGTTACTCGAACATAAACAATGAAGTTAAATTGGTGGGCACCAAATTTGTGAAAATAGGACTTTGAAAATTAGATAATAAATAGTGCAGGCGTTAAATTGTCATGATCCTGAGGATGTTCGCTATGTTTCAACATAATCTATAACTTATATTGGGGCCTCCGTGGCCTAGTGGTTAGAGTACAGAACTTGAAATCACATGGCCCTTCTCCGCGTGGGTTCAAATCCTGAGAGGGATACGGATTTTCATGAGAGTCAGTCTCCCGACTGACTTACGGAATGCCGATGGTTCTACCTACCTTGACCAGCCCTTGTGGGCAGTTGAGTATGGGGTCTTCCTCCATCATTAAGAGTCGGGCATCGCTACATAACTGAAATAATGTTGATGTGATGTAAAACCCATATGAAAAAAAAAACAAAAAAACTTATATTACCTAGTTTCGCAGTTTTTCTGAGCGCTAGTATACTTTTAAGGTCTATTGTCGTCCATGTAAGCGTTGGTTCCCATAATTAGGCATAATCGAATAATCTACTTCAAATCAAAATTTCCGTAGAAAATTGAAAATGGTCTTAACCTACCTACCCAATGTTCACCAGCATTTGATCTCCACAACATTATCACTGTTATGGGCATAATCTACATGCATCTCCGGGACAGGGAGATGCTCAGTGACACAAGTACAATCCCCACAATAGACTTATCACAGTTAAAGAGCATGTATGTTGGTCGAGCATGGCTTTAAGGTATCTATAATCGTTAGACATTGTTCTGACACATCTCAGAAACTCTAGAACAGATGTGTAAATTAAGTAAACAAGCAGTTGAATTGAGTATCATGTTAGCATTATACCTTTCATTCGGTCCTATTCACAAGTAAGCTTTGTATGTAAAACTTTTTTTTTTCAGCATCAAGCACCCTATACTCCATAATAAAATCCTCTGCCACGTTTCTTTCCGATTCTTTCTATTGGACATGTCATTTGTGATAGTTGACATACCATGGGCATAAATGGTGGCTAGATGATGGAGATCAGGATTCGTATGTCACTCTCGTGTATTAATCCCAGTTTTGCCTGCATCATCAACAAGGTCATACACGTGCTTTTAAATCTTAAGATATTTCTTTCTGTAAGTTTTCATAATATACTTTCCAGCTACATAGACGCGTACTTAATATGTACTCATAGGTTAACAGATGCCGGGATTACACAAATGTTTGTCTTTTGCAAAATCATGACTGTTTTCATCTACATTGAAAATAATGTTTCCCATACACTGCTCTCCATTTTCTATTATCATATCGCTGTGAGTCGTGCAAGGCTATCCATCAATGGGAACGTGTCGAATTAAAGTCAATTTCAAGTTACCAGATATAACATGCTGGTAGTAAGAGTTCGCCCACACTATAGGATTCTGTTTAGCAAACTTTGGGGCGTTCCTTTGTACTTTTCTATTGATGTGTGGCTAGATGAAAATCTGTTCAAAGTAGACTCCTGTCTTTAAAACATGGGGAAATGACCATGGTTTACAATGAATACTGCATCTGATAACACATATCTGCTTTACCAAAACCTTAAATCTCAAAGTACATAAAGACATTTGGCAACTACAAAGCTTTTCTCTGAAATATTTCGTTTTGCTTGAAGGGGACATTCAAATACCTGTAGTTTCAATACAAAAAGAAAAACAAATACGAATACATAAATAATATTTTTCTTATATATTTCTCACACGATTATTTATTTATTCATTATAAATTATTTATTATTCATTTAACAAGAGCTGTCCGTAAGACAGCATGCTCGACTATTCGATAATGTTGGAGAGGGGTTTAGGTCAGTGAAATATTATTTGTTTTAAAATATGAGGGTGCACACAATGATTCCTTACAATAGTTGTTGAGAGACTTTAACCAAGCTTTTCTAAGTACAAAAGACCGCATGGTTTGCTTTGTTCAAAACAAAAGCTATGAACCTTGGTCAGAGACCTCAAATAATTACCCTGAATACACGTTTTAAGTATTGAAACACAATACAGTCGTTCCTGAGAAACAAACTTGCACACAAAAACTTAACCCATATTTTCTAAGTACAAAAAGCTGAACAAGTTGCTTAAATTCAAAACTAGAGATATGAATATTGGTCAGGGACCTTAGATTATAACTCTAAATACATTTGTGAAGTAAAAACCAATTCCATATGGTAGTTCATGAGATACAAACTTGCACACAAAAACTTACCAAAGTGTTTCCTAAGTACAAAAGGCCATATAATTTCCTCAAACTCAATACAAAAGAATTGACACTTGGTCAGGGACCTTAGATTATAACCTTGAACACATGTGTGAAGTATCAAACCATTCCATACAGTAGTTCATGATATACATACTTGCATGTAAAATCTTAATCAAGATTTTCTAAGTACAAAAAGCCGAATAAGTTGCTTAAATTCAAAACTAGAGGTTTGAAACTTGGTCAGGGACCTTAAAGTATGACCCTTAACACATGTGTGAAGTATCAACCCATTCCATACAGTTGTTAATGAGATAGAAACTTGCACATATAAACTTAACCAATGTGTGACACTGACAGCGACGCCCGTGTGAGTAGTATAGCTCCCCTTATTCTTTGAATAGTCTAGCTAAAAATCCAAATTTGAAAATAACAATCATGCTTATAGAACTTGTTCATTTCAAGGAGATAAACGAGAACTTTCCAAACAGTGGGTTTCATCATTTGAAAATAGAGGGACATAATCCAAATAAACTCAAATAGTATGTTCGCTTAAGTGTTAACAACAAGTGACAAAGATTTGCCTTAAGTTACTACTTATTTGCCCCTAAATGTCAATGATCAATAGCTTGATCACTTAAATCCACAATATAAATGAGGCTTCCTGCCCATAATACAAACATAAAATCAACAATACTTTTCTGACATACATGGAGTGTGTTAACAAGGGAATTGAAACTGGATATCTGTAGCTGCTTTTTTTAAACATGCATCTAATGAAGGAAATATCACTAATAAATTAATCACTTTCTAAATTCAAGTGAAATGTGACAAGGTGATGTCATCTATGAGTGACTCATCGCTTTGTAAAATTGCTATAATTCATCATTTGTCTAAAGGCTCAAAAAGGTTACCTTGTTGTGAATGCTTTTTAACTATTGACCAGCATATCACAAGGTTTTACATGTATTCAGAATCGATACCATTGCCACTAGTGTTTATATGAATTTTCAAAGATAAAACCTGGTGCAGCATAACTGATGTCCAAAGGTACATGATTCAAAATGCAAGATGAGAAGATGCTGGCAAAACGTTTTTGGTCAGCGACTTGACAAAATTCCATTTGAGAAGTTAAACATGTGCAAAAATATAGCAGAAGTGTGATGCTGCAGAGTAGTCAAGACTCTTTTGAATAGCCAAGCTGTATTGATTTTATATGTGAACTGTTTGAAATAATAAAAATATTAACATCAAAATCCTTCTTTTAAGTATGTAAACCCAGCTATTTTCTTACTAAGATCAATTAGTGTGTTTATTATACTTATAAGATTACAATGTACTTATACCCTAAAACAAAAGTTATTTATATAATCTTTCATCTTTCAAAATCGTATATAAAACAAGGTTGATTAAGGGTGTATGTTCAGTAAATAATAAACAATACAAAGGTGAATTAAAACATGTTCCTTCATCTTCAAATTTAATATGATAACTGTTATCATACTAATTATTTACCTTCATGTGTTTTTCTTTCATTCCAGCTTACTATTTTGTTACACAAAAAGCAATTGAATAATCTTTGACAACATTTAGACGTTGATCATAATAATTTCCATTATAAGTCCATCATGTCTCACACACAATGATCTCCAAAAATCTTTGCTAGTCATCGAAGAGGGAGACCTGATAACCCTGGAAATAGTTACCACAAAACCACACTGTTTATTCTTCCCTAGTTGTATGGAAGTATTCCTTTTCTTCTAGTATAAAAGATGGCCGTTAACGACGAGTTATGTTGTTTATAAATTTTGGCATGTTGTTGTTTGGATAGTTGCTGTGAAAACCGCATTGCGCCAGGTCAGGAATTGAATTGAGGAGATATGACACCTGTACAGCCATACTGGACACATGATCATATATTATTTCTTCAATATTTATAATAATTATCATCTCCATCATCTTTCTTTCTTCCTTAACTCAGCCTGACATGTCTCCTCTGTATGCAAGAAAAACTGCAACCTGGATGTTTTAGGGGCTTCATCTTTTCCCTTTTCGTTTCAGCATCCATATACGAGTCTCCCTCCAATTAGGCTCTTTTCTTGCTCCAAGTGATCTGTCAAAGATGTGGGTAAAGAGTTTAGTTTTATGTTAATATAAAAAGTATGTGCAGTCATTTCATCTGTAGGTGACATTTTATTTTGGAATCTAAAGCAGTTATGTAGTCCATTAAAGCAATTGCCTAGTCTTCAGTTGCTAGTGAAAGAAGAAAACCTGTTCTGATTATAAGATAGTGTTGACCAAATTGTTCATTGCTCAAGAAAACAGACTTGCATACATAACTTAAACAAAGGCATGACACAGAAGCCCTGGTGAGAAGTATAGCTCTCTTTATTCTTTAAACAGTCAAGCTAAAGAACCATATATCAATTATTGAAAAGGTACCTTTATATGATTAATTATACTTCAACTCCAACTCCTTCTTTTTACCCAAACCTGCAAACAAGAGGGCCATAATGGCCCTTTATCGCTCACCTGAGTTCTGTTTGAAAAAGAGGTATATTTAAGACAGAGTGGTTGGTATGTTTCAAACTCTTCTAAGTGCTAATTGCATTGAATACTCTAAGCCAATGCTCTTGCTTGTTAACATTTTTTTATGTGTATTGTATTTGTCTTCTTGAGTTAATGTTCACCAAGACAAAGAGAATTAAGATGAAGGAAATTTAGGTTTGTGAAAGCAGGGACAGTAACAATTGGTTGGGCAAATTAAAATAATAACAATTGGAAAATGTATCTCAAAGTCGTTTATTGGTTTTCAACAGTAAATAAATTTGGAAAATTTTAAGACAGTCAAGCTTATGGTAAATAATCCAATCATTCTGGCCAACTTTCATCAAAATTGGACCATAAATGTGGCCTCTAGAGTGTTCACAAGCTTTTTAAATTATTTGACCTAGTGACCTAGTTTTTGACCCCACATGACCCACTTTCAAACATGGCCAAGATTTCATTTTGGCAATCCTTCTGACCAACTTTCATCAAAATTGGACCATAAATATAGCTGCTAGAGTGTTCACAAGGTTTTTCAAATATTTGACCTAGTGACCTAGTTTTTGACCTCACATGACCCGGTTTCAAACTTGGCCAAGATTTCAATTGAGACAATCATTCTGACCAACTTTCATCAAATTTGGACCATAAATGTGGCCTCTAGAGTGTTCACAAGCTTTTTAAATTATTTGACCTAGTGACCTAGTTTTTTACCCCACATGACCGAGTCTTGAACTTGGCCAAGATTTCATTGAGACAATCATTCTGACCAACTTTGATAAAAATTGGACCATAATTGTGGTCTCTAGAGTGTTCACAAGCTTTTTAAATTATATGACCTAGTGACCTAGTTATTGACCCCACATGACCCAGTTTCAAACTTGGCCAACACTTTTATTGAGACAATCATTCTGACCAACTTTCATCAAAATTGGACCATAAATGTGGCCTCTAGAGTGTTCACAAGCTTTTTAAATTATTTGACCTAGTGACCTAGTTTTTGACCCCACGTGAACCAGTTTCAAACTTGGCCAAGATTTCATTAAGACCATCATTCTGATGAACTTTCATCAAAATTGGAACATAAATGTGGCCTCTAGAGTGTTCACAAACTTTTTAAATTATTTGACCTAGTGACCTAGTTTTTGACCCCACATGACCCAGTTTCGAACTTGGCCAAGATTTTATTGAGACAATCATTCTGACCAATTTTGATAAAAATTGGACCATAATTGTGGTCTCTAGAGTGTTCACAAGCTTTTTAAATTATTTGACCTAGTGACCTAGTTATTGACCCCACATGACCCAGTTTCGAACTTGGCCAAGATTTTATTGAGACAATCATTCTGACCAACTTTCATCAAAATTGGACCATAAATGTGGCCTCTAGAGTGTTCACAAACTTCTTAAATTATTTGACCTAGTGACCTAGTTTTTGACCCCAAATGACCCAGTTTCGAACTTGGCCAAGATTTTATTGAGACAATCATTCTGACCAACTTTCATCAAAATTGGACCAAAAATGTGGCCTCTAGAGTGTTCACAAACTTTTTAAATTATTTGACCTAGTGACCTAGTTTTTGACCCCACATGACCCAGTTTCGAACTTGGCCAAGATTTTATTGAGACAATCATTCTGACCAATTTTGATAAAAATTGGATCATAAATGTAGCCTCTAGAGTGTTCACAAGCAATTGTTGACACACGCACGGACGGACGGACGACGGACATCTCGGTATCACAAAAGCTCACCTTGAGCACTACGTGCTCAGGTGAGCTAAAAAACCAATTCATGCTCATGTTTAATAGATGTTGTTTCCAATCAAATTTATTAACAAGTTTGAAGTTAAAAGAGGAGTATATATACATTGAAACGGGATAGTTATTGTTCTGTTTTTAATAAGACAATCATTTTGTCTTCACGAAAGAAACCTTATGGTAGAATTTCTTTTAAAATTAGATCAGGAAGCAGTTGTTAGTCAGAAATTTGAAATAAAACACAAAGACTGTATTAAAGTTTGCTATTGACAACTTTAGACATTGATGTGGTAAATATAGAAATTGCTCATTTGAGAGTTGACTTCTTTTAACAATATTTATATTTATCATGCTTTTAACTTTGGTAATGGCTAAATCTTCCCTTTATCACTATTTCAGATTAAAGAGTCTCCTTTCACCTCTTAATGAGTTACATAATATAGGGAAAAAAAAAAAAAAAATTGTCATCATATGCCTTCATATTGGAATCCATTCATCACTACTTAATTCCTATTGCATTTAATGAATCCTCAAAGATTAAATTATAAGTAAGAATACATACTACATTCGATTGCCATTGTTATTGCCTGCATTTTGGTCTTTTTTTCGGAAACAGACAACTCCGCATCAGCCTCTCTAAACTGGATTCCTGTAATCCCCTGGAAAGCAGCACAAAGTGCTTCTTTCACGAGCACATGCCCAATGTACAGGCTTACCATGCTGTAATAGAAATGAAAATGAAAATCATCAAATAAAGTCCTGACAAAATTATCGTTATTTGAAAGCAAATTAACTAAATAATAATTAGAAGATAGTCATCTGGGGTCAAAATGAGAGTCGATCAAGGGATAATCTAGTCCATATTATTGCTAGACAAAATACTTCATTCATATTCACCCAAATTGAGCAGAAGTCTTAAGCAAACATTGTGACAAGAAAAAGTTAAGTTGTTGGTAACCAGGGTAATGGTAGACTGCTTTCTCCTTTAAATAAAATATCTCCTTTAATTCTGTACATAGCAAAAAAGATTTAACAATTTGATACCTTTCTTGTTCACACAGTATTGAACAAACGCTGTCAGAACTAATCCAACCCAACCTCCTAAACCGGCAAAAAAAATCATTAATTGATGTGCAATCATCCATGTTTTTCAAAGATATATTTAAACTTGGGAGAGCCCAGTCTGTAAGATTGTGACCTCTAATGAGAACTGTAAAATGAATCCATTAAAGACCAAAATCCAACATGTTTGATATTAAAGTACATTAAGAATCAGTCGTGCATTCCATTGAGCATAAATATGTAATGATATGCAAACTAAGAATAGTTTTATGGGTGAATAGTTTGCAATTTCGTGATTTACATAGTATTCATACTAACCTCTGCTCAGTAGCAAAAGCCTTTATCAATCCTTCTTCTTTCAAACCCCGTATTGAACCAACTGTGTTGAACATTGACCTTAAAATTACACATCAATTGCAATGTAAAGAATGAAATCTAATAACAACCATCACTTCACGAAATAAATTTTGTACAAGAATAGTTCAAACAATAGTGTTTCCATATTTTCAAAATGAAAGGAAGACTTCTGTGAAAATTGTTGGTTCTATATAGCCAAATGTCTCAAGCAGCATTTTTTGACATTTGATTAACCGGATGCATGCTTCATCTTCCATATCAAAACAAAAGCTGTCTATAAGATAACATGCTCAATTATTTAAGAAAAATACACATTCAAGAGTAAGTTTTGGGCTGTTATGAATAATTTTCTTTTTTTACATATGAAGTTGAAACAAATCTTTGAACAAGATTAGTACCAAAGAGACATTATCTTCTTTTCATCCATGGAGGAATTGTTTGGCCTGGCAAGTGACATTACATAATAATAAAAAGTACATATGTGAAGACTGAATCCTATTAAATAGTTGAATTATACCTCCTAAACAAAACTTTCATATCTGTTGGGAATAAATGATGATTTTAAAACATTGATTTTAATACATTTCAAAACAGTAAATAATACACAGACAATGACTAACTGTTCACTTAATTTTACCTGTTTTCCTCTACCAGGAACTTTTGACGAATGAAATGCTCCGCATGAATGATAGCCTGTAAAGAAAAACAAATAGTATGTCATTCTTATTGTGTAAGGTTAATTGTTCCAACCATACAGCAACCAAGTCTCATTTCTTACAAAGAGAATCAGTAAACAATTATGAATGCTTCCAAAATAAGCACGAGATTAAATGGTCAATTCCTTAAAAGAAATGATAACACATTTATATTGACCATTTCCAAGTTCTTTTGTTATCCTCAAGACACAGCAACATCAAAATAATGAATAAGATAAAGCTCAATACCTCCTAAGTCAAAGAAAAGCAGACTAAGCACATTGTTAATACATACGATACACAAGGAAAGTTTGAATGGACATATTGACAAGACATAGTGGCAACTAGTGACTAAGGGGGAGCTTTGAACAGATTCTTCTAGTGCCCCTAAAGTACACAGATGTTAGACAGATTAAAAGAGTGTCTCTCTTACTAAATCCTCTTATATTCACCAGTAATTGTATATAATAAAGGCAAGCAAAATGTAAAGTATTACCTATTTGACCAAGGGACCCAATATACATCTAGACAAATAAATTGAAGAAACCTATTCATCGAAAATACTGTAGAAACATATGTAACATATTTATAGGAGTAGTTAAACCATCTGTGAAGTTTCTTGTTGATATAATGGAATAAATGAGTGGAATTTTGGATTAGTAAAATATTATGAACCTACTGTTGTTTATTTCAAGAGTGTGAAAAGTACAATCAAATTAGCATTCAGCATACAGCTAAATCAGGTCAGTCCCTTTGGGGATTTTTTAAATTTAGTAATATCTAAATGAATTAAATAAACTGCTATGCTCTAGACCAATAATTTTCAAACCCTATCAAAGATGATATCCTCAGGGCTGAACCATTTGATTTCACAAAAGTTGTTTAGCAGTATTTTGTACGATTCTTTCAATGACATACCTGAGGGCTAAACACGGTATACCCATAGCCATATACATATGGTCCCTTCGGAAAATGTCTGTGCTTCGTCATCCAGGGATGGACACTGTTTAAAGTTAATAATAGATATGTGCTTGAAAATATGTTTTTAATACACATGTATCCTTACTATACCTATGGGTCCATTAAATGCAAACAAAAATGATAACTTATATGAATTCATTCATTGAAGGACATATCTAAAATTAGAAGCAGTTGAATACATATCAAAATCATTCTTTTAATAACATATATATAATTGCTTATTAACAGTGAAATCTACAACACTGTAGATGAAGCTACTCTTACACTACTAAATTTGGATAAAAAAGACCACAACATAATTATGTCATATTGAACACATAAATATACAAAAGGTTAAATGAGATTGTCAAAAAAAATTATCATCATATATGAAGTGTCAATCTATGACATTAGTTTATCCCTAACTGAATCCTTTTTAGAATACAGATAATACAAGTACATTTTCACAAAGAATGGTTTTAAAAGTTTACCGGAAGTTAATAAAGTTATTTGTCAAACAAGCAGCTCATAATCATGTGATACCTTTCGTTGTAAACACACATTTATTAGATTTCAATGTAGTCTTCCCTCATAACGACAAAGGCATAAAAAGAGGGGCAAAAAGAAAACAGTCAGAATTAATGATGAAAGTGCAACATGAAACACAGACATTATTACCTTCTGCTTTCTGCTGAGACAATGGAAAATATTCTCGAAATCACCAAAGGTACCTGAAAGACATAAAAAAACATCTATATAACCTTTTAAACATTGTATTTCTTTCAAATAAAATATACTACAATATGTATGATCTAAACTTAGAGTAAGAGATGGTATTTTTAGATACCATTCTCATGTCGGTTTTTGAAAAGGTTTATCCGCTCTTGCCACATGACATAATATGATTTTTTACTACAAGACACAAACCTCTGAGCAAGTGCCTCTGAATATTTTTTTACTTTTGATAATCAACACATTTCCATATAAATCAGAAAATGCTTAGGTGATAAAGACCAAATACATTTAAGTTGATGTTGTATTCATTGCTATCAATTAAAGTTCCCGGACGTCATACAATAAAAATATTAAAGTAACAAGAGCTGTCCGTAAGACAGCATGCTCGACTATTCGGCAATGTTGGAGAGGGGTATAGGTCAGGGAAATATTATTGTTTCTAAAATACGAGGGTGCAAACAATGATTCACAACAGTAGCCGTTGAGAAACGAACATGCATATAAAAACTTAACCAACAATTTTTAAGTACAAAATACTGCATTATTAGCTTAAATTCAAAACAAGAGATTTGAAACTTGTTCAGGGACCTTAGATTTTGACCCTATAGACATCTGTGACGTATCAAACCATATTATACAGTGGCTCATGAGATACAAACTTACACGCAAAAACTAAACCAAGATTTTCTAAGTACAAAAGTCTGCATGTTTTGCTTAAATTAGATACAAGAGTTTTGAAACGTTGTCAGGGACCTTAAAATATGACCCTGAACACATGTGTGAAGTATCAACTCATTCACTACAGTAGTTCATGAGATACAAACTTGCACGCAAAAACTTAACCAAGATTTTCTAAGTACAAAAATCCGCAGATTTTGCTTAAATTTAAAACTAGAGGTTTGAAACCTGGTCAGTGACCTTAAATTATGACCATGAACACATGTGTGAAGTATCGAAAGATTCACTTTAGTCGTTCATGAGATACAAACTTACAGGCAAAACCTTAAACCAAGATTTTCTAAGTACAAAAGGCTGCATTATTTGCTTAAATTGGATACAAAAGATTTGAACCTTGGCCTGGGACCTTACACTATTACCCTGAACACATGTGTGAAGCATCAATCCATTCCATACAGTTGTTCATGAGATACAAACTTGCGCGTAAAAACTCAACCAAGGTGTGATGCCGACAGCGTGATTAGTATAGCTCTCCATATTCTTCGAATAGTCGAGCTAAAAGGTGAAATCGGCATACAGTATGCAGCTAGGCTTCAAACAAATATCCATAGAAATAAAGTCACTGAACTCGCTTTATAAATGTAGATAATGACGGAAAACCCCACAGTATCACTGACTGGATGATACATCCACTATATGGTAATTAGTTACGAAATGTAGGCTGTCACGTGATGATGCACACCAAACCTAGAGTTGTAAATTATGAAGCCCGTACATCCTACTGTTCTTTCGGTGTAAGTTCTTCATTGCTAATCGTATGTTATTCTGGCTAGTTTGATGTAAACACTTTAGTGCTAGAGCATGTATGTTAGTTTTCAATGTGTATTCCGAGTATCACGGGACCGGTTATTCATAGCTTGCCACATATACGTCATCTGTTGTCTTGCCATCGGACTTGTATTGTACATGCAATAGCTTTTGTTTTTTTTAAAAAGAATTGTCATTTCTAGGCACGAAGCAATAATTGGAGTATGCCATACATATCAAATCTCTGATGTAAACCCCTCTTGTTTACCTTGTCCCGAGATCAATTTTAGGCTGAGCCTCTCTGATCCGTATTGGATTGTTATTTTTGGATTCCTATATATTTGGTTTCTTATATTGAATAGCATGTATCGATTGGGTTCCCCATATCAATTTGAATATAACATTACATAGCAACATTGCGTCTAAGTTTCTCCAACAATGTGATTCAAATTGGTTAATAAAAGTCGGCTAAGTAATCATTTGATCGCACAAAAAAAACCTGCCATTAAGATTATGGTATTACCTTAATGACATTGATCAATGTGATATCATTAATTGCCGACTTTCTTTAATTACATGTCTTTATTTATACGATGATTATACTAATAAAGGGCAATCACTTTCATTGAAGTTTTCACGCTTACATCATTTTTATCTCTCCTCACAAACAGTTGACAAATTGGATTGAAAATGGACAATAAAGCAAAACAATCTATTAACGTTTAATGCTATGCCATTTACAACCCATTTGAGGAAATTAATACGTATCTATGAAACTTTCTTCGTTTGTACTTGTGTACTGTGTAATGAATCACATGTGTAAATAAAAGGTAGGTACGAGTTGACCTAGAAAATACGAGTTAACCAAAGATTTGGATACGAGTTAACCAAAAAGGGTACGAGTTAACAAGGGTACGAGTTAACAACGAGTTGACCAGTAACCAATAAAATATAAGCGTAACATACTTGTGTGGCCAAAATCTTTTGAAGACGTGTAAACACAAAATCTTGAATGTGTTCTTAACTCAAAATCCCTCAAGATACTAAGCGCTTCCTCCACAGATCCAGCACTGATCCCCTCGCTCACCGCCATGCTGGTTGGAGGATGCCAGACTGGGAAAAACCCGGGAAAAAAAGGAGAATAAAGATTCAAAAAGGGAAAATAACTCTTTATGAGTTTTAGTGGCGCTAGCCACTATGGCCATTTTGCCGCTTTGCCACATATGGAAAAGACCGTTTACCGACGAAAACAGTGGTGCAAACGTGTTCTAAGGAGTCAGACTCAATATTCATAGGCGTAGGAGCCGGGGGGCCAGGGGGGCCCGGCCCCCCCCAATATCCAGACTGGGGGGGCCAGAGTATACTTTGGCCCCCCCAATATTCACAATGGAAGGTGAAGATGTGAAGATTTTTGGAAAGAAAAAAATGAAAGAAATGGAATTTTACAGCAAAATCAATATAAAAGTGTATTTTGTGCTTTATTTAATACCAATTCGCCTTTTGTTACGAACAATAACCAAAACATTTTGACGTCATCATCGCAAATGGCAATCTGAATACATCGGGTTTATCCAATGAAATCTCAGCTCACGGAAAGTAGTTTCGACTAACGAAAACAGTGATGCAAAACATACTCTAAGCAGTCAGACTCTATATTGTATTTAAATATAGTCATTTTTTGTTCGAAATTGAAGTTGAAGTCGTGGCTGTGACAGCATGGTGGCTGTCTCTTTTAGTTTGTATCAGTACAATATGCTTTCCGCGTGAGATTGAGTCTTGGCCTATCCTATTTTCTTTTTCTTTTGGTTATTTTGTCTTAACTAAGATACACAATTTCATACGCTTTCTTTTAATTCATTCAATAATATTGAATTTGTAGACACATGATTAGTCATGAGAAAGTTTAGGAACATTTATTCTTAGACCGGTCCTCATCTGAAGTTGGCCCCCCAATGTTGAAAACGCTCCTACGCCTATGATTTTGTCTTCAATTCTTAGCTAAAGCTTTTAGAATATTTTAATCTTTGACAAAGTACAGTTGAATCCGTGGTTGTGACAGTCTGTCGCCCTACTTTTTGTTTAGATCTATACATTTGATTTCCGCCTGAGATCGAGACCCAGCATATCCCTTTTTCTTTTTCTTTTTTTTTTTTTTTATTATTAAAGATAAACATTTTAATACACTTTCTTTTAATACTCATAATGCTATTGAATTTTGTAAATGCAGAAATAGTCATGAAAAAGTTTAGGAACATTTATTCTTAGACCGGTCCTCATCTGAAGTTGCCCCCCCTCCCCTCCCCTACCCCTCCCTCCCTCCCTCCCCTCCCTCCCTCCCCTCCCCTCCCTCCCCCTCCCTCCCCTCCCCTCCCTCCCCATGTTGAAAACGCTCCTACGCCTATGATACTCCCCTGAAAATTTATACATATATCGTTTCTGGTGCAAAACGATATCACGTGTTCAAAAGAAGTGCAGTCTATTATACATAGATCTACTTAGATAAAAACAAATTAAATGACACCAAAAACTTTTCATGTCGAGCTCAGAGGACGTTGTGAACTGTATATTACCCCTAGAGCAAAAATCGCTGAGTTAGTTTTACTGTAAAAGCAAACATATGATGGACAAAAATTGAGAAACTTTTACAACAACAACAATTAGTCCGAAATATTGCGATTTAGACTGGAATGGCTGCGCTGAGAAGAAATGGATATCTTGCAAAACATATGCTCGGTGAATTGTGCATGTTTGTGCGGCCTAAGAGGTTGTTTACTATATTCTCGTATAGCTTATATTTTTTCTTTCCACTGCATATTTTAAATTTTAAATTTAAAATGAGGAGACATGAGTAGATGACGAATTTCTTAAACTGAAGCAGACCATCAATTGATTAAGATCAAGTTTGTCATCAGCATCGACAATCCAACAATTTATTCACTCATTTGTCCAACCTTATCTCTCATTACTCATTTTTGCCGGGTCAAATAAGATGCCATAGTATGTAGCAGCTTTTGAATAGAATTTTAATGGTTGTATAATCGAGTAGTCAAACTAATTTGACGCAATCGGTAAATATTGAGAAATTTTCGTGTCGGGCAATATCTCCCGTCACGTCAAAATTTCGACCCATTCATTTAATGGTGGCCACTTGCGACAAACATTTTGTCACTGTTTGAAGAACCGGGTGACGGTCGTTTCGGTAAATGACTAGTTCAGTAAAAAAGTAAACTAGAGTAAAAGGTCTGGCTGGTTCGGTAAAAACCTATACTAGAGAAAAGTAATTGTACATAGTGTAT
This sequence comes from Cerastoderma edule, assembly GCA_947846245.1. NCBI lineage: Eukaryota > Metazoa > Mollusca > Bivalvia > Cardiida > Cardiidae > Cerastoderma > Cerastoderma edule. Next base: position 34,924,353 of record OX401406.1, on the reverse strand, counting down.
GAAATGTATTTGTTTAAGTACTTAAATTAGGAAATTCCTCCTTTAAACAACTAGTTTGATTGTTTTAATTCTTAGGGTGAGACATTCCTACTATAATTGATTAATTCGAGTGTTTGCATTGTAAAACGAACTGCACAGATTTTACTTTGATCAAGTCCGAGACATAGATAACATCCATGTCTCTGGTCAAATCATTCATTGTATTTTGTGTGAATTAAAATGTTGTAAGTATGAAAATTACAATGTGTATAAAAATAGAAATAAACTATTTTGCATGTATGTAAATAATAGTAAGTGTTAATTAATTAACACTAAATTAATATGGGATTTAACTGTTATTAACACCCAATTTAACTGTTGTTCTCTCTAGTTTTGGGATTTACCGAACCAACCAGACCCTTTACTATAGTTTACATTTTTACCGAACTAGTCATTTACCGAACTGACCTGTAATCTGAAGAACCATATTTCCATTGTATTTGAAATTATCGAATTATTTTACTCACAGTTGTGAATTAGATCTAATCCTTTTTTTAATTTTTTAAGAGTTTTGTCGCACCGTTTGAAGACTGATATTTCCATTATTACAGTAAAATTTCAAATGACTTACTCACAGTTGTGAATGAATCCCTTTTCAATCGATCTTAACACGAAAATTGTTGGTATTCCTCATATTTATTTTGTAAGAACGGTTTAATTGACACAAGGTGATGATTTGTATGCTCTTGATAATCTTCCAATGCGCATGCGCACTGGAGTGTAAAAAATCTTATTTAGCGTCTTTTAATTGTCTAACGCCAATTGATGCCATTATTTGTTGGTGTATAAGCTACTTTACATATCTTGTCTTATCAATTGACGTTAAATGGCCATTTTGTGCTTTCAAAGCGAAAATCTGATTTTGATTTAATCCTCCACTGTTTGGATCGTTCAAAATTTTGATGCTAGATTGCCCCATCAAAAAATCAAAAGCAATCTTCATGTCCAATTGTTTTGACTAATAGTCAAGTGCACAGTTCCAGATCATTGACTGTTTTTGACATCTTTTGCTCCGGATATAAAATTTCTGCGCATGCGCACTCGAATGTGGAAGAACTATTAAGCGTATTTTAATTGTTTAACAGCAATTGATGCCATTATTTGATGGTATATAATTTTATTTTACATATCTTGTCTTATCAATTAACTTTGAATGACCAGATTGTGCTTTAAATCCGAAATTCAGAATTTGCATCAATGCCCACGTTCTATCAAACATCGCCCTACCAAGACCAACATGAAGAGTTTAGATAAGACAACTGGACATCATATTTCTAAAGTTTGAAAATACGATTGGTTCCTGGGTTTGTTAGTGTTAACACAAGATCAGATCATATATTGACAAGTGGATCAGACGTTACTAAATCATCCCCAAACATAATGGGTAAAAATCTGTCACAATTTCTATATACTCTTAAATGCTACTCCCCAGTCATCCAAACCAGTGTTTCGGAAAACCTCCATAAAGTGCCTACATCAATATTACATATTGAAAATCCAAGAGGTTGCGATTGACAATGTTACCACTTGTGTAAGCACCTAGCAATACCACACAGAATTGCAAGTAATGGTTCTAGGCCTTTATGACTTACTGCGATGATGGGAACAAAAAATGTTGATAGTTTTGATAGCTTACAAGCAGCCTTTAATTTGGAGAATGTAGAGTGCACATTCCATATTTGTACACATCTTGAGACATTGCTTGGGGGATAATTGATTGCAAATTTGGAATTTAGAAACGCCTGATTCACATGTGAATAAGTATATATTCACATTTCATGTGGATTTATAACCCAGGTAAAAGTACCGGCAAGTAAAGGGTAGTGATTTGCTACCTGGGTAGTGGCCTGTACCCGGCCCGTACCCGGGTTCTCCAGTACCCGTCCCAGCCCTAATAGTTACATGGTTAATTAACTCACAATTTGCATATCATTACCATTGATCACCAGTGTGGTTATTGTCTTTCTTAATAATATATTCATAACATATGCACAAGATCATAATTCACTGCTTCCTTTCCTGAAATATTCTTCACTTTGTCACAAGCAATCTAGCTCTCAATGTTCATGTTTTGTGTTTAAACTGGTACCTCTCTAGCTACTGAAGTAAACCATCTCTTAAATGATAGTTTAAACATCATACCTGCATAGAAAGGATAAAGAGCTGAACTTGTATGCTGTTTCATCATTTTGGACTTATTTTGAAAGAAGTGCTGTAACACATTAGGCTTCATTAGTCTATTAGCACCCACTGGCCTATTTGACTATGGCAAGAAATCTCATGATCCATATATTTTTGCAACCCTCAATCTTGTCTCTAATCTAATCTCTTTGTAAACACAAAAGAAGATGGATCCAAACTTTTTTATTCCTTAACCCTTTCCCAAACAATAACGACATTTCACTAATTTGATGCAGACAACTTTAGAAAATGTTGTGGGAAAAGGAGGAATTGCTTGTTACGAGCAATTTCTCCTTTTCCCACAATGTTTTCTGCTCTATCAGAAGAGTATTTTTCAAATTTTGAAATGTAGTCTGCAAACTCTTTCAATTTGGGACAGTCTTTTTTGGCATTTGGTAAAGGGTTAAACAGATTGGCACAGTTAGACCTGGCTATGCACCATATAGAAGAAAAATAGATAAACATGAATGTATAATAATGATAATAGTTATAATGATGATCATAAAAAAAGAAAATGGTTCAATAAACATACCTTCCAAATTGACTCTCTGTGAATACATCTCTCTAATTTGCCTCTGGTTTTCTTATAAATCAATCCTTTCCTTGTAAACACAGAATTTCTTGCCTAGAATGTTTAACCCTTTCCCTTATACAACCAGTTTAAATGCCATTGCTGCAGCAAAAGAAAATTTGCTTATTATGTGTGATTTTCCTTTTTGCAACATTTTATTTATCAGCTATTATTTTTTTGTTCTTTTTTTAGAGCATTTAGATAATTATTTTAAAGTAATTACAAGCAAGTTATCTCAAACAGGCAAAATGTCATCCTTTAATCTGTACACTACTTGTATTTCCCCACTTTGACTATAGTAGCTGGATACACAAGAATGGCAAGCAATCCTTCATTTTGTTGCAGTGATATTTTCCCCATCCCTTGATATCACTAGATAATGCAGATTTTTACTGTCTGTTTGGTTATCCTTTGAATTTGAAACAATCTTGAAACGCCCACACTGATTAACAAATATTCCTACAAACTAGCAAGTGTCGCCTGTTGCAACTTCTGTGATATCCTGCTTTAGTTTAGAAAGCTAATTAAAGCTAAGCACTATTCATGTATTTTTTTTCTTTTCATGAACAGTATTCATTAAACAGTGGAAACAGAATTGGTTGATCCCTTATTATACAGTAAAGTGTTTGTAACATCTGCACAAGTTTTGATTTCGCTCTGACAAATGTTTTACCCAATAATTCAGAGAAAATGCTTCCTTGGTTAACTCATTATCTAATTTAAATTCAGTTCCCAGCAGGCAACTCATAAGATTGATCAGCAGTGACAAAAGTTTATTCCTAAAACTGCATGATTTACAAAGATTATTGAAGCAATCTTGAACCAACTTCATGCTTATGCAAAAAGGTTGGATCTAGGCCAGCCTCCAAGTAAGTTGGTGGCTGACCTGTGATCTTACCTGTTTGCTACTTTGAGTATCTTTCTTCATCAAAGTTAAGCAGATATTTAAGGTTTTGGAAAGCAGACGACAAAAAAGATATTTTAAGAAAATTACCCATAAAGGTCCTGGGTTGAGGTCCCAGTCCGATCTGGATGGTTTTCTCACCTTGGTATCATTAAATTTCCTTTTTATCTGCTGCAATGTCAACTTATAACCCTTAGAGTGCTGGGTAATTTTCTAAAAAAAGGTATTTGTGTTGTCTTTGTGTAATGTGTCAGAGTGAGTCCTGCACTTGATCATGAAGAAGAAGGAGAAGCTAATCACAAAACAAATAACGGCATTGTAAAAGCTATTGAGAAAGTTCTTGTTGGTTAGTTACATGACTTCCTTTTTTTCATAGTGCATTTAAAGGAATATAGTTAATGTAAACTTTAGCAAGTTCGTAAGAATGAAAACCATAATAAACAATTAATAATGACCAAGTATATAATAATTATTTGTTTTCAGATGTACAGTAGTACGGATAGGGTCATTACTCCTCATAGCAAGAAACCGAGCTTGTTTAGCCAACTCAGTGAAGAACCTTGATGTTGTGAAGAAAGAACAAGATTTAAACATGGAGAACCTTGAGTCCAAGTTTGGTTGGATGAGGAACCATGCCCCTTTTTTCAGCATGGATGGAAACAATATAAGAGTTATCACAGAGCCATGTGACTTCTATGGAACATTTAAGGTAATTCTTTAATTCATTAAATTCATTATCATCACCTTCTTTTTTTCATTCTATTTGATGTTGTTTTGAAAAGGACACTGTCCATTTCGTAAATAAAATGGGCATCATGGAATAAGATTTATTTCACTTGTTTTTAATCAGACAAGAATTCTATGAAACAACCAAAATTAGATTGATAAACTTTTGAATTATTAAGCTTGAATGTTATATCTAACCTAATGTCTGTTGTTTCAAAGAGATATAAAGTCATCTGTTGAAGGGAAGCAGGTAGTGATGATCTTTTTCTTTTCCAGAAAATGACACAGAACGCAAAGCAAAGGATTGTCATTGCGTCATTATACTTGGGGACAGGTCAGCATGAAAAAGATTTGGTAAGTTATGACCAATTCTGTTATGATGAATCTGTGACTGATTCTGATGTATCATATTATGCATTATTATATGTATTATGAAAGTAATATTTTTCTCATCATATGGTTAACTTGTTAACCATGGTAAAAGACCATTTTTAGTTCTTAAGTTGCTGAACATCTGTGATTTCATTTACAAAAATTGAAACAAGCTTCCATCTTTGGCAAACTTATAAATTTCAATGATTTTGCACAACAGAGATAAGGTAAAAACATGCACAGCCAAATGTTTGTGTGACCCATGGGATGATAGTACCTGATAGTACCACTGCTTATCTGTGGTTTAATCAAATTTAGATCATTGTCTAAGAAAAAAAACATTTAAACAATTTACTATATATATACTTTTAATGGGTATTTAGCCAAAGTCTCAATCCTTAACCATTGTGTTGGCTATGTAGCAATGTGCCTTTGCAATGGCAGTATGCAGTTCACACAGGATGTTTATTCTTTATTTACCTCCTCCATGTCTATCAAAATGAGTCAGACTGAAGCATGGAATTTCTACAAGTATCTTTCAATTCTTGATGGTAATGTGCACTAGTCTTGATAACTAGCCTTGATGTCACAAAGGTTCTGCATTACATCTTGATAAGTTTTTTTCTCAGGTTGAAAGCGTAGAGGAAGCGTGCAAACAGGCAGAACAAACAGAGGACTTTGAAGTCCATATTTTATTAGACTATACCAGAGGTTCGAGGGGTGGCTCAGAAAGTTCTAGGACAATGTTAATACCGTTGTTACAGAAATACAGGAAGAAAGTGAATGTTTATTTGTATCACACACCGAATTTAAGGGGTCTTTTGAAGCAGTATATGCCAGAAAGGTTCAATGAGTTACTAGGATTATCCCATATGAAGATATACCTTGTGGATAATGATGTCATTATAAGTGGGTAAGTGTATGTTACAGTTTGTGTCTCTTCTGAAGTGATCATTTAATGAAAGGTTAAAGTAATGTTTGTGAAGGACTAAGTATACTATTGCTGTGAATCATTGGTTGTTGAAAGTTTTTTCTTTAATATTGTCTGGAACACAGTACAATAATGCTGTGAAAGGAAATTGCATAGGTAAGCAGATCTCAGTGAGTACAGGTGTAATGTCTTGGAATCTGGAGTTATTGCCCTTGATTAATTCATTCTAAGCCTTTGGGACACGAAAAACTTAAGAACCATAACAATGAGTGCCTTTATGCAACGCTTTGATTAGCACGCTCTTTTTAATAATTCCAGTTCTTTTAATTCACTCTCTGCATGATTATATTTGAAGCAGATTTAGAAAAAAATAATTAAAAAGAGTTGGCCCTTTTAAAAGAATTATCTATTTCAGGAGCATCCATTTGTTTTGCGATTGGCTTGTTTCAATAGTTATGGAAAATTGCACATAACCTAAACCAGGAAAACGGTCTTCATAGAAATGCAAAAGTTTCAAAAGCTAATAACTTCAAAACCAGTCCTTTTATAACGAAAGTTATACGATAAAGTCCAATGGTTGATTGATAGACTAATACCAAAGGTCATCTACGTTAAGGCTTTTCAGGTTATTTTCAAACAAAATTATAACCATTTCACTATTAAGTGTGATAGTTGACTGAAAGTCTCATCAAGCGTTTCATTAATACTTGTAGTAGGAATATGATTTGCAAAAGTTGACGGGGTTATGGGGGGCCTCAGCAGTAGATTTATCATAAAACTGATAAAAGTCGAGGTTTGTGGTCAAAGTAGCGGGAGGAAATCTCCGGCCCCCAGCTCTTAATGAACCCTCTGTTCATATTGGTGCATGCTTATCGTATTAGAATTGTTAAGTTTTTGTATATATTAAACTTCTTCATGTTTAACATATTTCAGAGCAAATCTCAGTGAGTCCTATTTTACCAATAGACAGGACAGATACATCCAATTTCGCGGGTGTCCTGCAATGTGTGACTACCTCTCTAATATAATCAAGTCAATGGCAGACTTTACTTTCCATCTACAAGGTGACAATACAACAGTCTACCCACCGTCTTCCCCACACCCATATGAAGGTGAGATCAAAGTCTCTGAAAAAGGGATATTTCCTTCAGTTACTTGTTTTCTTTTAACCCTTTCCTCAACGCCAACTTTTTGACTGTCCCAAATTGAGAGAGCTTGCAGACGCCATTTCAAAATGCGATATAATTGGAAAATAATCTTCTGATAGGGCAGTAAACATTGTGGGTAAAGGAGAAACTGCTCGTTTTGAGCAATTTCTCCTTTTCCCACAATGTTTTTGGAGTTGTCTGGAACAACGTGATTAAATGTCGTTATTGTTTGGTCATCAGTTAAAGCGTTTCTTTACCATGATTATGGGACACCAAGTTAAGTGCCAGACCATGAGAAAGAAGTATTTCAATCCTTCCTTCTAATCCATTTCTTCTGATGCATCTGTAAATTACTATAAACAATAGAGAGAAAATTCTTCCTGTCACAATAGATTCTGTCCAATAAATGTAGTTTGGCAGATCATATTAAAGTTGTCTACAATTAATGTTATTTGAATGTGGGCGAGGCCCGAAATTCCATTGTAAGGACTGTACCAACTGATAACTTATTCACTCTTTACTGAAACCATTAAGTACAGAGCTTTGGGTACATATTTGTATTCCTTTTAGCTCAAGGTGTGAAAATTTTCTGAATTCTCCCATTCTCAGATTTGACTGAAATTATTTGAATATATGCATGGAGAGATTACGAAAATAACTTTAACAAAAGGAGGAAGATGTCATCTAACCCTTTCCCAAACAATAACGACATTTGACCACTTTGTTGCAGACGGCTTTAGAAAAACATTATTGGAAAAGGAGAAATTGCTCGTGGTAAGCAATTTTCCCACAATGTTTTCTGCCCTATCAGAAGATTATTTTCCAATTTCATCACATTTTGAAATGTTGTCTGCAAACTCTTTCAATTTGGGACAGTCAAAAAGTTTTTGTTTGGGAAAGGGTTAAGCAATATCCTTGAAGTTGTTTCCACTGCATTTGGCATAAGTTTTTACTTTAAATGGCATTCAATCTGGTTATTTACAATTTCTTTTCTTATTTTGCATAGGTACTAATTCAAGTGATGTGTTTAAGCAATTTGCTGGACAAAAAGTGAACAAAGTGAAGGAATCCGTTACCCAACTCCAACAAAGGGAGAAAACTTTAAAAACTGAAGGTGAAGGTCATGATACTTGGTTATGTCCCCTGATTCAGATGGGGCCCTTTGGTATCCGTGATGATGAACATGTGACAAAAAAGCTGTTTGAAAGAGCTGGGTCAAATGACAGTCTACATTTAGCATCAGGATATTTTAACTTGACTACTGATTATATGGACACAATAATCAAGAACTCAAAAGGACAATTTCAAATACTCACAGCATCTCCTGAGGTAAGGCACATGACAACAGTTGTTATTTGATTATACTACTTTTTCGTTAAGGACTTACAAAGTTTTAAGGAAATAATTAATCTCTTAATTCTCACTGAGAAATAATTTGCGGTGACAATTATGATAATGCCTGTCTTTCCCCAAAAAAATCCTATTTAGGGGAATGGGTAAAGTAAACTCTATTGACATGGTATGGTAGGTTACAGAACTTTTTATTAATTGCCTTTGTACGGGATTTGAAAAAGATTTGCCTTTTTTAAGAGCACTGTCATTCAGGTTAGTTTTTCCTTCAGCATATTTGCCATCTTATTTTTTGCAACACTTAGAACATCACTTAGAACATCACTTAGAACAAATACTTGTATCCTAGACTATGTAATGTTGTCTTTTGACAATACAATCGTTTCTTGTTACATGTTTCTAATTTTATTTGTATTCAATATGGCTTGTTTGCAACATGTTATTACCCGCAGTGGTTTGTCTGTATCCTTCTCCATAGTGGTTTATTATTGTATAGGCCCTTGTATCAGAAAATTTATAAGAATTATTGTGTTTAAAGAGACCATTGCTTGTTAAAAGATTTTGTGAGCATATATTTTTTCTTTGTCATTTTTGGTTGATTTTGAAAATGTCAATAACTTGTATTAAACTACCTTGTATTGTTGAAAAGTAACATATTTTAAAACTGTTTAATGGTTAGATACTAGAGCTCCAAATGTCTTTGACTGAAATAATGTTTTAATCAGATCTCTTTCGAAAAAAAAAATGTAAGGGAGGAACAAACATTTTTTTCTTCACTGAATAATGTAACCATTTAGGTCATAAAGTGAAATGATAAAAGTAATGATGACTAATTACACTTATACATTGATATTCATTTTTATCTCCAGGCAAACGGATTTTATGGTGCCAGTGGAATCTCCGGTTATGTTCCAACAGCTTATACAGATATTGCTCAACGTTTCTACACACAGGCTTGTCAGCAGGGCCAGGATCAAAGAATTGCCATATACGAGTATTTCAGGCCGCACTGGACTTTCCACGCTAAAGGATTGTGGTATTACTTGCCTAACTCTGACCTCCCTGCTGTGACTTGTATAGGATCCCCTAACTTTGGTATGTTCATGTGCTGTCTCTAACATATTTGCAGAGGACAACCTTTCAGCAGTTTAATTTTTGTATCTCTCATGCCTGCTAATTTTCAGGCTCAGAAATTTTCAACTTTCCTTCTTTGTTCATATTGAAGATGTTTAACTTCAGGCTTCAGGTAATGAAGACTTGAGTATTCCTTATAATAGCATGCTGTCTCTGATATTAGATATGATTTGATAGGCAAGCTTCTTCTCAATAAAGCTTACAATTGCTGTTAGTTTGCAAGGTATTTGCCTCTTTGTCAGGTCTTGAAAGCTAAGTTTGTCTTGGTATACAGGGATCCTAAATTTGAGACCCACTTCCAGCAACAGTATTTCCAATTTTCATTGAAACATTGCAATATTGAAATGCGTCTCTCACTACCAGTCAAATATGTTCTCATGAGAAAGCAGTCAGGCACTGAAAAAAAATGCTGTTCATTTATAATGAGCAAATACTTGGAGCATATATATATATACAAAGGGTTCACTGCAAGACTATGGTAAGTGCTTCATATTTGTGAAGCACTTATTATAGTCTTGCATTGAACCCTAAATACACAACTCAGTGAATAATTGTAACAAGAATAGAAATCACTTGCAATAATCAAGTTCATGTCATGTCATAATGTTGTATTTTCTTTAAATCACGAGGGAATGTTTATGGTGTCTGATTTCAATTGGAACCAGTCACAAAATAGGTCAATACGAAATGGATTGAAGAAAAAAAATCATTTTACTAATGCATTAAATAGTGTATTAGGCCTGTTTTTCTGTTTGGCCATAGTTGGACATGAAGATAATGTATGGTCCTGCAAGCCCCGGTGGTTAAGTTGGCAGACTGGGGGTCCTGGGTAAGAGCCCCACTGACACATCTGGTTTCCGTGGAAGTGACCTTTGGCAGTCACTTAAAAGCCCTAGCTTAGTACTAGTGGATCCAGGAAAGCCGTTATATAACTGAAAAAATTGTTGATTTGGGTTCAAATACCATTACAAAAAAATAAAGGAGATGATTTTTTTACGAAGAGCATTTGCCAAAGAAGTGTTGTTCAAAATCAAACCAGGTACACCACCATCCTTATGTTTTCAATTTTCAGGATATAGATCTGTTTTAAAAGATTTGGAATGCCAAGTTGTTGTCATGACAACAAATCCAGATTTGCAGAAGCAATTACATCAGGTAGAGTGAAAACAAACCTTATATGAATCAATCAGAGCTGTTTATCGGATTCTATTTTTAACTGGATTCCTCATTCTGACAAACTTCCACCATTTCCATTTTCTGAGTAATTTCAGCAGACAAAGGTCACTATTAACTCTTTATCACCTGCAGACGGCATTTTCTTACTTGAATCAGAATTCTTTAGAAAAGCTTTGAAAACATGTGAAAAACCTTTCAGTTCTGCTGTTCAGTTCAGATGTTGTGAGTCCTCATAATTGATGGGAAAACAGAACAACAAAGAATGGCATAAAAAATATCTTTTCATTGAATTGAGAAGAGCCTAGTGTGACAACATGCACAATTTCTCATGAGGGCATATTCTCCTGTTTTCACTCTATTTTTTTTCTGTCAGGTTTTAATGAGTTGAAGCGATCAAAGGTTCCAAGAAAAAGGAAATTACATTGTTTTAAGAAAATCTGAACTCATTTAATGACTGAGTAACATGAAGAAATTCTCCATTTGGCAAAGTGCTTTCAATTAGATTTTGTTGCCGATGTGCATGTCCCAGTCTTTTTTGCAGATGAAATAGAAATAAAAAGCAAAAACAAAAGACACACTCAATACATTCAAATGCAATTGGTTGAAACCATTTTAAAGAAAGACCAATGTGTCTCATTGTTTTTAAAGTCTCCTAATGTAGTCATGTTGGATTAATTCAATAATGTGTTAAACTGATTCTAGACATTTACTCAATGGATAGAATCAAAGAAAAGCAGACAATGGATTTGACGCAGGTATCAGGTTGTTCTGTATCTTTGTTTTACAATATTGAGATTAAATTAAAAAGAAATGTAGTTGGTATGACAATGGACTTACATTTTAATGGACCTATCATTTTATATTGATAGACTTGTAAGGAAAATTAGGATTACCTGCAATAATAATATTCAGTAATTGTGTAACTGTGTTCTACATTTTCTTTTAAAAAAAAAACATATATGGAAGATTTGAAATACATCACTGAAACAATTTCTATTTTCAGGAACAAAAACGATTGTATGAGAGTGCCTTAGAAGTAGAAGAAGAAACATTTCATAAGCCAGATCGACAAATCCCACTGTGGGTCAAATTTATGACCAAGTACATGAAACATTTTTTTTAAATTATAGATTCTATGCAGTTATTGTGATAAAATACTGTGATAAAATTGGAAATACGCTATTTTTGTCTTGAATTGCCTCCTTAACCCTTTCCCAAACAACAACTTTTCCACTGTCCCAAATTGAAAGAGTTTGCAGACGACATTTCAAAATGTGATGAAATTGGAAAATCTTCTGATAGGGCAGAAAACATTTTGGAAAAAGGAGAAATTGCTCGTTACAGGCAATTTCTCCTTCTCCCACAAAGTTTTCGAAAGTCGTCTGCAACAAAGTAGTCAAATGTTATTGTTTTGGAAAGGGTTGAAATGCTATGATGGTCTTGTTATCAGACGATTTAAGAACGACATTGAAATTTAATGCTTGGATTGCCCTGATTTAGAAGTTGGAATGCCGCATTTATGTTAAGCGCCAATGCAATTGGTGGAAATTGACGTCTTGCATCAGTTTGGATTTCAATGAGGGGCTGGGGCTGTCTCGACTGAAATGCAAATGGTTGATACTGTTTCAGTGTTGACAGTGTATCTCTTAAATTGACTGTCTTGATCAATCGAATCAATCAGAATTAAAGGAACCGCATACTTAATATAGAATTTGTCATGCATATTTTGGAAGAAACCATTGAAGCAATAGCAGAAATTTCTCATTAGAATTAACCAATACTCTAACATCCAATGAAGTCATTACAACATGATTTATTTGTCAGCTTTGATCAGTTTTGGTCATGTGGGAAAGCAGTCAGCTGCTTAGAAAGTATAATGTTCGACACTGATGTGTAAAAACCAGGATTCATGCGCTGATTGATGTGATATGACTGGAATACTATTGGAAAAACGACCCTTTGTATTTTGCATGTCAGCTGCCAAAGGGTTGTACGAAAATGCATCGTTTGCCATACATGGTGGAATACAGTGTATCTGATTCTACACTGTCAAGTATGCTGTCACGCTTTGATTATGACTTTGGCCATATCTTCCGTTGAAAAAGTTTCCTGAAGACTTGATCATTTGGCACACAAACTATAGCTCCTGCAGTCACATTGACATAGTTATTTCCCTTCTTTTTTTTTCATTCTTTACTTTCTTTGCGAATGATTGCATTTTTATTGTATTGAACGATTTAGATGACTGAACTTAGAACTTAAAACCCTAGCTTCAGTAGGTATTTAACAACTACCAAACCACAGAAAATGATACATGTTTAACCCATCAAAAAGAAAATACACTGACGTCGAAACGGTTCTAATAAGGTACTTGATGTTATTTACCGGCGATGTTTTATTATAATTGAATGAAGAAACCACTGATACGCGCACCTATTTGGACCACCACCCTGACCTTGTCCTTCCGGCTATTGACCCCAACCTATTTCATTAGCCAAATCGTGTGTTGAACAAAACGACGGCGAATTTCTAAATAAGACTAAACTCGTCTTATGTAAAGAGGTCGTGCCATCAATGATGTATCTAAGGAGGAATTTATTAACTCATTATCAAAGCAAACCAGAGTCAGTGATTAAACATACATGTAGTTGGGTTTCATGGAGGAAATGAACATAATAATTACTTGTAGAGACCCCTATTTGTGAGAGACAGAGAGAGAAACAGCTTGTTCCTTTAATTGAAAATTGACAAGCAATTGAAATAAAATACATAAAGTAGGACAATTCAACGACCCCACAGATAAGTTAAGTCCTCTACCAGAACAAAACAAGAGAGATTCGTAATAAAACATTTTGCATCAAATTGCATTAAGGATACCATTAATTAACTTCCCATGATGATACAGATGCAGTATTTCGTGACGTATCATTTAATGAATAGTTTCGACACTGCTCGTTTGTATCCAGCATGATTGATGCAAATACTGTTGCTATGGTTATTTCACAATTATTTAATTGGTAATATAAGGAGGTAAGTTTTAGGTAGTAAAAGGCACCTATTTTTAGACCAAACCATTCTGATGGACTGATGTTTACATAACATTAGAGCCTTCATTAGCAGTAAGAATAACTTAATTATCAAACATGGCTAACATGTGACAATCTGAAGCTATTATAGAAAAAAGGAGTGTCATGTTTTCGTGGAATGAGTCTTTTCTTAGCAAATACCATCCGTGATTCGGAGCGTAACATGTCATAAACTCGATTGAGCCAAAGGCATCATATACTTTCTCAACTTCAATATATAATTTAATTCTAAATGGATTTGTCATTCAAGTCTTCCATATTAATTGAAAACTGACTAACTTTACTTAGCTGTATTTTGATAGAGCAACATTAGGTGCATCCAAATGTTATGTTGATAAAATATAAGAAATTGTACTGTTGATTTTGAATAAACAGGCCACGCTGGTAACCCTGTAACATGATACTTACTAAGCCAGATAAAACAAAAAAATGAAAGAAAAAAATAACGATTTTCTCCCACTCAACCTGTTATAATTGACAAAATGTTGCAATGTATCAGCCAAGCTGTGAGATTAAGTTCCGTTTGTAACACATGTCGCGCTTCGTCTAATTGATTATCCTTCAGAGGCGTACAGAATGTAGCGATGGACAAATAAAGGTAAATAGAAATTGTAACATTCATATAAACAGTGGCGACCCTAGAAACTTTATACAAGTGCACTCGCACATGTTAACACTTCCACTCGGCTAAATGTTCCGTCATTTCGTCACTATTAATCCAAAGGGTCTTGTCCCTATCATTTAAATAATGGAGATACGATCTTTCAGATACATTGATAATACCCAGAAAACGTATTTCGACGACATTTACATTTATGGTACGATACTTTGATCGCCACGAAGAACATTGGAGGCATCGGGTCTAATAATTGAAGACGTTTGCAAAGGTGTTTGAATATATATTTTATTTATACCTTATCTTAATTTTGGTAAGCGAGTCGTAAACACCAAATAATGTCAATTCATTTTACTTGTTCCAGCGTATTTCAGAGACATACATGATATACTTATTGTATACGTATAGTATACTTACATTTACTAACGACTATCGGGACCCATTGTTGTTTGAACACATGTAATAGGTTAGGTGTGCTTAGACCGAGTTTTCCTAGTTTCGTTCTTTCACAAGACACTTTTCATCACGTTTTATTCTGAGCCGACCGACTTGGCCCTTTCGTAGCCTGGGGTTCTTGTCCATGCGTATACCCCGCACCTTGTGATCTGATGCGAGACATACGTACGGGCCAGGATCACAGTCTAGTCTCGGAGCTCACTTACAGGAACGTTTTTACTCAAATTTCAGAGAGTAACGTTTTCCCTAATTCGAGAAATCTGCATCAGTCGCATTAAAAACCAAAAAAGCAAGTGTACAGAAAACAACCAATGGGCCCCGCGATAGACTAAACATATAACGGATAAAAAGCATTAAATGTATACGCCATTCGTGTTATTGAATTGAATCTTAATTTTAAACACAATTCTTGTTTATCATTAGAATCCTATTTACTTATTAAATGCGTGCTCTTCAAAATGACACATGTATTTGATGATGATTACATAACTCTCATTTTGACACATGTGCACGCCTGGATATGAAAGGAGAAACTGGTAAACCAGGCACGCTATCATAAATTCGTCAACCGCATATGCATTGGAGAGCGACGTCAACCACAGTACCAAATGAGAAATAGCATGGTATTCAATTTCAAAATTGATTCTTAAAAAAAAAAAAAAAAATACCATGTGACGTTTCGATTTAAGCTATTAAAATGAAGCAACTTGATAGGCTTTAAACTGGGTAAGTGACTTTTTTGAGTCAAATATAATACATGTATATAGAAGATACATCATATGTAGTTAATTTAACGTAGATTATTCAGAACACGTAGCTGACAGTACCAACGGAATCAAGATGTTATTTGTATAAATACGTTTCACCTAAAAAGGTTCCTTTTCGTGATACACTGCTATGATTATAAAAAAAGAAAACACTTCATAATATAGAAAATAAGATTAGGATTCATTGATCAAAATTCAGGTTCTTTGTAAAACGAACATTATACAATATAATTAGCTGTTTCACCGATTTCTGTTGTATGAATGTATCATTTCGTGTTATACAATTATTGTCTGCAGATGTTTTTATGTTGGATACCATTAGAAAGGCCAGTATCGAGGAATGTGTTTGCCAATACATTTTATTGCCAGCTTACGGTAGGCGACAGATTCCTGGTGAAAGAACCCAAAACCCCATACAGACTTTACAGTAATGTGTGGTTTGTTCTGTATAGAAAGTGCGGAGGAATAACTCATATCAAAGCGACGACACGTCCATTTCTGAAAAGAACACATGTAAAACTTTGAGACAAAACAACGAAACTGCTCGTGAGGAGCAATTTCCTCATTTACCCTCAATGATATATCCCAGATTGAGAGCGTTAGATACGATGCAATGGGGGAAAGGGGTTAATCCGATTATTTCATACGTATATCCCTCGTCGACTGTACATAGCAAGCATATCATATTCTAACTCATTTCTGTTTGAATCACGATCGAACGGGCAACACGATTGCCTCCACCATGTACGGTAGTACGACGGACGAAACTTAAAGGGCTATATGCTTCCACTGTAACTGTTGAAACTCGCTTTCTTCAACATGGAACTTGCGGCGAAAATACTCTCGCTGATCATTATTTTTTTAGTTTCAATCGTATCCGGTTTTATTCCGTACGTTCTGCTGAAATGGATGTCGAAGAAGTACTTCAACGCGCCCAAGTTCGCCGAAGTGATCAGCATATTTAACTGCTTCTCCGGTGGTGTCTTCTTCGCGACGTCTTTTCTCGGAATCTTACCGGAGGCGCGTGCTAAAATGGACGAACTGTTACGGCGCATGTCCAGCGACATGGAATTTCCTCTCACAGAAACGCTGCTTGGTGTCGGCTTCCTTGGGATTTTACTGATCGAGAACATAACGACAGCGTGCTGCAAGCAGGGCGGCGATCGGCCCTACGAAGAGTTGGGGTCGGGCGTTGCTGGGAAGACATATGGCAGTACCACACCAGTCGGAGACTCGGACTCTACAGACGATACAAAAGGACTGGATCAGACAGACAAGAGCATCGAAAGTGACTTCACCGGTCCTGGAGTCGATGCCAGTGTAATAAAGGATAAAGCGTCACGTGATGTCCATGATCACGTGACCGAGTTCACAAACCTACGGAGCATCGTGCTAGTCCTTGCACTCTCTGTTCATATGGTCTTTGACGGACTCGAGCTTGGACTGTTGGATGAGGAGGATAAAGTCTGGTCGCTGTTACTCGCTCTATGCATCCACAAGTCGCTGATTTTCTTCAGTGTCGGACTGACGCTTAGTGAAACCGTTCCGAGCTCCAAAGCCATTTTCGTCATGCTTTTCGTGATGGCGATTGTGACTCCGATAGGGGGTACCCTTGGTATCTTTCTGATGATACAAACACGAGGAGTGGTGGCCAAGACTGTGTCGGCCTTCCTGCAGGGTATTGCCGTCGGCACATTTATATACGTCACGTTCTTCGAGATTCTACTCAGGGAGTTTAATAAGAAAATCGATGGCGGTATCGTCCGGGCCTTTGCTGTAATATTTGGCTTTACATTATTTGCTTTTATCAGATATGTCTTGTGTGAATAAAGCTGGACAGTAAATAAGAGAATATGATTTAAAACGGCCCAAGATAGCAAAGAAATGTGCATTCAACATTGACACTGTTAGATGATATTTTGACTGACTTAAAGCAGGGATCGTATTACCATAATGTCACTTACAATTCCAAAGTATCCATATTACAACGGTAGACCTCAACCACATGGTGAATATTTCAATCCAAACCCTACAGTTCTTATTGAGATACCAACATAAAACTTTTAACCGAAATTTTCCTAGTAAAAAATAGTGCATGATAAGCAGAATTGTGGGAATTGGTGGGGGATCTTGTATTATAACATGTGTGTAAAGTTTGAACCCATTCCCTTCAGTTGTTAAGGTGATACCCCAAAGTTTTATGCCAATGCTCAGGTGAGAAATATAGCTCTCCCGTTTCCTTCACATATTCAAACTAAACAATTTCTTGAGAATACAAGATAAATATTTCTAGGGTCATTGGCAATTTCATCATTAAACAGAACAGTCCATTAAATAGTATATTGTTTTATTTGTGCAAAACGAGTCTATCTTATGAGTATTTGGGTTAAAATTACACCATGTACTTTTGGAAAGCAACTTAATGTGAGCGTGTACATTTGACATCATCATAATCCCGTCTTCCTGTGGCATGCATACATTTAATTCTTTAACACCTGCAGATGACATGCTTTTACTTGAAATAGCAGAAGACTTTAGAAAACTTTTGTTAACACTTGAAAAGCCTTTCAGTTCTGCTGGTGTGATATGTGAATAGATTGAAAAAGCATTGTGGCAAAAGGAGAAATAACTTGTGACAACCAATTTCTCCTTTTTTAAAAATGCTTTTTGAAACTTGTTTGCTGCAAGACATAAACATGTTAGGTGGTAATGTGTTAACAATTTATTTGTCAATAGTTTATTGATCTCATCTCTTAGTCTCAACTATAAATAGATGAGACATTACGATCAAATGGTATTATATTATAAGCTTATCTACTCCACTTTACAAATAAGTTAAAGATTACCGTACAACAAAAGAGAGAAAACCTAAAAAAATGGCTGGAGCTATTTCATATTTTATTTCACAATAATCTGCAATACATTTCAGAACAAACAGCTAAAATGCACAAATCAAATGCAATCTAATGTTAACTTCTACCAACATGGTTCATTTTAAAAAACCTTTCCCTTATCAAAATGACATTTAAACGAGAAAAAGAATTTTATCATGGATATGCTTTGTAAGTTTTGTAATTTAACAAAAACAGTAGCTAAAAAAACTGAACATTAATAATAAAAAGTTCATCTCAAGCAAGAGGTCAAGAAAAGATGATGTCTAGAACATACAATACTGAACAATAGATCCTACTTTGTGGGAACACATTAGCATTGTATTGATGAAATAAGTTGGTATAATTGACATAAAATTATCCCGTTTTACCAATTAAAGTTTGGTCTATTAAGTCATTGCCGTCTTCATCACATCACATGTCACATTGCAATGACTGGAAATTAATTGTTTTATGTGATTTGTGAATCACAATAATGGTGATATTACATAGTTTGACAACTTTCTTTTCAATGGGAAAAGTTTTGTCTTATCATTATTTTCTCCCTCTTACTTTTTTAAATGGCATTTGATGTAGATCTACTTTTTTGATTTTGTGAAAGCGAGGAATTTGATTTGTCAAATTTGTACAGTACCAAAGGAAGGGCATATATCTTTTTATGTCATGTTGAACATATCTTACAATAAAACATAAGAAATGTCATTTTGAACTAGCTTTCAATAAAACATTAGAAAAATCTTCTTGAAAACAGAAACTTTGATTATACCATTGGTGCAGAGATGAAGAATATTTATCCACTCCACAAGGGTTAAGTGCACAACTATAGTAAGTGCTTAATAAACATGAAACAATTACTATAGTATTGCACTGAACCCTTGTCCAGCTTGAAAACTGAAACTTGCAGAATTGCTTATTGCAAAAAAATTCTCCATCTCTGCCCCAACCCTATATTCTCTATCATCAAATTATCTATGTTGAAAGGCCGTTGGTGACTTTAACCCTTTACCAAACGCCAAACGTTTGACTGTCCTAAATTGAAAAAGTTTGCAGACAACATTTCAAGATGTGATTAAATTGAAAAATAACATTCTGATAGGATAGCAAACATTGTTAGAAAAGGAGAAATTGCTCGTTAAGAGCAATTTCTTCTTTTCCCACAATGTTTTCCAGAGTTGTCTGAATAAAGTGGTCAAATGTTGTTATTGTTTAGTAATGGGTTTAAGAAAATGGTCAATAATACTGGTAAGGAAATGATAAAAAGCATAAATGGCTGCATTTGCTTCATAGCTATAACAGAAATACTGCAGTATGCATTCATGCAGCATAAAAACAAATTCATCAAAAATATAAACAAAATTCAAATTTTATTTGCCCTGCTAAACAAATACCTATTTTCTGACCATGTCAGCAATGGGTAGTAGGAAAGTTGTAAAAAAGGAAAATTTCAAATTTATATATATGTAGAAAATATATATTGAGGGGAAAATCGTTATGAAATGAAATTTTCTTATTTCATCAATGCTTCTTAAGCTGTCCCATGGAATGAAAGACAATTGAGTAGTGCATGGAATATGATATGACATTATTTATAAAATTGTTTAAATTGAAAGTTAAAGCATTTATTTTCTGTCTTCTTCCAATAAGGCACTAAAAAACATAGCAATGTTATCCTCGTACCAGCACTTGCCAATGCATGAGGCAAAAGGATGACTTCATAAGTTATCATTATTTCCAAATGGCTGTGGCCTGGATTTACCCCTTGAAGGAGTCAACAGATTTACTAGTGACTACTTCAAGATAAAGACGAACATCCTCCTTGGACAGATGTTGCGCCTATTATGACAAAGTATCCATTACAAAGCATCGAGGGTTTTACTACAGTAACTGCTTCATGTCTATGAAGCACTTGCTATAGTAAAGCATTGGACCCTCGACATGTAAAGCAAAGTAATTGAGAAACCATTATGATTTATAGAGAAATTTTCTTCTTTTGTCACATCAGTAAAGCACATAAAGCAAGGCGAAGGTTTGTTCATACTTTATAAATGCTATCTGCTGCAGCTTTCAGTTTGCACTAATATCATTATACCATAAAGAAGGTGGCAATAAAAACTCATCCCTGGTGAAAGATATTAAGACTGTAAAAGAAAGAGCAGAGGCAAATTCTAAAATAAGAAATTTGACATTTTCTAAACTAAATTTGGTAGAAATCATTGTTACAAAAGGGTGAAATTGTTTGTCAAAAAGACTTTCTCCCTTTTGTTAGACTGATTTCAGATGTCACCAGCTGCAGAAGGGTCAAAGTGAGGTAACATGGAGTATGATGTTAACCCTATAGTGCTGGAACCTACTTCATGCTAATGCAAGCAGGTTAGATCCTGGCCAGCCCCAAATTTACCTGTGCTCTAACCTGTTTGCTACTCTGAGTATCTTTCCTCAACAAAAATAAGCAGATATATTGGGTCACACAAAAATCTATTTTTTAGAAAATTACCCAGCATTCTAAGGGTTAATAGGTCAAAACACCATCCAGATCAGTTTGTCAAGCCACACAGGCTGATTAGGAACACTAACTCTAGCCAGCTGGTCTGCGATAGTAAAGCATTCAACAGCTTCATTGCAATACTAAAGCAATCTTTCTCTTATGGAGAAGTTGCTAAATAGTCTTGAACTGAGATAGAACTGAGATAGAAATAGAAACAAGGTCCGGATCAGACTTGTAGAGCTGAACAAGCTGATCTTAAACTACACATTACAAAAATGCAAAATGGAATGCTTTCTAGTTTTAATCTTAACTTACAAAATACCCTGAAAGATATCACAATTTTTTTCTCCTTAGGAAATACAGAACCCAATTTGTATTTTCCTTCAGTCAATTGTTACAAGTGTTACTGATATCCTGTATATCTTTACCATTACCCCCATGCATGATTTTGCGATTAGTCCAAATTCAAAGTAACAGCAGACAACATGTTTACATTAAAAATTGGAGAAACTTTTTATTTTTGAGTTGTATAAAAGATAAACATTAATTGCTTGTAACAGGTATCTTCTCCTTTACCCACTTCTGTTTCTTGAGTCTAGAGCATCTGGATTGGGATGTTTGTAATGTATTTAAAGAGGTTAACAGCCTTAGTTCTAACGTAGAAAACTTTGTTACAACCAGTCTCTATAATGTGTGCTTCATTACCATCATTCTATGCATTTGAGAACTTTCATTATTATGTCATCCCCAAAAAAAGTTGGTAAACATTGCCAATTCAGACATCATCAGAAGACTTAACAGACGTTATTTGGCATTTTTTGTCAATGTCAAGGACATTTGCCGAAATCGTCAAGTGACGTACGTATATCCTTCAGTAATTGTGGGCATGTACCAAGATTTGTCAACATTTTCCGATCTTTATCAGGGGATATATATCTTGACCCCTTCCCAAACAATAACGACATTTGACCACTTTGTTGCAGACGACTTTAGAAAACATTGTGGGAAAAGGAGAAATTGCTCGTGGCAAGCAATTTCTCCTTTACCTACAATGTTTTCTGGCCTATCAGAAGATTATTTTCCAGTTTCATCACATTTTGAAATGTTGTCTGCAAAATCTTTCAATTTGGTACAGTCGAAAATTTGTTGTTTGGGAAAGGGTTAATACATGTAGGTGCTTTAGTAACTTTATTCACAGCTAGATATATCACAACCTATATTGAAATGAATTACATCAGTGTTGTTAACTATTCTATCACTGATCCCTACACTTCACTTATTCATTTATTTAACCCTTTACAAAACAATAACGACATTTCACCAGTTCCGTGCAGACAACTCTGGAAATCATTGTGGAAAAAGGAAAAATTGCTTGTGACTAGCAATTTCTCATTTTCCCACAATGATTTCCACCCTATCAGAAAATTATTTTCCAATTTATTACATTTGGAAATGTCGTCTGCAAACTCTTTCAATTTGTGACAATCAAAGTTTTGGCGTTTGGTAAAGGGTTAGGTGGGCTTACACCACATTAACAATTGGTCAGGCCCGGCTTATCAGTGATGAAAGACAACCCCTAACTTATCAAACAATAAGTGCAAGTAACTATTGGCAAATCCATTTTATTCCATAAGTCAGCCAGGAAACTACCTCTCATGAAAATTCAAATACAGTTACCCAGATTTTTACCCATACAGAGAGAGGTCATGTGGTTTCAATTTCTGCACTCCTAAGACTAGGCCATGGAGGCCCTTTAGCCTATTTCCAAACAGTAACTACATTTGACCACTTTGTTGCAGACGACTCTGGAAAACATTGTGGTAAAAGGAGTAATTGCTCATAACGAGTAATTTTTCATTGTTTTCTGTACCATCAGAAGATTAAGTTCCAATTTCATCATATTTTGAAAAGTCATCTGCAAACTCCTTCTATTTGGGACAGTCTCAAATTTAGCATTTGGTCAGGGTTCACGCTGGCCTTCGCAAATGGCGCCATTGGCGACAAAATCAAGAAATTGGCGCAAGAAAAACAAATTTGGCGAAAGTGCCTGGCGCCAACTATTTTCCGCGAGAATTTGATGTTTGTTTACCGCATGGTTGCCGATCTCGAGCCAATATCGATTTGTTTTTACTGTAGAGCCGAGAACCATGTATCGATGGTTCCCGTAATCGCAGTACTTTGAATTAGAACTCGGGAACCAGCTTGTTTATCAAATGCGATTTCCGATACGGGATAATCCTGTTTTCACACTTGTTCAGTTCATTATCTGTTGATTGTCAAGTTTGTTGAAGGTGACACTTTCTTGTGTACACCATTAAGTCATTCGCCAGCCTTTACAACTTCAATTATATGGAAATTATGACTTTGATTACTTTAATTGCTTTTCAATCAAAATGTTTGCCCTCACGCTCCTTTTAAAGAAGTTTACATCAAACATCGACGAAATCAGTTGTGTTGATTGACAAATAAATGAAACTCTTTTATGCACCGAAGTTTTGGTATATAAAATCCACGATTTTAAATGACACTTAATTCTGATTCAACACAAGAGTGACTATAAATCGATCTTCTCAGTCGTTGAATATGCCTCCCACTAAAAATCAAATAAACATCTGACAAGGAGGCCAGGAAATAGTTGGTTATAATATGACGCCAAGGTGAAAGTCATGTTTCTGATATGTCCTGTTTCAAATGTTGAGTGTGAGAGAGGATTTAATCCATAGAACCTAATGAAAACAGCACGTAGAAATAGATAGAACAAACGAACACTTGAGAACCTCTCTAGAACCGTAGGTGACCCTAATGAAGGATTTCCCCTTCTACAAAAGACTATTTTGGCTCCAACTTATTGAATTTGGCTCCAATTTTTTTAATTTGGCTCCAACTTTTTCAATTTGGCGCAAGTGTTGGCGCAAAGAAAATTTTAGCCAGAGAGAACCCTGATTTGGTAAAGGGCTCAGCTTCTGAGATTCTGCATAAGATATGAAACAGAAGTTGGTCCTCCAGCACTTTCCCTCTTGACAAACATTTCTCAATAGGCGCTTTAGTTACTTAGCTTGAAGCAGGATAGTACACAACCGTCATCTGAAAATATGAAAGATCTTTTAATATGTAATGAATGTATGGTGTTTTAAGGGGCATCTACAGCTAAGGTCATTTAGCACTTTCAATATGTAAATAATTGTTCCACGGCAATAGATACTTGATAGATAGATGGTAAATAGATACATGCATTTAAAAGGAACAGAAATGATAAAAACAGTAAATGCATGCTCATCTAGAATATTACTTTATGATTAAGAAAGTTGGTTATTTTAGTAATTGTTTTCTTAAGTTTATCACAAGGTTCATTGTGTAATAAAATTGCAAAAATATTCTTTATTATCACAACTCTTATCTGCTGTTAACTTCAGTACATGGTTCTCTTTCAGGTTTCAATTAGAATGAAAAGACAAACGAAATAAAGAACAAGAATTCAAAATGCCCTTTTACCCCAATCCACTTTAGCTTACATGTTCAAATGTACAAAAACATGCTCAATATAATGCAACTTCTGCACCTAAGATTAATCAATTTAATGAATGGTTGAACTTAGATTGCAGTTTTTTATATTTATAATATATGTGACCATTGTGTATATTGTCTTCACTAGTAAATGCAACTCTCTCATAAAGTAAGAAAAAAAAACCCAATCTAATTAACTTTTAAAGTGCTGGAACCAACTTAATGTTTGTGCAAACAGGTTAGATTACAGGTCAGCTGCCAAGTTAATTGGCGACTGGCCTTTGATCTAACCTGTTTGTTACTCTGAGTATCTTTCCTCATCAAAACTAGGCAGATATTTAAGTTTTTAGAAAGCAGATGACACCAAAATCTATTTTTAGAAAATTTCTTAGAATTCTAAGGGATAACAGCAACATACTTATGTGGATGTTACATTTTAGTAAATACTGCAGCAAGAGTGAAATTTATAAAGAGCAACTTCTTTTTTCACTGTGTTTCCTATCCATTCTTAACGAAAAAAACAAAAAATGTTTGCTTTATCCTTTATAAGAATTGTTACTTCCCAGACCCCATTTCAAATGTGTAAATGGTAAGAATAGTAAAAGAAAATCATTTCCCATTCATATTTAGCAAATGCTTGCAGTTCCTTCAGCATTTAATATGTTATAGCTGTCAATCAATAATACGTAATTAAAATTTATTTCTTTGATCAGACTCAAAAGAGGATGGCTGAAATTAGGTTAAAGCCATACTTGCGCTCATTTACACTAAAATTGTGAAAGTTCTAGAATAATAAAAATTAACTTAAGAGTACTTTAAATTCCCTCTTGCAAAGGAATTGAGACTGTAACACGTTCACATGATGCTTTTAAAAGAGTGAAGATAAAACAAGGTCAGCCAAGAAATGTTGGCAACAAATAAAACCCAACAAATTCTCCATTTTGAATGTTCACATTGTTGATATTGGATTAATGACAGAGTTTCTATGTGTGTCACATAATTTTTGTTACGTGATCGCCACTTATTAGTCCAAATGCTCCTTACTATTTTAGATGTTACCTGAATGTAAACAATGAAGTTAAATTAGTGGGCAGCAAATTTGTCAAAATCACCCTTTGAAAAATAGATAATAAATAGTGCAGGAATTATATTGTCATGACCCTATGGATTTTTACTATGTTTCAACATGTTCTATTATAACTTATAACTCATATTACGCAGTTTTTCAGTTTTTATGAGCGCTTGTATGCTTTCAAAATTGTGACTCACCAGCAAATAGTTCTGTCTTGTCAAGGCACAGAACCGCATATTCACAGCCATCTTCATCAGGTAGTCTGGAAAAAAATGGATAAGAAATTCAAAGACTGCTATCATTAAAACATTTAACACACAAACATCATTCTTTACATCCACTGCTTCCAGTTTTGACCCATTATCCAGATAGCATAATGTCACAAAGAAATGATTATTATAAGGACTATCTCACAAATTGGGATTGATTATTGACAGCATTCCAACCATTCCATACAAGCACTGAGCTCAATTCAATCTATCTAACAAAAACACAGGCTTTCAGAAGGTTAAAAGAAAAAAAATTGAAATAGTCTTTGTTTTAGTGAATGATTGTGGGGGCCTCCGTGGCCTAGTGGTTAGAGTACAGAACTTGAAATCACATGGCCCCTCTCCGCGTGGGTTCAAATCCTGAGAGGGATATGAATTTTCATGAGAGGCAGTCTTCCGACTGACTTACGGAATGCCGATGGTTCTACCCGCCTTGACCAGCCCCTATGGGCAGTTGAGTATGGGGTCTTCCTCCATCATTAAGAGTCGGGCATCGCTACATAACTGAAATAATGTTGATGCGATGTAAAACCAAAATAAAAAAAAAAAAAAAAAAAAAAAAAGTGAATGATTGTAAATGTTCAATTTCTAAAGTTTATTGCTCCTAGAACACAAATCTCTGAGTGAGACCCCTTTTAAAAAAAACTGGTAGTATCTATACATTTTTCAAATTATTACATTATGCAGTTTTTATGAGGATGTTTGACATATCAAAAAAGCTTTTAATTACAGTACATATTCTCCATTTGTTGATTTACATTAAGTGTATTTCAAACTTTATCTTAATATGAAAACTAGTTAATACAACCAACAATTTTTACAAAAGAATGTAGAATCTTTCTTCCCTACTTAGCCAATGCATAACCTCACATATTAGATCTTCTTTATAGATTAAATAGTTATGCTCATTAAACCATTACCAAACAATAACAACATTTAACCAGTTTGTTGCAGTCAACTCTGGAAAACATTGTTGGAAAAGAACAAGCAATTTTTCCTTTTCCCACAATGCTTTCTGCCCTATCAGAAGATTATTTTCCAATTTCATCACATTTTAAAATGTCCTCTGCAAACTTTTTCAATTTGGGACAGTCAAAAATTTTGTGTTTCGTAAAGGGTTAACAAACATGTTTCTACTTTACCTGAATCTGATGGAACACACCCCATCAATATTTTTGGCTTGAAAGTCTAACACATTTCCAAAACCATTCACCATTGAATACAAGCTTGTCATATCATAGCTGGGGGGCAAACCATCCACCTTCAAAAAACAAATACACGTAAGGGAAGAAAATAAGTGCTTGGCCACTCTTGCAAAACGGCATGATAATGAATGTTAAATTAGTTCACAATACACTAAAACAAGCTGCTTATTCACAAATGTAAAGAAATTTTAAAGTTGAAAGCCATTTTCTTTAAGTCTGTACAACAGATGTACTGTTGTTTGTAAGCATTGGAGAATTACTATTGGAAGCAAAATTAATTCAATTCAAGGTTTAAAAGACTGTATACAATGCATAAATATGACTTTTGTATTCAAATCAAAAAGCAATGCAACAGTGTTAAATTTTACTGAATATCTACTGTATCTACTTAGATATATTGATGCATCCTGATTCAATTATGCTTTTAATAGCTATAGTTAATTGGATATCATACAAAAATACAAGAGCTGTACTTTTTCAACATTCTAATAAAGAAAACCTGATGACAATCTAATTGAGAAAACCTTAATTCATTCTTATTCAGAAAACCTGATAACATTCTAATTCAGATCCAATTCTGACAAAAAATCAACTCTTTGTATTTTTTAAATACCTTGATTGCATGGTAACCCAAATAAGGTAGATAATAGATATAATACTGAAACAAAAAGCAATGACTGAGTAAGTTACCTGTATCACATCTTTCCCATACAATTTCCAGATTGTATTGTCAGATTTTACTGCAACCTTCTGTTTTGGGGAAAGACTAGACTTTTTCTTTGGGCGTTTTTTCTTCACCAGCTGGAATCCTACCATTTCATCATGGATGAAAGCCTCTTTTTCAACATCTGCACTTTTATAACAAAAAGGCATGTTAATTTCATCAAGTTGTGCTGTCGTAGAGTTTGGCTTGTCACATTCTGTGGTTACTGTATGTTGTATCTCCCCATTAACTCTTTCTTTTACTCGAGGAAGACCCTGAGACTCATTAGCCAAGGACTTGTTAGTCGGAATTTTCTTTTCACTAGATTCTGGCTGACCAACTTTCGGCTTTAAAATATCTGAAGTGATGATGTCTATTTCTTCTTTCTTGATATTGTTTATACTGTCATTGTCTATTGAGGTACATTTAACTGAATTGTTTTGACTAGTTTCTATGGCAATGACTGTATTTGATTGACTTGATTTGTCACATATTGACATTCTTTCAGCACGATAGTCAGAAGTTTCATGTCCTACACACTGTCCATTTTCTACAAGTCTAACAGTTGTATTTATATCACCTTCACCAAAAAAGTAAAATTCATCAAACTCTGATGAATCATTAAGTGATAAAGCATCCAAACAAACATCACCAACATATAATTGTTTATCAGTGCTAGGTTTCGAGGACATGGTATTACCTGGTTTGTCTTTAACATCAGCAATATTTGCATCACTTATTTCATTAAAGGAGCACTCTGATAGTTCTTTTCCGTTACTCCAACAATCTTCATCATAAAGCTGTGTGAGAAAGTTAACTTGTTTTTGATGTTCTGATTCGGTAACAACACATTTGTTTACTTGAATAGTATCATTTGTATCTAAAATACCTTTATCACAAGATGCTTTGAAAAGTTGACTATCAGTGAATTGTTTTACTTCATCCTTGACCTTTTGAGGCATTTTGATGGGATTATGTTTGTACTCCCATATATCTTCATGGGTAACCCCATACTGTTCGAATATGGGCGCATTTGAATCACGTTTATCAAAACTTTTTGCTTTTGAAAATCTCATTGCTTCATCAGTGTCCCTTGCATGCTTCTCCAGATTGGCTTTGGTCAAACTTAACACTCTAGCAGGTTTGTGATAGACTTTATTGTTGGTGAATGAGCCTGCAATGTCCTTGAGCATTTGACGATTGATTTCTGCAAAGTTGACTTTGTGGTTTTGTCGTTCTTTCTGTCTTTGTAGAGACTTCACCCTTTCGTTTGGAGCAAAAGACCTCTCTCCTGTAACAGATAACAGTATATTTTAACCCATAACTTCAACGCTAAGAATGCTTGTTAATTTTCTAAAAATAGATTTTTGTCTTGTCTGCTTCCCAAAACATTACATATTTGCCTAATTTTGTTGAGGAAAGATACTCAGAGTAGCAAACAGGTTAGATCACAGGCCAGACGCCAATTTACTTGGGAATGTCTCATTAACAATAGAAGGAAACTGTTTAATTTCATTTTCAAGGTTTATTTCCCATTCTGCCATAGAAATATGTGGTTTTTTTCCCCCTAATAGCATAATATTTCTTAATTTGATTAACATGAAAAGAATTAGTTACACAAGTTATCATTAGTCATGTAATCATATATACCTATTATTAGGCTATTAATAATGGAATATGCACAAAAAGAATAATATATTTTTTTAAGACATATATTTCTATTAAGGGCTCTTCAAAAGACAGATCTAAATACATATGTAGTTATAATAACGCTATATGTACCTTTAAGGATGGGAAATTCCTCCTGTCCAAGGCAATAACCTGCCTCTTCTACATAATTGTCATTGTTGTCAAAATATCCCAGGGTAACATCTTGTGTGGAATTAGTCATTAATCCCTGGAATATAGCATATTAACATGAACACATATGCTTTACTAACACACAAATAAGATGATAATTGACAATGAGCGTGTATTTACTGATACTACATAAACATTTTATTACATGAACATGCTGAAGACAATGTGAAAGGTCAGTGTGAAAGAAGAAAGAACAATTTGATAAGTTGTTTAGGCAGAAGAATGCTCAACAAGGAGCAATTACATAATTGTCAAATTTATTTTTCAGTTTTCTTCAAAATTTATCAATTTCAATTGTACTTTTTTTTTTAACCTCTATATATATTTCCTTTAAAAATTTCTTTTCGATAAAATTTGAAACAGAGCTAAATGAAAAGCGAATTCATTCATCATTCCTTATAAGGTCCGAAAACAAAGTTGTAGATAGACATGAAAGTAAGTGTCATTCATGGAAAAGCTGATTGCTATAATTAATATCAAGTTGTCACAATTCCATACGAGTTTTGAAATAAATCCTACTTCTTATTCATGACAGATTTTTGTTAAACTTGTAGCAGATTGTGATTGTTCAGCAAGTTTATCTTTTCAAAGTTTTAAAGGAATAAAACGATAAGTATAAAAGAATCAACAATCATTTATGTATGTATCAAAGGTTTGGTGGTCATGAAATTACATCCAAGTTGTGACAAAATGCAAGCACATGGAAAAATAAACATTTGGTAATATCACAATAAATAATTTGTAAAATGTGATTATGCTTTTTAATACAAGAATTGTAAAAGTGTCCATTAGGAATGGAATAAAACAGGTTAATCAATGTTACACAGTGTTAAGTACATGTACTGAGCATAAAGTCTTGACTTTTTATCTTACTTTATAAAACAATGTAAATGTATAAAACATCAGTATTACCAGTAAACAAGTGTTTGTGGAGACTTTTGCATAAATCATGGTAATGGTGTTTCAATACAGACTGGCCTATTTAAGTTAGCTGAGTCAATCTTGCAAACATTCCAGAATCCATCTTTGACAAAGGAGATTTTCATTTGTTAAAATAACTACATTGTAAATGAATCCTTCATTAAAAAGGCCATCCTTTGTTGAAGGTATTAATGTGCATCTTTGAAACATTAAGTGTCAATACTTACCACCCTTCCTGACTCCAAGCTATTTGAATCTCTAGAACTGAATGAATGAGTATCAGATTTTTGTGTACTATTCTTGATTATACTTGCTCTTCCTCTCCCTCTCTTCCTCTTTCCTGCAGTAAGTTGGTCTTCCTTAAATATGATATTAAATAAGATTATTCAGCCATGAGAAGGGGTGAATCTCTCTTCCACATCAAATTCTCTTGAGGATTTCATGGGTCACCCTAAAGCACACTTTTGCAAAAATTGCTTTGTATGCAAGAGCAACTTCTCAAGTAATTTCTACTCAAACTGGAGAGTAAAAATATGAAAAAACAAAAATCAGTTCCCAACTAGTAACGTAGGATATTTTCATTTTGTTTGATAAAGAGTTATGTACTGTATATAAACTAAAATGATCCACAAATTCAAGAAAACTGAAACTGTAATAACAAGACATAACATAACATAATTCTATTCAGGACTAAAACATCAAAATACATGTATAAAGCTTGGAATATATATCTATATAGCATGTGTGAAGACATTCTTACAAATCATAATTTCTTACCATAAGCAGAGAAGTATCGGTGAAGTTATAATGTAACAATGGAAATATCCAAAAGTTATTTATACCTGGTGCACAAAATATGAAATAAGAAAATTTTCTATTATTCACATCAATGAACTGTGTAGACTTAAATACACCATTTAAATATATATTTTTCCCACTAAAAAATTCATCATCTATGTTTTCTTCTTAATATCATAGAATTAACAAAATGTATTATCTTCATGACGTCTACTGTTACAATCAATTTGGACCAACCACAAAATACCACAAGGGGGAATGGTTTAACCTAGCTGGTTAATGTCACAAGGGTTCTACTTTACCTGGTAATTGAATATGTCATCTGTTATAATTTAGAATAACAATAGGAATGTTGGCTGACTTGATGACAAAGCAATACAATCATGTCATAAATATCACATTAGAGTTTAATTTACTATATATGTTTTAATCCATTATCAAACAATAACAACATTTGACAAGATATTTTTTGCAGACAAATCTGAAAAGCACTGTGGGAAAAGAAGAAATTGCTCGTAACAAGCAATTTCTCCTTTTCCCACAATGTTTTCTACTCTATCTGAAGATCACTTTCCAATTTCATCACATTTTGAAATATTGTCTGCAAACTCTTTCAATTTGGAACAGTTGAAAATTTGTCATATGGTAAAGGGTTAACAGGGCCCCAGATAAGAGGCCTATTTCCTTATTGATTTCTTTGTCAAAGCCTTCATTATGGGCATTCCTTTGCATTATGTAGACAAATATTTTCTTCAGATTACTGACAATCTAGGCTTTATATCTATTGCAAAGGCTTTGATAAAACTGATGTTATATGTATGAGGTTTAACCCTGTGTAGACAGTATTTCAGTTACTTTACAGCTTTCCTTGATTTCACCAGAACTAGGCAGGGTTCTGCAGAGTCTAACCCAAGGACACTCCAATGAAATCCCAGTGACACTGATGAGGATTGAACCTCGTCCAAGGACCCCAGTGTCACAAGTCCTACACCGTGACCACTAGGCCAGGCAGGCCCCTTAAATTCTGATGTTAAATAACTCTGAGAAGTCCATCTGCTCTAACTCTGATTGAATGACTACCTTTAAAGTAAAAGCAGATTTCCTAGCTAGCTACTTTGCTGGTTCTTAAATCCCTATAATGTCCACACTTGTTTGAATTGTTTTGTAAAGATAGTTCTAATGATTGCCCACAAAGTGGGCTTTATATTTATTCTACTACTGGATGTATTGATTTCCCTTTCTAGCTTATTAGTAACTTGTCTTGAGGCTATGTTAAGGACACAAATTGAAATTGTCTCATTAAAAATAGGATATGTGTTTTTAAAAGACTGTATTGAAGAATCATATACACTGCACTATCAAGCTTAGTTAGCTACTAACCTTAAGCTGTTTGTTTATAGCAAATGCTGTGTAAGGTAACCTTGGAACCCTTTCTGCATGACTTGGTCTTCCACGACCTTTGCATAATATTTCGTCCTCATGTTTCATAGAAAAATCTATGAAGGTATCAAATTGTGGAGGTGAATACATCTTTTCATCCACCTGGAAATATAAAAAAAATTGTATATGTTTAGTGCAGGCCTGGGTATATGCAAATCTAATCCTTAAATACCTTTATAACAAGAAATATACAGAAATGAATACACATTGTCTTAAGACATTCAATCCTGTATCAAACAAGCATATAATTAGGAAGTAGCAATATGTGGTTCTTTAACAAATTCCCTAAATGATCATTTGAGAGCGGTCAAAATTAAAAGCAGACGCAGATAAAGATAATAAAAAAAATGACCAAACTCATTTTCTTTAATGACATTGGGTAGAAAGCATTGTGACAAAAGTTTAAGTTGCTCATTAGGAGCAACTTTATATCATGTGTGAAAGTTGTTATAAATTCAAGTTTTCTCTGTTTCAAATGACTTCCAGTCTCATTCTTTTTAATGCAACAAATGTTGAAACTGATAAGCAACTGTAAACCTTTTTCATCCAAACATGTATTAGTAAATAACACACATTGTTAAATCTAACAAGTATAAATCTGCATATCCGTAGATGCACAAGGTTACCTTAAGGACTAGAAACTGGCTAGTCAAACAACTTTGACGCAATCTGGAAATACAGGGTACTGAGACATTTTTGCATATTGCAAATTCTCCTGTCACATCAAACTTTAGAACAATTCAATTAACAGACAACATTTTTGACAACTTTTCACGGCTACATTGAAACACCAACACTTCCATTATAACAGTAAAATATCATAAGATCATTACTCTGGGTTGTAAATTAATCCCTTTTTAATCAACCAATACATGCAACATGTCAGTATTCGCATATTTACTTTGTAAGAATGGTTAAGTTGACACAAGGTGACCATTGTTCTTCAAGCCTTGCCTCATTTCCCAATAAATCTACAAATAGAAACAATGCTTGGGTCACCAATGATACATGCCCTTGGGTCACCAATGATACATGCCCTTCATAGAAACAATGCTTGGGTCACCAATGATACATGCCCTTCAAAGATGTACTACATAATTGACAAGAGTACACTAAAGCATTACATTTATTTCTAAATTATTGAAGATTTTAACAACTTCAATTTCTCGTTTATGATGCTAATTAATACTACCAATATATCAAACTTACCAAGCTGTTCAAACTACTAAACAGTTTCTTTGGTGAAAAGAAGAGAACTTAAGCCCCTATTCCACAATGACACACATACTGAACACATTTCACAACAGTGCAAACAAAAACTTTCTACACTGGTTGACGGGTGAAGACATTTGACACTGTAGCCCTTTTTTGTTTTTACTGTTTAACAGCAACTGATGCAATTGTTTGATGGTATGCAGGTTTGTCATTAAGCTTTGGAGTAAGAGGTAGTCAAAATAATTTAACTCGAAGATTGCTTTTTATTTTCTGATGGGGCAATCCGATGATCCAAATGGTTTCGGAAATTGAACTTATACACCACCAAATAATGACAACAGTTGCCATCAAACAATTAAAAAAAAAACCTTATCAGGTTTTCACATTCCAGTGCACATGCGCAGAAAATCTTTATTGGGAACAAAAAATTGTCATTTAGTGTTAATTAAACCTTTTTTACAAAGTTAATATGCAGATCACAGACATGTTAAGTACATTGATTGATAAGAAAAGGATTAATTCACAACTGTGAGTAAAATAATTTGATAATTTTCAATAACAATGGCAATATGGGTCTTCAAACATTGCGACAAAATTTTTGTCGCATTTGTCCTCCATTAAATTAATCGTTCGAATGTTTGAGGTGACGGGAGATATTGCCAGATGCAAAAGAAAATCTCAATATTATCCTTTTGCGTCAAATTAGGTTTGACTAGAGTATGAGGAAACCTTTTCATTTGAGGAGGCCAAGAAAGCAAACAACAAACAAAAGTTAGGTATTACTTGACCTATCTTTTTTTTTGCTATTTGAGACGACCAAAAAGAAACTCGAAGCGGGCAAATTGACTGGCAGCCGGCTCAAAATGACTCTTCTTTTTACATAGTTACCATGTCTCATTAAAATAAAAGCAATCAAATATATAGCCCAGATTTCTGGTCTTGCATGATATTGCTTTATTTACAGTCGTTTCCCCAGAGGTAATTTATATAGTGATCGAGGAGTCGTTTCCCCAAAGTTTATATACACAGTAGAGAACTTATATTGAATAGTAAGTTCGATCTTTTACATTGCGTGTTATTTATCTTATTTTTATTTTAAATGCCCTCTATAGTGCTATTGTTTGATTACATTAACTTCTTAATCAGACATCATTAGTGTACAACTACGTGAATGGTAACAAGTGATTTGTTGGATGTTCGTTGACACCTGATTACCGTAGTTGTCATATTAACAACCAGCATGTTTATTTTCATTCAATTTTCATTATTTGGCTATTATACAAATAAATTTCTTCATAAAAGATAATCATTTATATATTGTAACGCCCTCGAGCGCGGACGCTAAAACAATAACTACTTTGCACAAGAAATTAAACAAAGAACCAAGGTGTTTACAAGGCCTTCTCCAGTGCTACAACGGTTATACAACACTAGGTGCCTCGCTTCAAAGTTCTACTTCAATAGGCTAGGCCTCAAAACGCCACCAGCGTCAAAACGCCACTAGCTTCAATACGCCACCAGCTTCAATACGCCACTAGCTTCAAGATACTAAGTACTGGCGTCAATAAGCTTTATGCTTCAAAAAGCCACAGGCCTCAAAGAGCTTAAACTTCACTTTACCAACGTAACAGAATTGACCCGGGCTACACAACTTCTTTATGCCCTTAATATCCGTTAGAATATAACAGATAAAGGAAACATAAGAAAGTCTATTTACACAACTGCCAATGTTGTTGATGTAGCTGGTGAACGTAGTGCTGTCTATCGCCGGACAGGGGCCACTGACTTGCTTCACGCTTCTTTTATACCCAACTATTGAAGCACCACCTAGTGTTTCCAAACTACACCGTGTCCTTATGGACATTGCCGAATCAACTACTATTTGATTGAATGAGCGACTGGAGATTGCAGAATGTTGATTGAACTAAAGATGTTAACATATAATGAATAGACAGAGCGGGCGGGCATGTAGCGTTTATATACACACATACAATTAAAAACCTTAAAACGCATAAAAGCAGTAAATACAAAACAGTTTGTTGAACGAAAGTAGACGCTATCCAAAGGGCGTCGATCAAACAAAGGAAGACAACTTTATTTGAAGTATAACGTTATAGCTCTACTTTCGCCCACCAAAAAGGTTCGTACAAAACAATTTAACTACAATATCTAATAACTATCCATAAATATACTATATATAACATCTTTATAATAAATAACTATATAAATTAACTTTGGAGAAACAACTTCTTGATTACTTTATGAATAAATTTCATGGAAAAGACCGTCACCCTTGACTGACGCCTTCGAGCTGTGTCCAAATATTGAAAAAAGCTTCATTCATGGATCATAATATTGAAACTACATACATTTGTATATATACACACACACAAAACAAACCAATGAAATCACAATGTCACGCTTTATCTATAAGACCAGAAGAATTCTCACGACACTAACGGATTGGTGTATACTGGGTATACCAAATACCATTGGCCTAAGAAGCAAATTTCGAGTATATTAATTTTAACCCAATATATTTAAATATTTTAAGGTTAATTTGAATTTACTTTCATATTTTTGTTAATAATTTTCATAAATAAGTAAAATAAACTGGTTGTTACCCTACAAAATATATTTGAAGTTTGAAATGTTGAGGCTAAAAAATGGCACAGGAACTCCCAATTACTGATGATTGTATAATTTCACCTTGTTTATCCTCTGGAAAAAATGGGCAGAGGTCAATATGTAAACAAGACCTGTCTGCGATGGCATTTGAAACATTTTTTGCAAATCTGTTTATTGAGTTTCTACACATAAATTGTTTATTGAGGTGATTTAGTGCCGAAACATCAGCTGGTTCTGTTCTCAACGATCTATTCCCAATCACAGGGAGAAATATCATAATAGACCTTTATTAACACTATATATACACAAGGGAAACAACTTCAAAGAGAAACCAGTTCTGACGTTCCACGCTTATCAGTCTGTAATTCTTTATATGATGGCTAGTCTATCAATTCTCTATATGTCCCTCATAGCCAAATGATTTCTGCGTCCAGCGATACCTCTCTCAAGAAGATCGGTCCAGTCAATCCGGAGAAATCTGCGACGACACGCGATATTTTTTTCGAATTTGGTTCATTGGGAATAGATCGTTGAGAATAGAACCAGCCGATGTTTTGGCACTAAATCACCTCAATGAACATTATTTCAATGATAACACTTTACCGGCACTTAAAAAACAATTATTGGTAAGGATCCAAACTAACAATTCTAACCTGTACACAATACACAACATGTATTTAGAATTATCTTCCACCATCCTCACATCTCTCTAGTCTCTACTCCATCTTGTTATGGTACAATATCTTTCAAGCTCTCTGATTGGCTTAATGTGTAAGGTTGAAGGTTAATAAGGCTGGTTTCCATCTTTATGTAATTTTAAACAAGTAAGTATAAACGGCGCATAAAACCATTCAAAAAGCGTGGAACCATGCTGTATTTCGACATGTTAAATTTAAACCAATCATATCGCTTTGTTCAAATGAATGATGAATATTCAAAAATTGTTGTATAAATTGAAAAAATGGAGTAGACGAGCAAAATAGGAGTGTAGTAAAGGATAATCAGGGTTTTCCCCAGGCCTTTTAAGCGCTGTGGTACCCCAGCGCCTGAGTTTCGAAAAAAGCACTACCCCAGCACCTGAATTGATCCCAATGTGCTTAAAATTTGACCACAGCACTTTAAATTTGTCCCAACCCAGTCAACTTGCTTGTTAAATTGTTTGTTCTATTTGATTTGGTTTAAAAACAGGTTTTATTTGTCTTTTAATTCCAAAAATATTCCATAATATTCACCATTAAAGTATGCACACATAGAAAAAAAATGAACATGGGGAAGGGATACCCTCTCCCTAGTCGCACTCCTTCCCCAAATCAAACACCCCAGCGCTTGAAAAAGATCCTGGGGAAGACCCTGATAATTGTTGGATATATGTTGAACATAGTGTACAGGTTAGAATTTCTAGTTAGGAGTCCTACCAATAGTTGTTTTTTTCTTATGCTGGTTGAGTGTCATTGCTGAAATAACGTTCAATGAGGTGATTTAGTGCCGAAACATGGCTGGTTCTGTTCTCAACGATCTATTCCCAATGAGCCAAATTTGAAAAAAATATCGCGTGTCGTCGCAGATTTCTCCGGATTGACTGGACCGATCTTCTTGAGAGAGGTATCGCTGGACGCAGTAATCATTTGGCTATGCAGGACATATAGAGAATTAACAGACTAGCGATCATATAAAGAATTACGGACTAATAAGCACGGAACGTCAGAACTGGTTTCTCTTTGAAGTTGTTTCCCTTGTGTATATATAGTGTTAATAAAGGTCTATTATGATATTACTCCATGTGTTCCCAATGACCCAAATTAAAAAAAAATATCGCGTGTCGTCGCAGATATCTCAGGGTTGACTGGACCGATCTTGTTGAGAGAGGTAGTGTTGGAAGCAGAAATCATTTGGCTATGCATGACATATAGAGAAATGTCAGACTCATGATCGTATAAAGAATTACGGACTGATAAGTGCGGAACGTCAGAACTGGTTTCTCTTTGAAGTTGTTTCCCTTGTGTATAGTGATAAATATTACAGGTATAATGACATATCCCCCTGTGGTTTCGAAGGGCACATGATACCAACGTCTAACCGAAAAACTTAAAAGGATTCAATCAGAGTAAATTTTAAACAGGCAAAGACAAATATTCAGTCAGGAATGTATCCTACGATATTCAACATCAGATCACAAAACTTACCTTTCTTTTAAGAAAGTAAGGAACTTTCTCAATATTAAACTTGACGATGCTGCGACAAAAAGTCAGAGTTATCTAGAAGCTTGCCCTGCATGTTGGATCTGCTGTTTACTGTTGCGAAAATATATATTGTCGCTGATTACCCTTCTTGTTATCGATAAAAAAAGTTTGAAATCAACCACGAACAAAATAAAATACCAACCATTGCTTTTTGTAACAACTTTATCATTTTTTAAAGTATCATATTTAATTCTAGATCCTTTAAATAAACTTTTTCTATCGTCTGAATGATCTTGATCGACACCAGTGTAAATCGCAGTTTCTCTCACTTGAATCATAGTAGATAAAGAGTTTCATTGATTCAAGAGATAACATCAATCGAATACAAGGTTATCTTACACACAAAAGTAAGCTATATTTATACTTTTTTTTGCTACTAACAATGTTTTTTTTGGTTTAATTGATAAATGTTGATAATGATTTTCATGATGGCAAAAGAATAGAGGTTGTTTTGGGATGCAAAAGTGTGTGTGGGGGGGGTGGGGGGGGGGATGGATGTCTGTTTAGTTCATATAGTTTTTGAGCCAAATTTTAAATTTGTTCGCATAATCCTTAGGATTCTGTATGTCAGCTTGTTGTGGAATTTTACAACACTGAGAGCCTGCTTTGTTTTCGATCCCAGGATAGGTCATTAATTAGTCAAACTTATTTGACGCGATTGATAATATTGAGAAATTGAGAATATCTCCCATCACATTAAACACGATTCATTTAATGGAGGACAAATGCTACAAAAATTTTGTTGCACTGTTTGAAGACCCATATTTCCATTGTTATTGAAAATTATCAAATTATTTTACTCACAGTTGTGAATTAATCCTTTTTCAATCAATCCATGCACTAAACATGTCAGTATTCCGCACATTAACTTTGTAAGAACGGTTTAATTAGCACTAGATGACAATATTTTGCTCCCCATAAAAATTCTTGCACACTGGAATGTCGAAAACCTATTTAGCATTTTTTTAATTGTTTAACGGCAATTGATGCCATTGTTTGGTGATATATCAGTTTATTTTACATATCTTTTCTTATCAATTGACTTTGAATGAACAGTTTGTGCTTTCAATCAGAAATTCAGAATTTGCTTATTAGAAACTGTTTGGATCGTTCAAAAGTTTGAACTTAGATTGCCCCATCAGAAAATAAAAAGCAATCTTCATTTCAAATATTTTGACTAGGTCCTTAATAATATTGAAGACACATGCTGTATTTCTTGATGAAAAGTAGTCAAACTTATTTTATTTTTTTCTGTTATACTGGAAATACGGGTGCACAGAGTTGTGACAAATTTTTGTTGCGTCTGTCCACCATTGAATGATTCATTCAAAAGTTTAAAGTGTCTAGAGATATTGCCTGATGCAAAATTTTCTCAATATTCCCTGATTGCGTCAAATTAGTTTGACCTGCCCATGGTTCTGCTTGCCTTGCTTGTAATGTTGTTTACATGTTCATTATTTACCTATAGGGAGATACATATAATATTTGTTGGGTCTATGGGATAGTCACTCCAAATGGAATGGGGCAGATGAGTCTGTCCTGATCTTTGTTATAGATGTTTGTACACCATGTCAAGTGTTTTTGCATTTTTAATACATAAGAGGTTGATTGAACCTTTTACCAAATGCCAAATTCTGGACTATCTCAAATTGAAAGAGTTTGCTGACGACATCTCAAAATGTCATGGAATTAGGAAATAATCTTCTGATAGGCCAAAAAACATCGTGAGAGAAGGAAAAAATGCTCAATATGGCTATTTCTCCTTTTCCCACAATGTTTTCCAGAGTCGTCTTCAACAAAGCGGTTAAATGTTGTTATTGTTTGGTAATGGGTTAAGAAGTACAAATCATATGCTGACTTTCTTTTTAAAAGCCTATTATGGTGGGTACTCCATTGAATCCTGTTGTTGAGAAGTTTTAGACAAACAGGTGATATAGGAATTATCATGTAAATCTTTTGTACTACATTAAAAAGACTTTATATCTCTCAATAAGACTTTAGTCTCCCAAATAAAGATTTTTTTAAAACATTTTTGACACTCATCCTTGATGTGAAGTTTTGCTGGTTTCTCTGAAATATATGTAGCTGCTGAAGGGAATTGATCAAACTGCTTTTGTCCTATGAGTATATTTAGGGATCAACCCTTATTGCATGATTTTGGATATCTATAAACTATTTAGCAGGCATATCATATTTATTGGGCTATGAAAATCTGTGTTGATATTTTTCTTTGAGTTGATTTTTACACTTACTTATATGATGAATTAACAAGTAACACATTTTAAATTTTGATTTTGCAACAATGATTTCAATATGTACTGGTTAGTAACCAATAGCTAAAGTAAACCAAAATTAAAGACACCCTAACAAGCATTGAATTATCAATAATAGTATTCACACATTTTGATAATTAATGCAATTAAACACTGGGGGAGTTAAGTTCTTTTATTTACAAGGATGAGGGAATATTATAAAAAACCAGATAAAAAAACCTATGATAGCATATCAAATTGATACAGTAAGTGACATATGCATGTTGTGCAATATAGATTTTTATATTTACAATCAGATAGGTTACTAAACATTTCCCTCATGCATAATTATCTAGAAATACATGAAAAAATACTAAAAACAAATAAAAAGAGGAACAATTTATCCTTTTGTTAGATTCTTTTATAATTAATTTCACAGTGGAAATTCCTTTTCTGGAAGAGTTTTTACTATACTTTGTAATGCCTTCTGTTGCTTGGTTTAATCTTGTCTATTTGCAAATCCTCAGGTGAGGTAGATGGATAAGGATAACAGAGTCTATCTCTTGTGAGTTGATATCATTTGATTAACCCATTACCAAACAATAACAACATTTGACCAGTTTGTTGCAGAGGAATCTGGAAAACATTGTGCTTAAAGGAGAAATTGCTCTTAACGAGTAATTTCTCCTTTTCCCACAAAGTTTCCTGCATATCAGAAGATTATTTTCCAATTTTATCACATTTTGAAATGCCATCTGCAAGATCTTTCAATTTGGGACAATCGAAAATTTGGTGTTTGGTAAAGGGTTAAATTCTTTCCTACTATATGTATGACTTAAAATGTTTCCCGTTAGATACTAATTTGATCAGATGTAATCAACACCTTCTTTAGCCCTATTAGATCTGGATCAGACTTCATGCTTAGGCAAACAGATTAGATCCTGGCCATCCGCCAAGTAAATTTGCGGCTGGCCTGTGATCTAACCTGTTTGCTACCCTAAGTATCTTTCCTCATCAAAATTAAGCAGATATCTAAGGTTTTGGCAAAGCAGACAACAAAAAAATCTATGTTTAGAAAATTACCTAGCATTATACAGGTAAGAAGTAATCATTTTATTGGATACCACAACATAGACCTGTAATATGGGTCCACTCACCTTAGCGATCATGTGATAAACGTACAGACAGAGTTCAATGTGTAGACAATTTAATAAAGGAATTATTTCTTTACACACAAGTCATCTGAATTATTGTTTTATTCAACGCATCTTAATACAGGCATTCTATCTACTTACTAATAATCAATTAAAAAGAAAAGAAAATGTGTAATGATTGATCAAAGACATAACTACCATATTTAAGGTCTCTTGATTAACAGACTTGATGCATAAAAAAAGGAAGGAAATGATATTCTTTAGACATTGAAACATGGACTTTCGGGTAATGTATTATTGATTCAAGCCCCTGTGGTCTGATTATATACATGTTTGTTTTCTTTCTTATCAGATATGATGTTTTAAAATGACAAACTGTATGAATTAAAAATCAGTTTTATTTTAATTGTATCTTTTGGATTATTTTTTCAAAGCATTAATGCTGCATGCAAGCATTGTAAAGTGAGTGTACTTGATAAGGTTTTAATTCTTTAAGAGAAAAGAAATCTGGAATAACTGAGGTTATTTAGGGATATTCCACAGGTGATAAGGTTGTTGTCTGCGGTTGCTTTTCAAGATGAGGATAATCACACAATACGGTTTGAAGAAATAGATAAAATTGCTACTCTTTTCTTTCAGAATGCATTTCTCCAAAATACGACAAAGATTGCTGTAACAGTATCTGAGATGGCCTTGAATCTAGTATATTCTTCAATGGACATGGGTATATCATTAGATTCAATGACTGAACTTTAAACTGTTGTCATCTGATGGAGGGCAAAACAATGGAAGGTATTAACTATTATTTAACCAATTTTGTTTTCTCTAATGGATCAGTTTGTTTACAGGTAAAAAAGGAGCAAGTATATTCAATGCAACAAAACGTTCTAATCACCTTGCATTTGACTCTCAGGGTGATGTAACAATTCAACCATTTACCAAACAATAATGACATTTAACCACTTTGTTGCAGACGGCTCTAGAAAACATTGTGGGAAAAGGAGAAATTGCTCGTTAAGAGCAATTTTTCCTTTTCCCACGATGTTTCCTGCCCTAGAAGCAGATTATTTTCCAATTTTCTCACATTTTGAAATGTCGTCAGCAAACTCTTTTAATTTGGGACAGTCAAACATTTGGCGTTTGGGAAAGGGTTAAAACGATTGAGACCCTGTTACATATGCAGGGAAATGGCGAGTCCTTACCTTTATACATACACATATAAATGACCTCTAACAGTAGATTTTGAAAAAACATATCAACAATGCGGGATTAATCATTATCAGAATCTGCCAATATAATTAAGAAAATGTTTTTTAAGTTAGTTTAAAATACATATTGCTGTCTGTTAAAATTGCTTCCAATTTATCAGTCATTTTGATCAAGAAACCCTGATGCAAATATCTTAGTGCTGAGGTGTCTTGTAAATTACTGAATATGAAGCTATAATCTCTTCTTTAAGAATAAGGACATGCTCTATATTTAATGTGTGATTGGTCATAGCCGAATATAAATGATAAAAAAATCATAATTT
Organism: Cerastoderma edule; assembly: GCA_947846245.1. Classification (NCBI taxonomy): domain Eukaryota; kingdom Metazoa; phylum Mollusca; class Bivalvia; order Cardiida; family Cardiidae; genus Cerastoderma; species Cerastoderma edule. The sequence continues at coordinate 34,880,728 of OX401406.1, read as the reverse complement.
CTTTGCTCTATTGTCTAGAAACTCTTGAGACAATAGGCTTTACTTGGTGTTTTAAGAAGTTCTTTTTGATTTTCTTTGTGTCACATTGGTTTCCTTGGTCTTCTGTTGTAAGTGTGTCTATGTGACTCAATTTGAATCAAAGGGATAAGATGTCAATTGACCCTCGGTGTTTGTCACAAAGTTCTCTTCTTTGATGATCTACATTAGTATATTACATTTTTAAAGATCGTGATGTAATTCTTCTCATCACAAATTATTTTTCAATGCTTTTAATTTCTACTGCAACGTTAGATTTAGTTGTTTGTTTGACATGCTTCTTAATTTTTATCTTTTATAGATGAGATAGAGTTTCCTGGTTCAAAAACCTTTGGAAGACTTTTGAAGTCTGTTTCAAAGTAAGTGTCATAAACATTCAAGCTTGCTTTATGCATCTATGATAATAAGGCAACAGACTCTTGATGTATAAGACAACTAATGGCTGAATATGGACACCAGTCATTCAGAAAACTCTTACTGGAGCTTTCTGAATAACTTGAGTCTTTATTAAGAAAGCCACAGACTAAATAACTTTTCACAGTGTTTAAGATTGGATGCTTTAACAAGATAGACTTCACTTAAATCAAATCTATATTCCTTGCATAAAACTACATCAAGTAGTACACTCTTCAAACACAATCAATGTAGTTACTGTGGAATACTTAGCAACAAAGGCAAATAATCAATCATTATCAAAGTGATATGAAGGAATAAGTTAGATTAATCGGATGTAAGTCATTGGAATGAATTGCAGAAAAGAAAACAATGAGACAATTGTTTTGTTTGAGTTGAAATTATTTCAACAATTAATGATTTATTCTTTCATTTAATGACTTTTTCTTACTAATTGATGATACAAACTTTATGGATACATGATTAAATCATTCTTTGGAGGATTTAAAAACATTGCAACAGTTTTGATTTATTCTTTCTTTAAACATCTTACTTACTTGTGGCTGGTACAAAATTTATGGATAGAGGAATATAGCATTCTTTGCATCTAAAACCTACGTTGACCATGCATTGGTGGTGACTTTTAAAATATTAAACCATTTCTTTACTGATACATATTTGATCTCACCAGCTGCAGTTTAAACCTTTTCTCTGATTGGAGTTATTTGAGGTAGACAACAAAGATACAGAGAGAGCTCAAAATCATCGTAACCCTTTCCCAAACAACAAATTTTTGACTGTCCCAATTTGAAAGAGTTTGCAGACGACATTTCAAAATGTGATGAAGTTGAACAATATTCTTCAGAAAGAGCAAAAAACCTTGTGGGAAAAGGAAAAATTGCTCGTAATGCTTGTAAAGTCGTCTGCAACAAAGTCGTCAAATGTCATTATTGTTTGGGAAAGGGTTAAAGCCTAGAAAGCTCAGGCTCATCATAAGGCCAAGAAAGTTCAAAATCATCATAAAGCATAGAATGCTCAGAATCATGATACAGCCTAGAAAGCATAATGATGAGCCAGTTGGCAGACTAAACATTTTACATAAACTCCTATATTTTACAGGCCTTTCCAGAACCTGTTCATCAACCCCGCAACACCTGTCTGGGATGAATCAGATGAATATGATTTTACCCATCGTAAGAGAGGCACTATGATTGTGTTCAACAATGAATATTTCATCAAGCATAGTTCTAGACCTGGATCCTCTCTGGATGCCAAACATTTAGAAGAGAGCTTTGTGAAATTAGGTTTCGATGTAACTGTGTACAACAATCAAACTCGGGAACAAATGCTGACTACATTAAAGAAAGGTATTTTTTGCAGGGGATATGATAGAAATCATTATTGAAAATAGATGATTAAAGATTATTTGTTAAGGTAGAAAGATATGATTTAATGAAAGAAAAATATACTTGATTGCTATAGGCAGTTTATCCATTTCATGATGACATGCTGGAATGTTCTGCAGTGATCCCATTGAGATAATTAACTGTTGGTTTATACCTTTGTTACAATTTAGAAATATCCCACTTTGAAGCTGTAGGAATCTTTAACCCATTACGAAACAATAACGACATTTGACCAGTTTTTTTGTAGAAGACTCTGGAAAACATTGTGGAAAAAGGAGAAATTGCTCTTAATGAGCTAATTCTCCTTTTTTCACAATGTTTTCTGTCCTATCAGAAGATGGTTTTTCGATTTTATCAAATTTTGAAATGTCGTCTGTAAACTCTTCCAATTTGGGACAGTTGAAAATTTGGTGTTTGGTAAAGGGTTAAAAAAAACACTGTCCCAAAAAGAAGCAATTTATTCTTTTGTCATAAAAGTTTCTTACCTGGTAGCCGAAGTATGATTTTCTTTATTGTGTTAGACTACTTCTGTATGGAAATTGATGAATCCCAGATTATAAATGCTGTTTCCCCCAACTTTTTAAGTTGTTGTTAGAATGCTGAAGTTTACCTTATGAGAAATTAATCCTTTTCATACTATACAACCTTTTTTTTTCGTGTTGTCTGCTGTGTCAAGTCCCAAATTGGAGGTTTGATCATAGGACACACATAATTATACCATAAAGATGTGTGCAAGTCCTTTATATATTGATAGTTTCACTATCACTGAACCATTCCCCTATATGGCATGTGACAAGACTGAATTGTATGCAACAGAAGATGACAAGAAATAGTTTGACAAAGATATTGATATGATACACAGTAGAAATGTTTGTGGCATAAAGGTGGCTCAAGGCTTTTTCATATTATATAACAGGACTCATAGAAGGCACCTTTCCAATGGAAAATATCTTTAAAATTAGCAGTTATTTCATCAATAAAATTCCCCAAAAATAACAGGCCTTAGTCTCTTCCCAATTCAAGAAACTAATGCCTTGTAAATTGCTCATGAAGGATAATAAATCCTTTTGTCACGAAGGTTTCTTTATACTTCTGCCACAGATACATCAAAAGTGGGTTATTGTGGACTAAAGGATTTAAAGTTTTGCTTCTTCTTTTTTCCACCAGCTTCCAAGATGGATCACACTGACTCAGACTGTTTTTCCTGCGCCATTTTGAGTCACGGAGATCAGGTACAGGTAGTAGATAAGGGTAAGAAGGGCCAGTATGAACGAGAGGATATCATTTATAGCACTGACAAGACCATACTTACTGCAGATATCATCAAAATGTTCACAGACAAAAAATGTCCATCCCTAAAAGGAAAGCCAAGGCTGTTTTTCATACAGGTAAGTGTCTCATTTACATAGACTCACTTTCCCCTTTGCTTCATGTCAGTTTTTTTTATTGGTTAAAGATAAATGCAAGACTAAAAGACATCTATAAAGTATGAAGATAGATATTTGTGTTTGGATATTGGATAAGGTTTGAATAATCGTGACTTATAAAGAAATTGCTCAATATGAGCATATTCCTCTTTCGTCTCAATGACTTCAAGATTTGTCTGCTGAAACGTAAACGAAGGAAATAGTTCATCAAATTCTTCATATTTGTCAAATTGAATATCATCCATGTGAGGTAGTTTACCAGTACTAAGGTCTGTGTAGACCTTTACAGCAGTTCTTCACAGTCATGTATTAAGTTGTAACACTAGTATATTCATTTTTCCATCCCTTTTCTTTGATTTCTTCTTTTGTCACCATTTTTCTTTTAAGTGATCAGCTAGTGATAGATGTGTTTAGGCAGGTGTTTAGGGCCAAATGAGTTAACATATCACAAAGTAATTGAATGTTCTTGTTTGCAGGCTTGTAGAGGGGATCAGCTTGACAGTGGTGCAGAGTTGCTAGTACGAGATGAAGTGGATGCTGCCCTAGAGAATATGTTAGAGGTGTCACCCTGTCCAATCTATAAAGACTTTCTCATCATGTATGCCACCCCTCCAGGTTTGTATGTTGAAGTTGTGTTTTTGATTATTTTGTTTTGGTCTATTAATTGTTAAATTAATGCTTGTGAGTTGCAAAGAGGATGCTGCCCGAATGAACATATTAAAGATTTGTGCTCTGGGAGTTCTAAAGGCATCTAGTATGAAATTAGCTTCATAACATGTTTGTGAAGGTCATCACAAATTATACAAGTTTTAGGACTTTTTCACCATGTATGCCAGTCCTCCAGCTTATAACTGTTGAGTTACATTTTGCTAATTCTTTGTTTAATGCTCTACTAACTAAGTTTTTAAGTCTTCCCAATTGCTGATGAGCAATGCATATAAATGTTTATGTATTTTCCGGTTTTCTCAGATACTTTATGATGTTTTGATAACAGCTTTGTACATTATTTAGTAAAAATCATGGAAGCAAGTTGAAATGCAAACATGTATTTTATTTATATTTGATTTGTAACCATTTTATCCATTTTCTTTTTTAGGATTTTATGCCTTTAGACGTCCAGACACTGGTTCCTGGTTTGTAAATGGGCTGTATGAGGTGTTGAGTAGACCTGAGGCCGAGAACCAGAACTTTACAAAACTGCTTACTCAAGTGATAAAACTTGTCAGTCACGAGTTTGAGTCTAGGTCAGCAAATGTAAAAATTTCCAAGAAGAAGCAGACACCATGCTTTTCATCTATGCTTGTAAAAGATGTTTTCTTCAGGAATAAGAGGCAGGGATCGGAACCAGGGGCCAGTGGTGAAGAAACGGGCACAAGTGGTTGAAGGGTACCATGATAAATGGATCATTCATAGGGTAACAATATAAAGTAAAACTCAGTTATATCTTAATGTTTTGAAAACTATCTTTGATATTGTTTACTGCAGGTTAAACTCTATTTTTGTATATGTTATTGTTTTTGTTTTACTCTTTATAACCTGCAGACGACATTTGTTTATTTGAAGCAGTCAACTTTAAAAAATCTTTTTAAAAACATGTGGAAAGCCTTTCAGTTCTGCTGTTGTAATATGTGAATATATTGAAAAGCATTGTAGCAAAAGCAGAAATTGCTTGTGACAAGCAACTTCTCCTTTGGCCACAATGATTTTGAAAGTTGTCTGCTGCAAGATGCAAGAATGTGATGTAAATGTTAATGTATTTAGTCTCGCTCAGAACCAGGGGTAGTGTCCTGATTAGTGTTGAGAGTTATAGCCTTATATCTTTGTGGATTGCCATATGTAAAAATATATTTTCTAGTCCTGCTTTTATTGAATACCAAGGGACCATGTTTGAGAATGTTTTGGAGTGAGTGTTGAACATCATTTGATGATGAAAATGATATAAGCTTTACCTAATTAACCCTTGGAATAATGGGTAATTTTCTGAAAATAGATTTTTATGATGTTTGCTTTCCAAAACCTTAAATATCTGCTTAATTTTGATGAGGAAAGATACGCAGAGTAGCAAACAGGTTAGACCCAGGCCAGTTACCAAATCACTTAGTGGCTGGCCTGGATCCAACCTGTTTCCATAAGCATTTTGTCGGTTAAGAGTTAAACAAGTTTAAAGATATTTTTACAGCAGAGATTCTCTGAAAACCTTTAGAGAATAAGAGCTTTGTCTCATACTCGGTGTGATTTTTTTTTTATGTTTTGTTAATGATATGATATGATACCAGGCTTAATCTAATTAATGACACAGGAGAATCTGTCTTTAAATGACAACTGACTCATGGATTAATTGTTTGTAGATGTTGATGAATGTTAGATTTTACAATATTTTTATGGCATAAATTACCTATTGATGCAAACACATTTTCTTTCAAATTCATTGAAAATACATTGCTTGGGTCAAAGCAACAATCTTGTGTATGTGTGATGGACAAGGATCCTTGCTAGTCATTGACTTAAATTTCTTGTTCCAAAACTAACAATTTATATTTTCTATTTTCTTTCTTAAAAGGAGCTCACTATTTATTTTGAATTTAAAATACTTTTTGTTGTAGTCTTTTATTTGTTATGGAATAATGAAAATGATTCAAAACAATTTTTTGTTGCCAGTCTTATACCCTATCTGAGCTTTTTTTATGTTTACTTTGTATTATTACTCATAATTATAGAAAAAGAACAATGAATCAAAAGTGTTTTATTCCTGTATCTTTATTTATTATTCTGCACCTGGGTAAGTCGACCAATGTGGCGGTTATTTTAATATTTTCCTGTTTGCAGAGGACTCCATCAGGATCATTGATCAAAAGATCAAAACTATTCTTTATTGTCTCTTCACAGTTTAACATAAATGATGCGTGTGCCTTACAAAGAGTATTGAGTAAAGGATTAAACTTGAAAGGGACTATCTCACAGAATGTGCTGTGTAAGTAACAAATCTTAAAAAGATGATCTAGACAAATTTATCCCTGAATGAAAGAGTTTTTTCAATAGTTACATTTTAAAGATGATGAACTCCTGTGTTTTCGTTGAATGATTGTGAAACAAGCATAAGGGACTTTTAACAAAATAAACTGTTAAACAGATTACTAAGTCTTAAACATAAATGTGCTATTTCTCCATTTCAAATCCATAAAAGTGTATCAATAATCTAGTTGTTTTTGTATGTTACATCTCAGATATCATTTCATAAGTAGAAGACATTTCATTAGATATGGAATATAATCTTAATGTGTGAGACTGTCCTCTTGAGGTTCCAATATGTATGTCTGTAACTGGAAAAGGTGTATGAAACGTGATGAATAACAAGAGAAAGATGATAATTTTTACAAAAATAAAATGTATGTGTAACTTACAATTTCTATAGCCATTAATGTTTTTTTACTAATTCCTGTATCATTTTACTGTTTACATTTTTTTAATCATTGATTTAAGTATGTTCATTGAATATTGATTTGTTTGACATGAGAGAAAGCATTTTCATGGGAGAAATGAAAGGAATTGAAGAATTAGCAGCTCTTTGATGAATTTGTTATTAAGTATACAATATTAAGTTTAGTTTACAAACATATTAGTCTAGTCAACACTGGTGGCGGTCTTACACTCAATTTGTTATCCATACATATATCCATCCACTTTTTAATAATCAATTTATGATATGTTATTGTTTCAAAATGGAGGATTAAGCAAGTGAAAATTTTGGAATAAAAATGGATGAGAAACTTCCAAGAGTTAAAAAATTAATGCTTGACACTAAGGAAATGAAGCAATTCCTTCAAAACCATTTACCAAAAGCCAAACTTTTGACTGTCCCAAATTGAAAGAAATTGAAAAATAATCTTCTGATAGGGCAGAAAACATTGTGGGAAAATGAGAAATTTTCCAGAGTTGTCTGCAACAAAGTGGTCAAATGTCATAATTGTTTGGTAATGGGTTAATTAGGCATAATTTCAAAAGTCATGTGATGGACATGACTTATCAGGTGGTTGTTTTTTTAAGGCCTACCAAAAATCAACCCTATCTTAACCACTTATTATAGTTTACCCTTATTTTAAAGCATCTGCTTAAGAAGAATTTGGAAAGCTTTGACTAAATAGTTTGACTGGGGAATGCATTAAAGACCACTAGTTTGAGTTCTAAAGATGCTTTTGATAAAGTGATAGTTCCAGCAATATTCCCTTTTTTCACAGTGGTTTCTAGAATTTTCTATAGCAGATGTTTCAGACTGAGGTATTAAAAAGTAAGGGGACAGTTAAACATTTCATGGTTTTTATGTAAATGTTATATGTTAATCTTTCATTCAGAAAGTGGTGCACCTACGCAATTTAAAATTTGATTTTTCGCCTGTGTTCATTACACCATGTTAGTCAGGTTTATTCGATGTTTAGCTACTGTTGTGCCTTGTGTCTTATTTATACATATATTGTTCACTCCATTCACCATTGTGTAACTTTTATTTATACTTTTTATCATGTTTCAAAGCTATGCATAATTTTTAGTCATCATTTCTACCTGATAATAAAACCTAATGTTGTAATATATATTTAAAAAACCTCTGATTTCAAAGGTTTTATTTACCCTTGGAATGCTGGGTAATTTTTTTAAATTTGTCTGCTTTTCTAAACCTTAGATATCTGCTTAATTTTGTCGAGGAATGATACTCAGAAAGGCAAACAGGTTAGATCACATACCAGTCGCAAAATTACTTGGCAGCTGGCCTGTGTAACCTGTTTGCATAAGAATGAAGCCAGTTCCAGCACTATAAGAAACAACCATAGTATGATTATGTCAAAAATACCTACTGAAAAGTCACACTCCCTCAATTAATAGACTTCTGAACTCAAAGAATTTTCGGTTCGAGCAAGTTGTTTTGTAATAGCTGAAAATTGTGTATGTTAAATATAATTTTTTGTAACAAAAGGAACAAAGAAAATAAGTATGTTAATGCAATACTTTTTCAGAGTAGAAATATCTTAAATGTGTAATTTTTGTTTCTTGACTTTCAATATTATGCTCAGCATCTTTTTTCTTTTTAAGCTAGTTCCTCCTCATGCAGAGGGTAGAACCTTTGTGCATCACTGCACATACATGTATATATTTGTTTTACCTAAAGCTAAGCATTTCATGATTTTTTGTTTGTTTTTTAGTTTAGATTAGTCTTTAATTCTGATTCCTTTCAGATGGACTTTCAGATGGACTAGTGATTGAATTCTCTTGAAATATTTCATCCGACTCAGCTCTCTTCTATTAGAAGGATCTGCAGAGCTTTTGACCCATTATGCCTCAATATCTCTCTTTCATGCAACAATAACATAGTTTAATCCTTTATCAAACACCAAATTTTCGACTGTCCCAAATTGCAAGAGTTTGCAGACGACTTCAAAAGTTGATGAAATTGAAAAACGTTCTTCTGATAGGGCAGAAAACATTGTGGGAAAAGGAGAAATTGCTCATTAAGAGCAAATTCTCCTTCTTCCTACAATGTTTTTCAAAATTGGCTGCATCAAGCTGGTCAAATGCCGTTATTATTTGGTATTGTGTTAATATGCACTACACACCTTTATAAACCTCTTTATCTAAAGGATGAATTGCTCCAAATAATACAAAATACCCATTTTGTCATTATAGTTCCGATCCAATTTTTTATCAAGATTATATATTTTCATGCTCTCACATGAAGCAATGGATCTTTATAAGTAATGGAACCAACCTTTGATTCATCTTCATGTATGATTTTTCTACAAGGCACTAAATCATTGTCACATAGTTTGAATATTTTTGTAGTATACAACTTTTCCTTGTTTGCAAATGTGAATAATTCATGCTACAGATTGAGAAATGGTCAATAATTTGGTGCTAATTTTTGTTTATAACTTATTCTAGTCTTTTGAGAAATAAAACTTATCTGAGCTCTGTACTTTATCAGCCATAGAACAATTAAATTTTACAAGTCTGTTTTCATCAGCTTCATACATACCACTAAACATTCCTATGAATATAACATATTTGATGCTATCAATTTTTGAATTTGTTTGTTGGAAAACAAGAAATAAACAAAGATTTACCCTTAACGCTTTTCGTCATATGAAATAATTTACCAGGTTTACTTAGAAACACTAGCAGATGACAAATAAGATTCCCGGAAAAAAAGCACCTTCGTCAATTTGACAGTGCGGAAAAAAGCCCCTTTGTCGAATATCTAGTGTTGAAAAAAGCGCTGGCAAATCGATGAACAGGTTTTTTTTTGCACTGACAAATGGACAATGGGGCTTTTTTCTGCTCTGGCAAAAAAAGGTGGAAGGGGCTTTTTTCGAGGGGCTTTTTTCCGGGAACCGACAATTAATAGTATGACAGATCACTTGTGAATTGCATCATTGAGGGAAGTACATGTCAAAGGGACTATTTCCTTTTGTCAAACAAGTCTCTTTTTTCTCAACTGTTTTTTGAGTTTCCTTCTTCAAGGATGTTAAAACAATTTTATTTGACGGAATAAGTTAACTGTTTACCAAACAACATATTTTTTACTGTCCCAAATTGAAAGAGTGCAGACAACATTTCGAAATGTGACGAAATGGAAAGTTATCTTCTGATAGAGTAGAAAACATTGTGGGAAAAGGAGGAATTGCTTGTTACAAGCAATTTCTCCTTTTCACACCACATTTTCCAGAGTCGTCTGCAACAAACTGGTCAAATGCCGTTATTGTTTGGTAATGGTTTGATATATTCTTTAACATATTATCACCAAACGCCAATTTTTGCCTCTTGCCGCAGATGACTTTCAAAAATTATTGTGGCAAAAGGAGAAATTGTTTGTCACAAGCAATATCTCTGTTTGCCACAACGGTTTTTTAATCTTTTCATATATGACAGCAGCAGAACTGATCTGCTTTTCACATGTTTACAAAGCTTTTCTTAAATCGTCTGCTTCATGTAATAAGAATGTTGCTTCAGGTGGTAAAGAGTTAATAGGAAGACCCTCATATAGACGATTTCATGCAAGTCTATTGTTAGTTTGTTACAAATACAAATAATATAGTCTAGCCTTGCCTAAAGAAATCTCACTTTAGGAATTTGCAATTTGTCCATTTAAAAACCAACCTCAGACAGAGCTTATGAAAAATAATGAACCTCAGTGTCATTTTCATACTTATCAGGATCCATGATGACAAAAAGGAGAAATTGATCATATTAAGAAATTTCAATTTTCGTCACAGCAATTTCCTTAAGGTAGAATACCCATAATCTGCCATTTTGAAAGTCTTTTACCAGATTACTTCTGGTGTAAAATGATTAGTTCAGGTATGGACCAATGTAAACCATGAACGACAAAAGTAATCTAACGAAAAAAGGAGTTTCAAAATGGCGGATTATGGTAGTTCTTCCTTCAAGCACCTGTTCCAAATGCATCATTATGCATACACATGGAGGAAAGGGTTAAGAAAAAGTATTCAGGATAAAGGTAATTCATATTTATAAACATGTGTGTCTTTTTTAATTTACAGTCTTCCATAGTTTGTTTTATGTTAATTGATTTAGGGTCCATTATATTTGATTATTTTATGTCTACAATTTATAAGATGCCATTTCTTGCTTAATTCCAACTTTAATTTTTATTTCTATTTTTGTTTCATTTTGTACAGCAATGGTGTAATGTTCCAATTAAACTTACCTTTAAAACAAAGCATATTTGTCTTTTTTTTCCCCCGGGTTACATTTTTTATTTTGAAATGAACTCTTTTCAATACTTGGGCCTACCTCAGGGCTACATGTACATACTACACCCCCACACACACACACACACCTCTGTTACTATATCCTTTGATTGTATGAATTTTATAAAAGGTTTTGGCATTGCATCATTAAGACTGACAAATTTATTGTGATGAAACGAGTGTAATACATATCATCTAGCTGGCTATATTTACTGAAATGTATGCATGTTTGTGATTGCAAGCCATTTCACTTTTCTGATTACAGAAGCTGGTATGTTTGCTCATCGCTCATTCTTTCACAGTATATTTCAAGGTTTCAGTGCAGTGAACTTTGAGGATTCACTACAGTTCATTTCGAGGTCTCAGTACATCATATTTTGAGTTTTTAGTAAGTAAATGTTGAGATTTCAGTACAGTCTATTTTGAGGTTTCAGTACAGTATATTCCGACGTTTCAGTGAGCATATTTCAAGGCTTCAGTACAGTACATCATGAGATTTCAGTATATCATTTTTCACGGTTTTTAGTATGTTTATCATGAGGTTTCAGTTTAGTACATTTTTAGGTTTCAGTAGAGTATATTTTGATGTCTCAGTACAGCAATTTTCAAGGTTTCAGTACACTATATTTTGAGGTTTTAGTACACTATATTTCGAGATTCCAGTACAGTATATTTCGAGGTTTTAAGTACAGTGTGTTTTGAGGATTCAGTACAGTACATTTCAGTATAGTATTTTGAGGTTTCAGTACAGTATATTTTGAGGTTTCAGTACAGTATATTTCGAGATTTCAGTACAGTGTATTTTGCGGTTTCAGTACAGTATATTTTTAGGTTTCAGTACAATATATTTCGAGATTTCAGTATAGTGTATTTTGAGGTTTCAATACAGTATATTTTGAGGTTTCAGTAAAGTATATTTCGAAATTTTAGTATCGCATATTTTGCGGTTTCAGTACAGTATATTTTGAGGTTTCAGGAAAGTTCAAGATTTCCGTACAGTACTTTAGTTTTTGCTTCATATAAGGTAAAGGACTTATGAAGCTGAATCTGCATATGTGTAAAACATTATATATGAAATAATTGGTTAACTCTCTATATATAAAATAATTGGTTAACTCTATCTTTTGCATTTATGATACTGTCATCGTTTGCTACATTTATGTCTGTTTCCTCCTCTTATCACAATGACTTTACCAAACATCAGAATCTAATTATTGCCGTTTTCTTAGAACCCGTTTCTTTTTCAAATATTAACTTCTCGGAATGGATGATTCATTTCAAGTATAGTACTTATTTGTTTTAAACGTTTCCCCACTTAAACTTCCTTGACAATTCGACTGATTGATTAGTCTCAAATGAAAGCACTCACAGCAGTTGGTTGGTGTGAATAATGAATGTTTTTGACGTATTCTATATGTTTTAATAAGTATAGACATGAAATGACAAATTTGATTTTGTTAATTGCCTTTATGATCTTGAACGAAAACTGTAAAGTTAAATGATCGTTAAAGATAGAATGATTCCAAAGTACTTGGTGCAAAACAAGGGGATGTGACAAGCACGATAATTTTTAATCTTTACATCAATGAGCTATCACGCGTATTACGAGAAAAGGGTCATAGAGGCATTTTCATTACTGAACAAATTCCTAACGTTTTATGTATTCTTTTTGCAGACGACATTGCCAACTGCGCTGATTCTGTTATTGAACTACAAAGACAATTAAATACAATATCAGAATTTTGTAATACTTATGGCATGACACTAAACGAAAAAAAGACAGAAATCATTGTTTTTCGACGAGGCGGTCCTTTGCGTCATACTGAAAATTGGTTTTACAATGGAAAAGCAGTAAATGTAACTTCTGTTTATAAATACATGGGGCTTCTTTTCACCCCTAAATTGTCATGGTCTAAAGGAAAAGCAAAGCTTGTAGCCCAAGCAAAGAAATCAATAAACGCAA